>OY294015.1:13521154-13868824 GCA_958510785.1 Exephanes ischioxanthus
CCAACTTAAATGGCAGAAGCGACGGTGACAGGACTTTCGCCGCTCGCGATATATCCATAAAAAAAAAACACAAAAAACCGTATAGATATTATATAGCATTAGGATGTATACGAAAGCGTCGACTCTAAACCGGATATTTAATAATCCCGCTCGCTGACTCGCTCGCCCGTTCGTGTTTCTTCTTTTTTCCTTGTCACGCGAGCTATTTCAAAGGAAGGGTCGAAGGTGAATCACCGTTGAATAGCCGGCGCTATTCTGTGTCCTCACGATCGTTCGCTCGCTTTATATGTATATTTTATTTTATCTTTTACCACTCGTCGATCTCGCGTAGTTTCTGTCCGTCGAGTGTATCAGCTGAAGTCTCTCCGGCGATCGTCAGCAAAGCCGTCCTTAGTAATCTCGTCGCTGATACACTTTTTACAGAGCCCGCCGAGGGCGCGTGATTCATCCGTCCGACTGCCGTTCGGAATCATCAATTTTCATTGTAATCGCGTTAATTGCCGTATAATAAGTGGCCCGCTCCTCGCTGGACATAGATTCACGGTAAGAAAAAAAAAAAAGAATTCTAAAAATTTATTACGAGCCTCCTAACAACAGCCTGTCGAGAGCTATCGCTCATGATCACCAGCGACATCGTAGATTTTTTTTTCGTGCCCACATATCGCGAAGGCGCGAGTGCACGCGTGTGCGTACGCGTGTGCGTATACCAGCGCGTCGAGCGTGGATGCATGCAGCGGCGTTATACAATCGCCCTACGAGGATATAATAGCGGGGTGTTCGAAAAGTCGATCAAGTAGCTCAGCGGCCACATGGAGGGAGTGAGAGTCGGCCGATTTAAATGCGATATAATGAGAGGTGTCCGATTATACGAAAGCAGAAGATCAACGGGGCCCCGGGAACGCCTTTTGTGCAGCCGCGCTCACAAGTCCCGGCTATACCTACTGCACGTGTCAGACGAACCTTCACGGAGAATAAGGGAATAGCGGAAATTACATAGGCGCGTATAACAGTCGTGGATACTCGGGAGAAAAGGATACTCCCTCGGCGTTTCTATACCTGTGCTTCAACGCTGATTCCACGAACTATCGGTAAAAATCATTGTGTGTTTTCGGGGATCGAGAATCCTCTCGGCGATCCAACATTTCGAGACTCATCGGTTACCAAAAATATAGTAATCAAAGAAAGACAAAATTATTTCGTATGGAACATCACATAGATCATCTCTCCGACCATGGGGCAGTTTCTATTCTCGTATTGGAGCATCAAGCTGTTCGCATCTGGTTTTTTTCAGATTTATTCGTTTCCGACCGAAGAGCCGCTCATGTTTGTCCACGGACCGAATTAGTAATCGCGAGGGCGAGCCTGAATCTATATTAAATTGGAAAAATCAAAACGATCTTGAACCGCGGTTTGAAGATAAAGTTTCTCTTATCTCGAATTCTCAAGGATCGCTCGTACTGATTCGAGCCCGAGTCGAGGCGGACAAAATTGTCGAGCGCGGTTGAATAGGCGCTCTATTGTGTATTATGGAGAGATCGAAGGCGAGCATCATCTTCAGGGTCTCCACGTAGTCGGCGCGGAGCTCGCGGCTCGTCGTCGCCGGGAGAACAGCGTGTAATTAAGGGGGTTGATTGATGTTAATTCAAAGGGTAATTAAGAATGTTGCGCATAAAAATTCGATAATTTATGGTCATTGGGGATAATTACATGTTGACCAGCTTGTAATTGCAAGCGCTAGCGCATAGCGCTGATGCCCTCGGACCAGCGACCCAACACAGTCTTCGGTCCGTCCAACTTGGCCAGTTTCCACACGGGCTCCACGGCTCCGGCGTGAGCGTGTGAGGGGCTTTTTGCGGAATATATACGGTCTCAGATCGCGGCTTATTATAGGGGGCTCCAGTAGATAAGGTGGGCTTAGAGATGCCAAGGTGCCCCACAGCCCCAACCTCCGCGGGGTGCTCAGGGCCCGCTGCGTTTGTGGTCGTGGATAATATAGCGAACGCACCTCCGTCCCGACGTTCGCACGATCATGCAAGGTTCCTCCGAGCTTCGCTCGTAGTCGTGCCCGCTCCGTCAGCTCGGTCCTCCAGGCAACGCTCCGACCGGGGGCCGGACACCGCCGGCGGCTGGGTTGCAATTTATGTGCTCCGTTCTAAACGCGCTCGCTACGCTGCTTTGGAAGTTTAGACCCGCGGCTCTTATCCTCCGGTAGGACTTTGCGCGAGTACTCCAGATACGAAGGAGTGTGGACAGTATCCTCAGAGCTCAACCGCATGAAGCGGAAATGGACCGCATGAAAAAACACAAACGTTGAAAATCGATATTTTCATATCGATTCCTCATAACATTCCTTTATCCGCAAAAAATTTTCTACGAGAATGCATTTTCTGGAGTTTTGGCTTCCTCATAGAGGGAGCTTTGTCAATGAAGGGATGTTAAAGGGAAGCGATACGAAAATTTCAATTTTCAACTTTTTTTCAACGTCAACGTCGTGGTTGAGTTTTAGGCAAAACGGCTGTCAGGTTCACGTTCAGCGCGAAAAAAAAGTGAAAAAAAAAAAAAAAACGTCGCGCTTGATTTTCGGTAAAAAATTATTTCGGATCTGTGGTCGGCGCAAAAAAATACATGGAATTATGCGCTGCGGATGTTTTTTTTTTAACTTTTGATTTTTTACTCCAGAAATCAAATTGATAGCGTTTAATTGTAGCTTTATCTACCTCGTCATATCCATCATCTTGTATATTTCATGACCTAGAACATGATAAGCAGCTGGATATTTCCGCTATGCCATCGGGAAACAAAGATATGGTTGTTTGAAAATACGCAAAATCACTCGTTATTGCAGTAACGGCTATAAAAATGTCCGAAAACCTTTTTTCGACAGTCTTCGTTCCAGGACTATGTTTAATGTAATTTCACCCGCTCGTCACGAATAACACTTATTTTATTTAAAGATGAGTATTTAATACGAAAACGTGCGTCGAATGTGATGTTTGAATTTTTCATTAAATCCTATTTTTTTTTTTTCTTTTATAGACCGTACCGAAAACCGCACTAGGCATCGATAAAAATTACTCAGTCCCTATTACTTTTGCGATAATAAAATCTGAATCGGTAACTTCGGATTAGACGTACCCGTTTTTTCACCGCACAAGACCGAGGAATCTCAGGGCGTGTGCCAAGTGGCGAATTGACTTGTACCATAATCGAGATGAAAATTAGTATGTGTAAAATTACCAAAAGGCGTCAATTTTCGCGTGCACGAGAGTGTTAAAAAAATCGCCGGTTTCTCGCCCCGGGCAGCGATGTGGCAACTTTGTATACCATTGCGTGTAGCCGATGCTCCGAAAAAGCGATTTTAAATGCACCGTCCTCCGGTCTCTCGAAGCTTGACCCGTCGAAAATGCCTTGGCTTGCGATTCATACAACAATCTCCCTCCTCAAACTCGCCTTTGGCGCTTGGAAAATAAATAACACCGCTAAACGCACACACCGGCTCCGGCGGTGAATTCTTTCACGACACGCGAGAGAATCACAACCCTAGATGGAGATGCAGTAACCGCGGACGAGAACTTTCACGGGACCTTATTTTCCCACCCGAGGAAGTTACGACCCCTCGTGAAGGCTCGAAAAAAATGTACGTACCAATATAAAAAAAAAAAAAACAAAAAGAAAACAAAACGATTTACCGAGAGACAAGGGGGTCTACAAAGTCCGTTCGAAAGTTCCCCGGACGCGATGTACTCGAAAGACAGCGAGCAGCATAAAGAGGTATCGCGCAGCGGGACCAGTTGGCAACCGCCCATCGCGACATTGTCCGTGGAATATTCGAAGCCACGATAGACTCGTTTTTTTTTTTTTTTCATACCGTCTCCGGTTATAATCGATCGAAGCTATGCCTCGGCCACGGTGTCTCGTAATCGTCCCTCCTACGGTATAATGCGATGCAATGCGGTGCGAAAGAACCATGAAGGAGAAGAAAAAAAAAATGAGGGGAGGAAAACAGTGGAGATTGAGCGGTTGAACAGAAGCTCAAGAAGAAATAAAAATAAGAAGAGAGGAGAAGTTTTTACCGGACTGGACTTAGAGCGCGACTCGAGACGCCGAGAGACCCCGAGGGAGAGCTGCCGAAGCGAGCGCGGCTGCTCGATTTCGCACGTGGTATTTTGCTCGCACCGCTTTCGCACCACCGCTGGCATCATCGCAACTTCACGCTGTTACAGCCACGCCGTACCCTTAAATACCCGCGCGGCAGTGCGATGCCTTGCGCGTGAATGTGTATTGTGTGTACAAGCTCGTAACGCGTGCACGAGGGGTAATGCTCGTTCCGCGCGATACCATTCTGTCAGAAATCCACCGGGCTTTGTCCCGAGTCACGAAACGCAAGGATTAAACTGAACATCGTACCCGCCGAGCGATGGAAGCTCCTCCCGAAACGTTAACGCGAGACTGTGTGAACCGCTCCTCGGGGTCGTAGGTGCGCAACGTGTTCCTTCAATATGCCACGGTGGTTCCACCGCTTCCTTGTGCGTGCCAACATCGGGCTTCGATGTACCAACGGCTCCGAACTAACTGCGAGCCGATCGAGCAGCTACGATGTTCATAGATCGGTTAAGCGAGAACATTAAGTTAATCGACCGAAAGTTGTGCGAGCGGCTTTGTTTTGTTTTTTTTTTGTTTTTTTTTTTTTTGAGAGAGAAGGAAGACGAAAAACCGAAAATGTAAATCATCTTTTTACACCGACAATTCGCTACGCTTGTGAATTAAAAATTACTATTGATTTCAGTAAAGTTTAGGCCGTTACATACATACATTGTGTAATTTTGGTTCTCTAGACGTGGAAAATTTTTGATGCATGTTATCAATAATTTCGTTCGGTGTCGAATGCCTGGTACATCGATGGTCCTTTATATTCACTTATTTCATTCTGTGGGCAAAATGTTCTGATTGTCGAACTTTAGCTCATGGAATCGAATAAAGTCCATTCCATGAGCCATTATAAAAAATCGCAGTTATATTGGACGGAGTTTTTAAATATAATTATGTCGAAACTTTGCTAAACTCGTCGCCTCGTTCATGCGCGTTTCTTTTTTAGCCGGTCGTTCATAGATCGGGTACAATGTTCATGGATCGGTTACGCGAGAACATTAAGTTAATCGACCGAAAGTCGTGCGAACGGCTTTCTTCTTTTGAGAGAAGGGAGACGAAAAACCGAAAATGTAAACCATTTTTTTACACCGACAATTTGCTACTCTTGTGAATTCAAAATTACTATTGATTTCGGGAAAGCTTACGCCGTTTCTGACAAACATTGTGGACATTTTGCGAATTGTCATTTTGTTTCCATCACCGTAGACATTTTTTGATGAATAATATCAATAATTTTGTTCCGTCAAGTATCGAATGCCTGGCATATCGACGGTCCTTCTCTTACATTCATTCATTCCATTTCATGGGCAACATTTTTTGATGGTTGAACTTTAGCTCATGGAATAGAATAAATTTTATTCCATGTGCCATTATTAAAAAATCGCAAATATATTTTGACGAAGTTACAAATTTATTTATATCGAAAATTTTCTCAACGCGTCACCTCGTTGATAAGCGTTTCTTTTTTAGCCGGACGTTCAGTTAATTTCGTTAAGGAAGCTTGAAGACTGCGCTGTTAAAAAATTTTCCTCGGATACGTGGCACTCTCACGCTGAGACGTATTCAGCGGGCTCGACTCGAGGTTTATATATGTATACGTATATATATATGAAATGTAAGTGCTCGGATATTTTTTTCTAACCAGGCGTATACACACATCTGTCCAACTTCTTCTTTGGGCGATACGGAGGCTCACGAGGTTCAGGAACGTCGAGCCGCAGGAAGAATAATTCACATTTTACGGGCACTCCGGTACGTCGCGCGCCGCTGGGGGTTCGGCTAAAAAGTCCACGTCAGTCTAAATCAGAGCGCCGGAGAGTGCATTAAACCCCGAATTACCACAAATAGAACTCTGAGGCTGTAACGGCGCTACCATTATAATGGCTCACCCCCTACTGAGGATGTATTTACGTGCTAGACCGCCTTCGCGTCTCACGCTGTGCCTTCGTGTTTAACATCTGGACGAAAAGTTCGGGAGAGCCCCCGATCCCATTCGATTTCTCTTTCATCCCGTCCCTATCGCCCTCGATGAGCCCGGAGAGTTGTCGCATTCATTTTCCTTAATTTATTAATTTTTATCAGATAAAAAAACGATTTTACTTTTTGCCGATCGCAAAGGACAATGCCTTATGTTCATCACAAAAACGATACGGATGTTCGTTAGAAATGTTCTTCTGCGTTATCAAAAAAACAAGACTTCAAGCTACGTCTGTGAATTTTTACAGATTTTTTTAGCACATTAACTTGTTATTCCAATCGTTCGAAGGTTGCGACTTGGAAAATTCTAGGTCCTCGTTAAACAAGCATCCCGTACCTGAAGGCTTAATGAAGGAAAAAGTCCCAATCTCTCAAATTCCATTCGCAGTCGGTGTAAAATTTTTTACTCAGCTTTGACATTGGCTTCGTTTGCGAAAAATGAATTCTAAGGCCGCAATCCGGACGTCAATTTTCTTTATCGAGCGACGCAAAAGTTTTTGTCTTGTTTTAAACGAAACTATTCAAGGCCGCGTCGAGGATGAGGGGCGGACAGGATCCCATGGATCCCCTCTCCGCGGGGATGTATGGGACACGTGTCACTCCCGGTACGCCCAACGCGCCGTCGTCAAAGACCTAGCGTCGACTCGGGAGAATCTCGGTGGAAGAGTACCGTGAGGCGCTTTTACACGCAAATTAGATCTATTAGAGACATCGCGCGTACAAAAAACACTCGTGACCGTGGCATTGTCGAGGGGCGACTCTCTTGAATATAACCCTTCCGGGGGCGTATCGCACGTGCGTGCTTCATTTTTTTTTTTAAATATATTATTAGAATTAATAATGGCACAGCACGCGATACGTTGACAGTCTGCGTAGTGTCGCACATACGCGAACCAGTGTTCGCGTATGTGCTAACACTGGTTCCCAGAACAGTTGCATGCTGATTCCCAGAACAGTTTCTGGGAATCGGCATGCACCGGCATGGATGGAACAACCGATGCGTCATTCTGCGCAGGCATTGAAACAAAAATAAAATAAATTCCATTCTTTAAATCGCCTTTTTCTGATACAATCAATATTCGAACCAATGAAGTTATGATAAATGCACTCGATTTCGTAACTCCGGAAAAACTAATTATACCGATCGAGCGGCGAATTTCGAAGCGACTATCCGTCAACAATAGCGGATAAATAAGTCGGTCGATGATTCGCCGGCTTCGTTCGACGAATACGTCGAGAGAAATCTGCGATCGGTTAAAAAAAAAAGGAGAAAAGGTGAGCACAGAGGAGAGATGTTTGCCAAAGTGGCCGGAGAGGTGAAGAGGATAGATCGTAGACTCGAGAAGTATCTTGGCTTCCGGTGTGGAAACAAGTGCTACGCTCCGAGGTTAGCCGAGGGGTAAAATTATGGAAAGACGGGAAGAAAGTGATAGAGAAAGAGCGGAGAAAGTGTACGAGCAAGGAGGCTATGGTTATATATATATCAGGACGGTAAGCTGGAAGTGGGTAAGTTGTCGAGCGAAATGTTATCGCCCGCCTCATCGTTGGAGCAGGGGTTGAATTGAGGCAAAGGGGAGTTGAATGGGAAAGCGAGAACGAGGGTCGGCGAGCCGCGAACGGTGGGCGAGAGAGAGAGAGAGAAAGAGAGAGAGAGAGCGCCAAAGGAGCAAGGGAGAAAGTGAGTGGAGCGAGAGAAGGATAGCACGATGGATGGAGAGAGAAACTTGCCGGAAGATTTCAACGGGAAGAGAAAGAGAATAAAAGGAAAACGGAGCTGGAGAGGAAAAGCATCGATTCGTTTTCTTGACCTCGCCAACAATCGTTTTTACCCGGCATCTCGGTTCGAACTTAATCCAACGAGGCGATCATTCGTCAGAAGTTTGTTCCCGCGGACGCGGATGAGCACCAACTTTTGTACACGGAAATCCGCATGGAATTCGATGGGATCGAAGGGTAAAGTACAAGTTGCGAAGTAAAGTATCCGAAACTGATTCGAGGTTTTCGTCGTTGCCGTCGAACGGACATAGACGCTTGCGCGCATATACATCGGATGTAATAATAAGAACCCTCCCGCTCGGATAATCCTCGAAACCGCCCCTGCGTCATGACCGAACATATCGCGAAACATGTACGTCTGACCCTACACGCTCCGTAACCACTTGGCTCGATTGAGGAGAGAGAGAAAGACACGCGCCCTCTCATCGAGTCTGCATCGTCGACGACGACAACTACGACGTCGTCGTTCCCTTTTGTGTCCCCTCTGCTCGAGTGCCTATCCCAACAATATATCCCTGGCGAGTCAAGTGGCGCCTTTGGGATTTTTCACCGTCGGGCGACCCCGACCCACCTCCCTCCCACGTATCCTCGACATAACCATCGCGGTACCCTCGCCACTCGTCTTCTCCGCGAAGTTCCGCCGGAAAAGTATGCTGGATGTACCCTGCGAGAGGCGTCTCCGTCCCTCCGGCCACTTTGCCAGTCCCTTCGTCGAGTCCCTAGCCATCTATGCTCGTCTGGTCTCGCGCACCGGTGTCTCGTCTCTTCCATACTTTGTTCGTTTCCATCTTTCCGCGGTGTATTTTTTTCCTTTTCGCCAGCTCCGCGTCGACGGTCTGTTCAACCCCTGCGTTCGCCAGCCTCGCGATCCCCTCGGCGAGCAGTCGATCCCGAGGCGGTCGAGCAAAGAACCTTCGCGCTCCTTTCGCGCCCGCTCAGTTCCCACCCTTCGGCGATCCAACCCCGTCGCCGCTCCACTCGCTAACGTGCAGTTTCGCTACCCGCCCCGACCGTTCGTGTCCGACACGTGCTCCTGTTTACCTCAAAACGATTCGGTCACATTGCCATGGTGAAATGGATTCTATAACGGGCGCGCGGCTCTTCCTCGTCGCAATTTCGGTCCTCCGAATTCTTGCCGATTTATATTCGGACTCGCGAGAGTACCGGCCCAAGGAAACCATTCGTAACACCGGAGGATGGGGACGACGCAATCTATTCCGGTATATCGCCTATTCAAACCCGAGGCTGCTCCTTAATTAACAGGTTCAGATTAATCGTTTCTTTGGAGTCTCCAGTCGAGGTAGCGTAAATAATTGGCGCCGATCGTCCAATCGGCGAACGACACGTGCCGCAAAGAATCACGTCGTGCTGTGCCGACGATGATATTTACTGGGTATTCCTGTTTCGTAAATTTCCTTGTCCAAACGGCCAGTTTAATTTGCTTTGCGGTTAAGGGAATTTTGCCTCTCGGTCTCTACGCCAGCGCGCCTCAAATAAATATTTTTCAACCCTGACGGATCCGACGTGAAATATTTCTAAAGTAAATAAAATAATATATATTATCGAATAATTCGGGTACCGTGCTTCGTGTTGAGTATTTAAAGCGTCCCTTCGGTTTCTGCAGGTATCGACGTTAAAAATACCGGAGCTCCGGACGATCCGAACGATTTACATCGGATTAACGACGTTTTCACAAATTACCGAAATTCGAACGTGTCAAAATTTAATTGCGCCGGTAAATTTTTAACGTCCGACTGTGTCGCGCTCGCGGGAAAAGTCGTTCCATATGCTGACGTCCTTAATTTTATACTTTTGTAAGTGTCATCGTCATTACGTTTTTACGAGGTCGGCGAGAGGGGGGGGGGGGGGGGGGAAATATTCTTAGGCATCCACAGAATTCTCGTTACGAATTCACGGGGCGATTTCTCCGGTGTGCCGAAGGGGTATGCTGGTAGGGCAGTCATATTATCTGGATTAACTCGAAGGCGAAAGATCGATAACACATCCTTCCCTCCGCTATTGAACTTCGACACGGATTAAGAAACGAGCATTGCGGAGCAGTATGGAAGGGGGTATGCGGGACGTTGCGCTGAATTTACTCGCTCGCTATCGCAAGTTGGCCCGCCTCTCCGTCACAACTGGCTCGATCCTTCAATTAGCATTTCCAGGTCACCATCGAACTAATACGTACGAGCGTCGTGTACACGCCGCCGTGCATAATTATCGGTTAATTATTGGGACGCAGCTAAGTAGCCCGGAGGAAATTATCACCAGGACCTCTGGGCTCGAAAGTACTGTGCGGCTGTTGCAGTATAATATAGCTTATATAGTATAATGCAGCTAAGATGATACCGTGCCGAGGTAAATACAGGACGGATAATGTGTCGGAGCAAATTTGTTACCGACTAGAACGTTCATTGAAATAAACAAAAATACTATCGAAAGAATATTTCCATTGCTCGGTGTGACATCGAAAATTTACAGAAACAAATTCTCTTTCACGGGTGAAATGTGAAAAACGATAAGGGTCGATATGTAACGACAAAACGATGGCATTCATAAAAATTAACGATTTCATTGAAACAGCGGATATTCTGTCCAACCTTCTCATTGGAGCCAAAATGACAAAGAATTCACTCGAGACTGTAATCGTCCTAAATCGAATTTTTAACCCGTATTGACTCTTCAAGGTACCTCACAAAAGTACCGTATCCTCTAAACAGTGGAATAAAAAATTGCATAAAATTGTTTACAAAAATGCACCGCCTACTTTTCCGCGATACCACGAGTCAAACGGAATCTTGCTGCGCATGTCTCGCCTAATACCTTACCGATAGCTCAGGCATCGCGGGCTATCTTTACCCGTTCGCTTACATACCGGCACGCATCGGTATGGAATCCTACTTTTCTTTTGCCTCTCTATCTCCACTCCCCCACAATGCAAGTAGCAACTTGCAACTCGCCGCTGCCGCCGATGTTTCGCGGCGAGTAAGTACATAATGAGCAGTCGGCGGCGGCGAGCATAGTAGATAGGGGTAAGTAAGTCCGCCGAACTAGCTCCGGTCTCGGTTGCATTCCCGAGTGGCGAACGCGACGCAGTTGGTTCGCCGGTCGCGGTTTAAGCAACTTTCTTAATTACCGATGTTAACTCGATCGTAACGAGCCCGCGATAATCGGAGCGGGTTCTCTTCGTCGCGAGGTACTCTCGAGTTCTAGCGCAACCGGGACTCGTTTGACTTTTCGTTATAAATAAAATCCACTTTCTTACGTACAGTCCGGTGACTTTTTATAGAGGTATATCAATAAATCAGGTCCATCCGAGAACTTTCAATTTTTCGGTAACCAGCGCTTCAATAATTAGTTATGCACTCCGCGACTACGCGAATCGCTGAATTCTCCATGACGCAGGTATCAAATTGAGTTCGGATTCTGATACGGGCTGCCCGGCTATAAGTATCTGCTGACCTATATGGTTCGAAATTCCGCGCGAGCACATTACGGTGTATATATACTCGGTGTCCATTAACAGCCGGTACAAATTTAGCCGGTTACAAGCGCATTTAGATGACCTACCTAATTACCAATATTGACCGAGCTTATAACAAGCCCCGGAGAGAATCGTTCGCCGGAGAGCTCCGCGAGCTCGCCCGCCTCGCTCGCGGCTTATATACCCGAGGCAATCCGTGACTGATGTAAGTAGGACATCCCACTGACGTAGGCAACTGTCGTCGACTGAAACCCCTATTATACCCGCATCTCCCCCCTCCCCTTCCTCTCCCACTTTCCATCTTCTTTCCAGCATCACCGGGATTAAAACGATCCGATATAATTCTCAACCCGGTCTTACGAAATGTCACACCTATTTATATTTATACCGAAGAATCTTTCGCTCTCGTGATCTCCTTTTTTTGGTTGCCTTCAGTCATCGACATACGCTAAGGGTTAAAAAAAAAAAACAAACTTTTTTTTTAATCGATCTTATGTATCGGCATATCTTCAAGACTTTCGCCCCACGGGGTACTTTTTAACATCCTGACATCCTGTACGTCTATTTTTTTTTGTAATAACAATTGAGCAACTCTATGCATATTAAAGTAAAACATAGTTATGGAAGACCCCGACGAAATTGCAGAATGAAAATTTGCTCGAGTTATTGCATGCATAAAAAAAAAATGTTTGCACGCATCTCAAGCAAATTTTTATTCTGCAATATCGTCGGGGGATTCTATATTTATTGTTTTAATATGCACAGAGTTGCTCAATTGTTGTTAGAAGACAAAAAAAATGTTTTTTTTCGAAAAAGGAAGTCTTAGGTGAGAGTTGGTTCAATTCCACCAATTTTGCATTTCGCCGATTTCCGGTACAAAGTGCCCGTCCATAAGTAAAATATCATCCGCGAACGACTGTCAATAATAATTCTGCAGCATATTCGAGAGGCCCGCACACGTCTCGCGTCCCGCTGGGCCGCGGCATGACATCAGCCTACTTACAATTAGCAACATCGAGTATAATTGCGAGTAATTAGTGACGATCAAGGGGCAAACGGTTAATTGGAATGGGTCGATAAAAGAATTAGTGGTTGCAATCCTACATCGAGAGGCTTCTCCCCGGCTCCGTGGGCTCGGTTCCGCTAATAATACTAAGCTCTACCTATGCTCATTTTCGACTGTACTCTCTGGCGCGCGTGCGCGGATTATGCTCGGCAAGGAGGAAAAAAAGAAGTAAAAAAAAAAAAAAAAAATAGAAGAGAAACAAACGACCTCGACGTGTCTTCTTCCTCGCGCGAGAGATCCAGCCTCGATGAAACTTCATCCTCGCAACGATATAATGACAAAATTGTTTCACCGCCCGGACGATTTTTCAAAGCGGGAGACATAGCATTAACGTGTGTACGTGTAACACGAGTTACTTCGCACAGAGCCGTGATAGACAAAGACAGTGGAAAAAAAAAGAAAAAGAAAAAAAAAAAAGAAACGATGAGATAACGGAGCAACTCGCCGCTTTATAATGCGGTTTTAATTATTCTATTTGTCTGTTCGTGGCGGGAACGCGGGCGCGAAGTGTTTGCCGAGACTGCCAGCAGCAAAACCAGCGTGAGCCCTTCCCCTCGCCTTCCTCTCTCGTCTAGTTCTTTCTCTCTCTCCCAGTGTGTCTCGCTCGTTCGCCGCAGCTCTTGGAACGTGTATATAATTTGAGCTTAAAAAAAAAAATACACACACACACTGACGTGTCCGCGCTCGGTCACGTGCAGCGCGCCCGTAATTACCGCGGCGTGCAGCGATAATTAGGAGTTTATTAGAGTCAGACATTTGCCCCGTTGTCCCCCATCGCCCTTCCTCGCGTCTATCGCCGCTGTATGAGCTCGAACATGCTACAAACTCACGCGCGTTCTCCCGCCACTTCTCGCGCGCAAGTCTCTCCGCTCCGGCCTGTTGTGCTGTTGCTCCTATCGTACGAGCGACCGGAAAGCAGCATCGCGAGAGACACCGACCGTCGAGAAGGCACCCGCTAGCCGGCGTGCGCGCTGCTGCGGCCTCGCAACGCTGCAATTCAATTAACGAAATATCCCTCGGTCTAATCGATACTCCGGAGGGATTTAACGGACGAGCGCTAACGCGACACAGGCGGGCGCGGATAATGAGCTGATGGAAAAATATCCGCGGTTCGCGTCGCTCATTTATTATTGTTTATTCGTAACTCATAACCTCGTAACTGCGAACGATAAAAAAAATCATAACTACATATTTCCATATATCGTGTGACAATTTTTAAGACACAAGAACCTTTTATTTTTACTGCGAATAAAACTTTGGAGACGATACAATTTTGTGAATTTCCGCACTCGGAAGAAACGTCTGTTTTCACCGTCTGTTGACACCGTCAAACAATTAGGGGAAATAAATTAATTACATACCCCTATAGAAAATTTTGCGGAAAATATTCACGATTATTCGAGTGAAAAAGAGTGGCGTGCAAATCCAATATACGAGAGGCATCTATTTTTATCGCATAAAAACTTGCGCAGACGATCACATTTTTTAATATCCGTACTCGGAAGAAACGTTCGTTTGACACCGTAAAACAATCAGCCGGGATAAATAAATTTCATATTTCTATATCAAAATTTTCAGAAAATTTTCACGGTTAATCGAGTGAATAAAATATGACGTACAGATCCAATATACATGAGCTATTTATTTTTATTACAAAAAAACTTCGGAGACTATAACATTTTTTTTTATTTCCTTACTCGGAAGAAACGTCTGTTTTGACATCGTCGAACAATTGGTCGGGATAAATTAATTCTATATTTCTATATAAAAATGTTCAGAAAATTTTCACGGTTACTCGAGTGAAAAAAAAAAATGACGTACAAATCCAATATACAAGATCCATTTATTTTTATTTCGAAAAAACTTGCACAGACGATGAAAACAAAATTTAATTTCCATACCCGGAAGAAAGGTCCATTCGACATCGTAGAATAATTAACCGAGATAAATTAATTCCATACCTCTATATAAATTTTTTCAGAAAATGTTCACTGTTGTTCGAGTGAAAAAAAAATTGCTTGCAAATCCAATATAGCATGCAACACGGAACTGATGACCAATAGAACATCGGTTCCAAATATTTCAATGAGACGTTCGAGGGTTTTGGGAACAACGTAATTGGTTATTAAAACAGCGGAAAGCGCGAAGGTCCGTATTAATTCACGGTCTTTTGTTTGGCCACATGCGGCGCAATATTTAGTTCATCCAAATATATTCCTCCTACATTGTTTCGCGGCGGGGCAGGGGGGGGTGGGGGGGTGGTCGGCTAGAGGAGGTGGTTGGTTTCGGCGAGAGGGATGAGGGCATGTAATTTAATGCTTTGGTTAACAAACCCAACAAGTTTTGCGTCACCATTCGGCTCACCTGTCTCGTACACCTGTCGCGTGCTCGGTCCCGGCCCAGCCGAGATGATAAGCTCTTCTTCCCCCTCGTTCGTCAACGTGTCGCTGTTTCTGATGTACCCGTCCGACTGCGTTTTCTTCCTTCTCCTTGCGGTTATCTGCTTGCGTCGAATTACGCACGGGATTATCGATCGATCGCGATCGATCGAAACGTTACGTCATCGCTCCGAAACGGAAACGAGAGAAAAACCCCCGGTAAAACCTCCGTTGGTCGTTCGGCAAACGTTTATCGGTCGCCTTCTCCGTTTCCGTGGACGCTCGGTGGCTCGGCTGCTTGCTCGACCACTTAACGAGCCCCCTCCGGGCTAATTAGAGTTCCAAATTTCGCTCGTTCGCCTCTCACTCGGGAGAGTCCCCGCGGAGGGCCGGGAAAGCGGGTTTCACCACCAAACGCCACTCGCTCTGCACCGGACGTTCGTTCACGTACCGAATCGCTCCCAACTTTCAAACAAATTTTTAGAATACTGCACACGTATCAATTGCGCGAATCGTGTTTCAAAACGTCTTTAAGAAAAAAAAAAAACAAAAAAAAACAAGATGTATTAACATAAGATGAAGAATTAAATTTTTTTTTTGTTTTTTTCAAAAAACTGCCGCGCACTTGGCACACATGAAAATATCGTCAATGTCAATGAGTTCACAGTGTTACATAAACGTCATCACGAAACGCTCGTGTATCCCACTGACACCGTCCCCGGAGTAGTTAATTTCTTCGAGATTTTCTCGCGAAATCCCAAAACACAAGAAAAACTGTCACAGGGTCTCTCGATTGTCCGAACTGTTCGTTGTTAAAACCGTTCACTCTCTCGTAGCCCTCTCGCCCAGAGTTCACTGTTACGATGTCTTTTCACTGTTTCAAAAAATAAAAAACAAAGAAAACCGGCGAAAAAGAACGATGATTTTTTTCGACCGGCAAAAAAAAAAAAAAAAATGAAGATCCCGTGTTAATTAATCGTAATCGTGTAGTGCGCGTTCGAGGAGATGCGTCGTCGTGGGTAAAGAGGCTGCGGCGGGCGGCGTGCGCGTCACGTTGTCACGCGTTAGGCTGGAGACGCGACAACTCGCTCCTGTAACCTCGCGGTCCGCAGTCTGGCTGCGTTGTGGCACGAAAGTCGCGCGGCGGGAAGGCAGCCGGAGAGAGAGACGGCGGGAGGGAACGCGCGAGCGTACTTTGGAGTTGATACCGCCGCCTCCCGCGCTTCCCAAGATCGCCCGTGCCACCCGCGCGGCTCCACCGTCCGTGCCCGGTGGTGGGGGGAGAAATGGGCGTGTTAAGGGGGCGTCACCGATGCGCGGAGGGTGGGCCGCGAGTTAGTCCGCGAGATCTCGTTGTTATGATTGTTATGAGTGTCCGAGCTGCCTCCGCGGACCGAGGGTGGTACGTGGGGGGACCTCTGTAATATACCCTCCCGTCCGCAACCCCCGTTAACCGCCTGCCACCCCGGAGCCCCCTCCCCCCTCCCGCGGCCGCCGGCCCCCTGCCTGCTGCCCCCCGAACTACCCTCGACCGACCGGCGAACTCCCTTCGTGCTAGCGGCACGTACCCATAGCCGTCCAGCAACCCTTCGTACTAAACCCCCCTTGCTTGTGTGTGCCTCTCCACGGACCCTCTCGCTCTTTCGCTCTCGCCTAACCGCGCTTTCCCAGCAGCAGCACCGAGCCCCCCCCTTCCACGAACGAACGAGCTCGTAACCGTGATGCAAATCAGGCGAGAGGTTGGGACAGGAGTCCGGGGTTGCTGCCGGTGCTGCTGGCGACGGGAGTCAGCGGAGGACAACGAGAGGAACGATTGGGTCGCCGGTGGCTCTCCCTCGCGTATATAGACCCCCCCCCCCCCCCCTCGCAGCCACCCGTCCAAAACCCCCTTCACGGGGTAGCCGGAGGAACCGTTCGCGAATTTTTACGGCGTTAAAAATTTCGACACCGGGAAGCCGAGACATCGCGACGATCTCTCATGAGGATCGGGGTGAAGAGGTATCCGGAATTGGGTAGACTTGTCCCGTCTCGGGACGTCGGGGGACAAGGTTCGGGGTCGGCGAAAGATGGCAGCTGGTAATCCGTGTTCTTTCCAACCGCCTAGTCGGCTGAGGATTCGAAATTGTGGTACGTCGCTGTGGTATCCGAGTTTGGATGCGCTCCTTTGCGAAATGTGGAAGACGAGGAGAGCCGTCGAGTCTTCGCGATCGAGGAGCGGAACGACGGCGGTGGATGGAAATTTGAAGAACCCTTTCACCTCGGGATCCCTATCTCTCGACGCCTCTGGAACTGTCCGCACCCTCGGTGTTTTAATACTCTCCCCTCTGTGATTGCACGATTTATCCGACGAGCAGACTACAGCTACGTCGGGAGACACTCAGCTACCGTAGCGCCGCTCGCGGAGAAATTCGGCGAACTCCGAGTGTACTCGGGCGGGCGGTTATGAGTTTATTTTATTTTTTTTTTTGATACAGTGTTTACCGGTTACTCAAGCCGCTATGGTTTAATCAGATCCTTAATCCTGAGAGAAGGATCTGATGGAAATTATCGTAGATCTGGTAAAAACTGACAGAACTTTCAGGTGTATGGGAACTACAGCGAAATCCTGGCCAACTTTCGTATTAAACTTAACACGTCTGCTAGAAAATATGATACTTCTCGCTGTCACATATATTAACCGAATGTTCCGTCATTTTTGCTAGAATATAGATTTTTCTTACTGGAAAATATAGTAATCATTTTGCGTTGCGATCGTGAAACGTTTGTTTCATATTTGTAGGTTATATCGGCATATTATGTTATAAAAAATTTGATCAACTAAATTCTCAGTTTCAATCCACGGAATTCTCAGTTTTAATCCATGGAATTCTCAGTTTCAATCTATGGAATTCTCAGTTTCAATCCACGGAATTCTCAGTTTTAATCCACGGAATTCTCAGTTTTAATCCACGGAATTCTCAGTTTTAATCCACGGAATTCTCAGTTTTAATCTACGAAGTTCTTAGTTTCATCCTCAAAATTCTTACCCATATACGAAAAATTTTACCAACCCGCCTTCTGGAGAAAATTACCATATGGGTTGGGTAAAAATTGCTATGGCCCTGTGAAAGTATCACACGTCGCTAGTGGTGACGCTGGTGTGCCATGTTGCTTGGTCGAAATTTACCACACGACATGGTACTTTTTCCGAGACCCTGTTCTCAGTGTACCGACGCAATGTTCAGAAATTCCATGCCCACAACTTTCTCAAGAATCGCAAGTCAATAAAAAAAGCCGATGCTTTCGGCGACTCGACATCTAGGCGGATCACCGGTGATCTATTTTCTCAATAACATTTGAGAATCAAAGATCTTACCATCCGTTGATTACATATTTTGAACATATTGCGCCATTGATTTTTCGAGACCGATTTTGCTTCGTAAAAAAATCCTCCTGTCTTCAACGATCGCTGAAGACGATATCGAATCGCTCCGAGCGTGCACCAAGAAAAAAATTTATTTGACTGTCACCGTTTATTTGGTTTGGGTAAAATATTTATTTAAATCAAATAAATATTTTACTTAAACCAAATAAATGGTGGCTGTCAAAATTTTTTTTTTCTACGTGTGGTTCCCCCAGTGCTGCGCTCGCGTAGATCGGCGATTGCGATTGCGTCAGTGGTCCAATTGTTAAACCAGCGCGAGACGAAGTCTTGTGACGTCGCAGCCGAAGACAGCCCTTCACAACCCCATGACGTCTTCGCCACAGCGTCACGTCAGTAGATGTAGCTGACAGTAAATGTTCTTATTTACAGAGCCCGACGCTCCTCGCTCCTTTTCGCCCCCCTCATTGGCTGATTTGTTAGTAGTCAGTAGCTCTCTCAACGTTTCGCCACCCTCGGTGGCGTCCGTCCTCCTATCGATTCGACAGTACACAACACGCTCGTTCGGAACTCGGACTTCGTTGATTCCGGAGTGCGAAAAGGCTTTACTCAGTATCGCTCGGCGTTGTTTTCGCATCTCAGCGACAAACGACCGATAATCCGTTCCTCATCGATGATTTAGTCGAAACCAGATGGTCACTGATAATAATTGCCGCTGTCACGTTGTTGCCTAATTCGGTTGAGCGGATTAAGGAACTGTTACGCGAAACTTGCCACGATAAAAGTGCGAAATTCGAGGGATGCTCCGACCTTAAATTAACAACGACAAGATTGGTCAATGAAAGAGGTAATTTAGCTGGCGGAAAATTTGGTGCGTAAAAAAAATGACCTCTCCTCTTTATAAATTATCATTGCTTCTCGCTATACGTAATTACAACTGTATTAGTTCCTTGATGAAAAAAAAAAAATCAAAAAACATAACCATAAATCGACAAAACATTTTCCATTCCTCCAGCTAATTGCGCTGAATTTATCCGAACCCAAGCTATATCGTACGGTTTTATTTCCACATGTATCCGTGACACGTGCGAGTCAAAGAGATTATACAAAACGATTGAATAAAGACCGAGTAGGTGAGGAGACCGGGGAGGGGGGTGAATTCGGTATGCATGTAGCGACAAGAGAGAGCAAAGAGGGTATTGTGGAGTTGAGTATAAAACGAGAGGGTTGGGGGGGTTGGGTTGGTTTGTCGGACGATGCCGGAACGTGCCGAGATCGCGGCGACCCGAGTGCGACAGGTCGTCGTTCCTTCATAACGTAGGAGAAACGAATGAATGAAATACACGCGTCCTTTCCTTCTTCTCCCCCCGACGCGTCCCTCGTCGCGTCCTCTCCACGGAAAGTCAGCGGCGTGCTCTCTTCACACGTTGTCCGTGGAGACCTTTCCGCGCCCCCTTCGCCACTCGTTCGCCCGCGCTCAGTCTCTCTCGCGGCTCGGGCCTGGTTGAATCGTGGGATGTTCGCCGGCACGGAGGTTGACGCGAGATGGAAAGGGAAGGAAAGAGAAGCCGTCGCTGTATCCAGCTGGTCGCTGAAGTTGTAGGAGTCCGTGGCCAGGATGTGGGTCTCCGATCCTCTGCGGCTCGGCGTTCTCTTTCCTCTCTTCCTCTTTTGCTCTCGCCCCCCCCCCCCCCTCCCCCCCTCGTCTTTCTCCCTCGGGAATCCGGCTTTCCGTTCGGTCTCGTTCTCGCCGTCTCTGGCATTCCTCATTCCCGCTCGCGCCCTCGCTTCCACCGGGGGTCTCTTCGCCGGCATCCCTCGTGTCTGTGCACCACCATCCTTACTCCACTGGCGCAGGAGAACCCCGTACTCCAAAGCTTCCTGGCCACGCTCCTCTTCTATCCCTTCCGTATAGTAATTCCCCCCCCCCCCCCCCCCCCCTCCGGCAACCTTCTCCCTCGTACTCGTCGGCTCTTTCGTTAAAACCTCGTCGGTCTTTCATGCTCCTCGTGAACCGACGGATCGATTAAAACTACAAAGTGTTGCCTCTCCATCCGTTGCTGGTACGCTCATTCGTGGTCGACCACGTTGCTTTCCCCGTCTGTATGCGTATATACCGGTATTCTCCTGATCCTATACCTCTCAACTATGCCTGCCCTCGCGACCGCGGCACTGGGTTACCGACTCTCTCCTTCCCAACCTTCTCCTCCTCTCTCTTTCGCTCTTTCGGCTTCGTTCTTCGGAGCCCACTCCGACACCTCATCCTCTCTCTCCGCCTCTCATCTTGCGCCACTGGTAGCCGTGCACGAGAGTGCCGACGGCGTCGGCTTCCACCGCCACGAGACCGGCGATATCGCTCCTGCTTCCTCATACCCCCGAAGTATCTCGGCCCCGTCGTACCGACGCCGCGCAACCAGCCACTTTTTCTTTCTTTTATCGACGACCGAGAATCTCTGCTCTCCTTCCCCCCCCCCTCTCCCACCCCTCTCTAGTCGTCCCCTTCTGCCTCGCGCCGTATTCATAGAAGCTCGCCTCACTTCCTGATAATCTGCACGTAGAAATCCTCCCCCCCCCCCTTGTCCCACGGGAGCTGCTACCGCTCTTCTCGGTCTCCACCGCTTCTCCGGCACTAACTACACCCACCCACGTGCCTCTCGAGCATCCGTGTACCTTCGAGCTCGCGCGGGACACTTTTCCTCTCACCGCCGGCGGCCCGTCGCTCGACGATCGCTTCTATATACCACGTGTATACCCGGTCTGAATGCATTCTGCCACGCGGTTATCCCACCTATAGGATTTCCCTCGATTCCTGACCTTAACATTTTTCTGGGTCAGAGACGGCGATACTTTTTCCGTTTATTGGAAACGGAATTTTGATTGATAGATAGATTAACGGATACCGGAGGAGAAAACTTCGAGCGCTACGTCGGGGGCTTGACGAGGTCCTGATAAGGTCGTGTCGGGCCTCCTCCGGACCCGGTCGGGGCCCGATGTAACGCTCGAAAATTTCTACTGGTAGATAGATTCGTTTACTTCGTTCTCTGGGGCCTAAGCCTCCTAAGAACACCGTGCCACAATCGGGTAGATGGATGTGAACCCAGAAAAATTATTTATTTGACGACCTCCGTTTATTTGGTTTAAGTAAAATATTTATTCGAATTAAATAAATATTTGTTTCATTTAAGTAACTATTTACTTCATTGAAATGAATATTTATTTAAATCAAATAAATATTTTACTTTAACCAAATAAACGGTGGCCGTCAAATAAATTTTTTTTCTGGGTGTGTTTATTGCGTGCTCTGAGATAGAAATCCCCCAAGATCACCGTGCAGGAATCTTCAGATTTTTAAACCGTTCCGATTTTTAAATCAGCCCTAGACGAGGTCTTGCGACGTCGCAGCCGAAGACATAATCCGATGACGTCTTCGTCGAGTCATTAGATGCAACTGACAGTAAATCAATGTTGTTATTTACAGAAACCGGCGCTCCTCGTTCCTTTCCGTCCCCTTTATTCGAGGATTTGTTCCTGCACGGCACGAAAATACAGCCAGAATAGAAGGAACAAAACTTGACGTAAAATAAGGCAACCCAAAAACTAAAACTGAAACTTTAAATTAAGAACTACAGCTATGGAGACAAACGGACAAGAGCAAAATAGATTGATAGACAGTTATGCTCTCCGTTGACTTTTAATGTGAACGGTTGAATCGTGGATCGGACAAGTAAATAATTTCCGACACCCGTGAAAATTTTCATCGACTTTCATGAAAAATCATAGAGACGTGTGTTGCTTGTATCTAACAAGTAGAAAAGCAACCGCTCCAAAAAACAGTTTTGCAGCTTCGCAGCTAGCAGCGTGTTCATTTTCTTGGCACTCTTGTGTTCTTTTTGCCCCTCTTCTGTTTATCACTTTTTTTTTCGTATTTTACACTTTACAACTCGTACCGCTCGCGTTTGCGGCCTTTTTTTTCTTGTTTTTCATCGCTAGAATGGTCGGAAAGTTGACGCGAGCGGGCATAAAGATTAGTAGCAGATACACATCTGGGTTGTGTGGCGGAGTGCGAGACGAGGGAGAATATGGCACGATGATATCCCGGCATAGCTTCTGGGCCCGCTGCTCGGCCGCCTCAGGTCCGCGCTGCAGCGTGGATAATAACAGAGTCAGTCGCGAAACCCCGAGCGGGTCTTTACGAGCTTCTTCCCAGAAGTATAAACCCCGAGCTGTTCAACCTCGTGCCTTCTGCGCCACCACTTCATCCTCGTGCCTCTTCCTCTTCCCCTCCGTCACCCTCGTCCTCGAGCCGATCGGTATTTCTCTGTATTCTTTTCTTACCCCGTCTTTCGGCCCTCCGCGCTTCGGTGCCGCCGAAATCCGCGACGTCACACGCGGCAGAGCCCGTCGGAGTTTCGCGGCTAATTAATGCGACGTCTCGAACAAAGTTGCTCGGTCGAAGCCCTCCGCCTCCTCCTCCTCGGGCAGGGGACTTTTAAGTGCTCCACGCACTCCCGTCCCGTTTATAGGATGAAGACCGGTAGAGAAAGGAATGAAGAAAAAGTGAGGTTGCTGCTGCCGGTGCCGCTTCTTCAGCCGCTGCTGTTCTGACCGCAGAAAAGAAATGATACCCTCGAGGTCGACCGCCGTATCCTCGGAAAATAAAGAAGGATTTCAAAAGGAGCAAACCGACCGACCCGGCCGGGGATGCGTTTCAAAGGACTCGAAGCTCCTGTTGCTCCTCGCCCATGTGTGCGAGGCGGGATGACGATGGTGATCATTCAATTCCGAGAGATAATTGTATGCGAAGTTATTTTATTGTAACATTATCCTTCGTACAGTATCCTCGTGAGGGTTCGTACAAAGGTATCATGCGAGGCAGTGCAATTTGGAGGCCTCTACATCCCGTTCCTCATCGATCGCACGTCAATTGTCATGGCCGGAGGCTCGAGGTTTTAAACGAGATATTTTATTTTACAAAGTAGTGAAAAAGTAACACACTCTGTTACAGTCTGTGCGCGAATCATAATGAAAGGGTGACGTCGGCGTTAATGAGTGTGCGGTTCCTTTGTGCCTGACGGGTATCCCGAAATTTGGTCTGTTATAATGCCCGGTGAAAGAACGACGGGGAATAAAGAATCGGAAGGTACGATCCGTAAAATGGTCAAGTTCCGTGTGAGGTCCGTCGCTCTTCGTGTTCACGCGAAGGTGAGAAGAGGAGCTGAGGATGGCCGGGTACGTTTTTTGTTTGACACTCTGTGGCCGAGGCACAATACGTGCTTTCGACTCTCGCGACGATAAGTGGCGGTCAGGTGTTTCACACGGAAAGATTCCGGGGAAAAAAGCCCTTTCGATTATGAGGACGGGGAACGGAGAGATGAAATGTTTCGAAGCAAGAAACGCATACTTGCGTGAGAAGATGAGTATAAAGGAAAATGACTTGACAAAGGGAGATTATCATTGTGATTATCGGGGCATCGATGGGAAGGACCTTCACGCGATCGGGATGTTCTGCTGTTACGATTGCGAACGTGTGCGCAGAATTTTGCGACCAACAGTGAGAATTCATTCTCTGAGAATACAGTCGGTCGCTCGCTATCCGACGGCACATCGTGTATCCAAGTATTCCGGGAAAGTTTCCGTTTTTTACGATCCCATTTTTAGGCACTCACTCTGTGGAGTAAAGTGCCATTTTAAAATCGCCTTCCATGACTATGTTTTTAAGTATTGAAACAATTGTGCTTTTAATTACTTTTAATTAATTTATATATAATTAGTTTTAGTTTTATATATTTAGTTAATTATGCATATCGAAATAAAAAAAAAATTGGAGCTAAGCAGTCATTTTCAACTGCGAAGGGTTTCGAATATTTTTCAGCCGCCCGCCCGTCCGTAAGTCCGAGTATATTCTTATATACATTGACTTATATAAGAATATATCACGATATATTATTATATATCGTGACCTCTTATCAAAAGATGGGGGAAAAACAACTACTCATGCACCTTCACGTGTGCGCGAAAATTACATTTAAACAAAATTTTATTGCCAACGTCTGGTTGATATTTTGAGATTTCGAGTAAGCTAAAATTTCTGCCAGGAAAGAATGTTATCTCCAAATAATATCGCAATAATTAGACATCGTCCACATCGATGTCAACGAACCGTTGTCCGCTCACGTTAACGTGCGACACCCATCCGCCTCGGGATCGTCAGACAATCGTGATGGTTTAATCGTCCGGAGGATCGTGGGGAAGCGTTTCTCGCCTTATCGCGGCACGAAGGAGAATCCTCGTATATCCGCAGCTCACGGAAACGCGAGCATCTCGCGAGGCGCGCGATCGCTCTCGCTTCGAGATGGGCGAGTAATTTTGCGCGGCGGTGTGCGCTATTCGGATATCTCGAGCTCGCGCAACACCTATAGGTGTTTCGGAACTGCTGCATGCATCCAGTCAATTATTGCCAAGTCCGCAATGTACTTATGCAACACGATAGTAGCTAACGTAGCGGAATTGGTATTGTCCGTTGATAGGCTTGTTAAAGGACGAGCGGGGTCGGAAGGAGGCGAAGGGCACGTCGATACGACAGATTCTGGAGGTCCTTCGCACAGTCGGAGCATGAAGCCCTTTCGATGGCAGCCACCGCTGCCATTGCCCTCGGTCTCTCCTTCTCCTTCGCGGTCAGGGATGCTCCGTCAATACTTGCCAGGCAAACTGTTAAGGCCGTATCGCGTTCCCTTCCCTCGCAGGGTGCACACCACCCGCGAAAGTCCGTATATACATATCCCCTCGCGTTTTCGGACAATATTAAGCCGAGCACCGCGAGAATCCCGCTCACGAGAGAGAGAGAGAGAGAGAGAGACCCGGAGACCCCGGTAGCTTCGAACATTAAACGTGCGTATATAGCCTCATAATATTGCAATCCACGGCCATAATTTACGTCGTTTTATAGTTCAAACTGCAACCTACGTAGTCAGTGAGCTCGCAGCGCCGCTCAAGCGACTTTGGAACGGTGGGTTCTTCTCGCTCCCTCTTCCTCTCTATCTTCCTCATTCTCTTCCTCACCCACCCTCCAGCCCCCTCTCGCCCCGCTTCATGCTCTACCCAGAGATACTTGTACTGGGTGAGCTGCGTGATTCCGATATCCGCCTCGTGGGCAGACCCTTCGTCCCGCTCTTTTCCACCTCGTGTGTGAGATAATTTCGGTCCACCGGTTGTGCAACTACAAAATGCGGGATCGCATAAGGGCATCACAGGGATACCCGTCGCTGTTACTGAAACTACCACCGGGCCCCGAAGTAGAGCTGCACCCAGCGGAGATCCTTCAGCATCCACTCGAGGATCGGGATACGCAGTTTTATAGGAATTCATCCGGCTACGGAGACGCCGCGATGCGA
The DNA here is from genome assembly GCA_958510785.1 of Exephanes ischioxanthus. NCBI lineage: Eukaryota > Metazoa > Arthropoda > Insecta > Hymenoptera > Ichneumonidae > Exephanes > Exephanes ischioxanthus. Next base: position 13,546,740 of record OY294015.1, read on the forward strand.
AGAGGTCTATTTTATGCATTTATCGCGAAGAAGAGCAGCCCGTGCTCGCCGCAGCGTGGAAAGTGGTTGGTTTATATACCTCGAGAGCATTATACGCCGCGGAGATGAGGGGAAGAAACGGTGGTGAGCTTCTCTTGCTCGCAGCGGCCACTTCGGCAACCCGCGACCGCTCGGTTCGCCAGGCGAGTGAGCCATTACTGAAATTACCGATGATACGAGGCTCGCAAATCATAATTCGCCGCTTCACCGGGAGACGTTAACGCTTCGCTATCGTGCGCACGGGTACTTCGGGCGTGAACTCTCTCGCGAGTTTCATCCGTACTGTGTGCGAGGTGTGTGAGATACCGTATACGTGTGAGGACGCATATACCGAGAGCCGCTGTAACTCCTCCTCGGATTTACAAAGTCATCGAGATTCGAAATTATACCGTGGCTGGCGCGAGGCGCGGCATGACTTATACATGCGTTTCCACTGTGCGCGAACGCATGCCCCGTATCTGAATTTAGAAGCAACGTTGTTTCCCCCGGTGGGACGACTGGAAGGGGAGAGGGGCGATGAGATTCAACGCCCCACAAAGCGTGCCGACTTATCGCCGGATGTGAGGGTAAACATTTTCGGCAATTCGTAACGTAATCGAGCTCGGTCGATTTATTAAATCTGCAAAAATTGTCACGACAGTGAGGCTACGTTGTAAAAAAAGAACAATTCGTATAAAGTTTTATGCACTGGTACTGAAAGTTTTTATGCATAAACTGGTGTATCAAATTTCATGTAAAATCGTGACGAAAAATTAACGTACAGTATGTGAAAAACTTTCGAAATACCGTAACGAATGTAGAGATGATGACGGACCGAGACACACGATATTACATAGATGACCGCAATAGCTCGGTATGACAACTGACAAACGGACAGATTATCGATTGATCCGGATGACAACTGTTAGAGAGAACAGACAGTTTGTGCGCGAGACATTTAGCTGCAATTTTAAGTACTTAATAATATCCGCCTCAAAACTTAATACGCGCGTTATTTATTCCACAAGAACGCAATAATACTGTACTTTCAATAATTTACATTAATTTTACTATAAAAGTACTTTAATTCGAATAATTCAGTTTCAATTTTCACTCCAAAAGACCATTCATTTTTCATGACAATTGTACATTAAATTTGATGTATCAGTTTGTGCATAAAAACTTCCAGTCCGGTACATTGAATTTACAATTCTTTTTAACAGTTTACACTTCCGACGTAGATTCGAGAAGAAAATCCTGAAGGCTCTTTTGGGATGACTCTCGTTCGGCATGTACCACGTGCCATTCGAAATTTTTGGATTTCCGACGGAAATTAGACCCGGCGCGTACGAAAAATGTCTACGTGTACCGAAATACCTTTCTGAAACATCTACGCCATTCCACGTACGTAAACCCATACGGTTACCGACCCCTGGCCCAGTGGGGCGCATCGGGCGATGCACCTCACGTCCGCTACGCAGAAACTCCCTCGATGCTCTCGTACTTTACTTTGTACGCATGATTTACATCCCCCGATGGGCCCAACGTTATTCCACGGCGGATACCGCACGGCAACGTTTTGGTCAGGAATCTCCGCGACGAACCAAACCATCGACACTAAAACTTCGTGATTTTGCTTCGACGAGTCGAGTTTTGCTCGGGTTAAGCCCCGAAATGCGCAGCGTGCATCGGAAGAGGAGGGTTTACACGCAGCGAACAGAGACCCGACCCATCGTCTCGTGGGTGACGAACGTCGGTGTGCATCGCCCGGGTCCTACGCTCCCGTGATTCGGTTCTCCGGGCTGCTGGGCCGGAGAGAAGGAGAGCTGATACAGCGAACACCGAACCGGAGGAGACGCAGCGTCTGACCTAATTTACATACATATAAAGCGCATTCGATGTGTTTTAGGGGTCGTAAATCGGGGCAGCTACGCGAATCGTTAAACCCTTCCTTGGCCGCAACACCACGGACGACGGGATGCGATGCGATTCCTGTGCATGCGGGAGAGAAGTGCCTTGCCGCATAATAACGCATACTACGATGCCTTGCAACATTCTATACGATACATACACTGTACGGTAAGGTTGTTCTATAGTCGAAGACCGGATAAGGTATCAATTTGGGACACGCGTTGACGTTCCGTCGGTTGAAATTTTGATGAACATTCGAGGAAACATGTTTGGGGGGGAGAAACGAAATTCTCGTCGACTCACGGGTCGTTCGACTGTAGATGTTAAGTTTCGTGAGCGTGCATCGGTGGAAAGTATCCTCGGAGCATTATAAACCTTCGTGTTTGTGTAAGCGAGATCGGTGGAACTTTGTCTTATTTTGTTGTGCGTCAGTAAATTCGTGTAAGGCATTCTCACACGAATGCACGGACGGATGGACGAACGGAGCCTCGAACAGGACCGTCTGCAACGGAGTCCTTTATACCCCACAGTCGGCGTTCGCGAATAACTAATAACTATGTAGTCTCTCCGGCGAGCGGTGTGGTCCGTCTAGCGGCTCGCATGACGGTGGAACATTTTTCGACCCTCCTGCCTCACCCTCGTATCCCTACGTGTGCCTCCGCTTCTTCTTCTTTTCTACTTTCGTCACGCTCGATCCACGGTTTTCTGCTATTTTTTTTTTTAACGCGCTCGCTCTCTGTTTCTCTCTCCGTAATACTGGTGGGCAACCGACGGAGTTAACGGCGAGCGAGAAAAGATAAATAAATCGCCAACCGGGCAATAAATTACTCCGGATTCGTGCGGTGTAAGACTCGCGATCGTAAACAACGAAGAGATGATTCCTACGGAATATAATTCTTTCGTCCGATAATGTTCTCTTGCGTTTTAGACTGATGATGATTCCTCTCGATCCTCGCCAAGCCGACCCTTAGAGTTTCGTGATGGTGTTAAAATTGTCTACGCGTTTAAATGTCTTGCGCAACAAATTATTCGGTAATTTTTTAATCCTTGCCCGCGTGCGCAACACTCCTGCGTATGAGCACCACAGACCTAAAATGCATTGTTCGCGGTATTTGAGATCAACTCGGTCCGATCGTTGCACGATGAACATGAGACAGAGCGTCGTCAGGAGGCAACAAAAAATTGTGTTTTTTGTTGCCTCCTGACGAATTTTTCATCCGAGGAACCGTCACGCTGTTGATTCAGACGTGTCTTATCCACCGGTAATCTCCAGCGACATTTTATGATCAGAGAAATCCACGAAAATCGTTATCCGAACGATTCAGCACCTGAGTGACCCACCGATATGCTGGTGTACGATCCTGGTCTGGGTGGATTAAATCTCTCAAACATTTAACGAGAAGCGAAATGTGACACTCGATGCCTCGCCGTTGTCCAGTGAATTTTCATTCGGAACGCTCGAAATGCCGGGTCGAATCGGTAAGCGAATCAGACGCAGGTCGTCGCCGAACCGCGGAAGGCCGTAATTCCGTAAATGCATTACAACGCAGGTGATGACGCTCATACGCAGCTATTTCGAAACTGCGTAGATCGGGAAGGCCAGTCATCGTCGCTCGCCCAAGCACGTACTAAAACTCTATCCACCGAGAGAGAGAGAGAGAGAGAGAGAGAGAGAGAGAGAGAGAGAGAGAGAGAGAGAGAGAGAGAGAGGGAGAGAGAGAGGGAGAGAGGGAGAGAGAGAGAGGGAGAGAGAGAGCGGGAGAGAGAGAGAGAGGGAGAGGGAGAGAGCGGGAGAGAGAGAGGGAGAGAGAGAGAGAGAGAGGGAGAGGGAGAGGGAGAGGGAGAGGGAGAGAGAGAGAGAGAGGGAGAGGGATGGATCGTGCTCGCAGAAACAGCGAAACAAAGATGTTTCAGCGTGTGTTTTCGGCAGGGCTCATTCTCGCCGGTTATAGTGCGAATCTATCTCGCGAAGGGGCGAATAGAATTGTTCGCCGGGTCTCGGTGTATTAGAGGATACGGTTTATGTGCCTGCCTCGCCATCGTATCAGAGGACCATCCGCGCCGTTCGTTGCAGTCATTGCCGACTAGCCCTGCCGGGCAGCTCCCGCGTCATTGTTTCAACCATAAATCAAACTGCTGGAGCTGGAACGGATGCTGTCTATGGCGACCTGCTCGAATTTTCCATTCGTCCTATCGCGATTCCGTTCCAGCATGCGAGTTTAAGGTCGAGTGCCCGACAAAGTTTAACATCGATATCCAGGGTGGAGAACGCCTCTGTTCACCGTAACCCACGGTGCCTGATCAATAGATCCAAAAACAGTTGTTCGAAGCTTCGAATTTCGCGAGTGGTATTCAGGGCGTTACATCAAATTTTATCTGTTGCCTAGCGGCACGAAGGTCCGTGCGAGAGTTGTCCTTTTTTTTTATTCTTCTTCTGATTACAGGCAATTAATTTTACGAGGCCGCAGTAAAGCAGGGCGGACAGGTGTTCCTTTGCGGAATGGAAGAGGATTTGGTGGACGTTGCGGTGCGGCACCTCCTCGATGGATGTAGTGTGTACGTCGTTGCATGGTACAGCTAACGGAGAGGGGAGTTGGAGGTGGAAACGCTCTACAAGGCGCCAAGGGATGAAAGTGGCGATGGTATTCGTGAAGGTTCGTAGGTGGTGGTGACGGTGGTGGTGCCGATAAAGTTAAAGCCACTGGGCGAACTATGCAGGGGCCGCGTAATGACAACGCAGCGCGTCGTAAACGCGTTTATGTCCAGAGTTGCATTATAGTAATACCTGCCAGCACCCTGCGCGCTCTGGATGTTCAGTGCCTCTTCGGTTACTGTTATCCTCGTGGTTGCACGCGTGTGTGTGTGTGTGCGCTGGTTCGCTCGTGCGGGAACCCCTTCGTTTCACGACCGTACCACCAAGAGTTTTGCTTTCCTCCCGTGTACTCCCGGACTTTTGGTAATTTGAATGACCTCTGGCTATCGCAACACTCCGTACACCGCTCATGGAGTACACTGGTTATGTTGCACAGGCACCTCGCCACGTCACAATTCACCGTCCGGTTCTGTATAGCGATTGCATGTCCGCGGCATTCATGAAATCACCTTGGTCCTATCGTTAGGTGATGATCCAACGAGCACACTGGGGCTTAGCTCCTCAATTGGGTTGACTTTTTCTTCTCATCAACATTAGCTCAGAGAGATTTGAGCTAGGGCGTCGCACATGGATCTCGCCGTCGAAATTCATCACCCGGTTTTGTACAACAATTACATGCTTGCGGCATTCATGAGATCACGTTGGTCTGATCGTTACGTGATGATCCAACGCGCACACTGGGGTATTCTTAGCTCCTCAATTGGATTGACTCATCAACATTAGCTCAGAGAGCTTTGAGCTAGGGCGTTGCACATGGATCTCGCCGTCAAAATTCATCACCCGGTTTTGTACAACAATTACATGCTTGCGGCATTCATGAGATCACGTTGGTCTGATCGTTACGTGATGATCCAACGTGCACACTGGGGCTTAGCTCCTCAATTGGGTTGACTTTTTCTTCTCATCAACATTAGCTCAGAGAGCTTTGAACATGAGCTAGGGCGTCGCACATAGACCTCGCCGTCACAATTAATCATCCGGTTTTGTACAATTGCATGTTCGCGGCATTCATGAGAGCAACTTGGTCCGATTGTTGGGTGATGATCCTCAATTGGGTTGAATTTCTCTTCGCATCGACATTAGCTCGGGGAACTTTCAACATGAGCCAGGGCTTCGTCACGAGGGAACAACATTTTTCAACAGGGCTGCCCAACCCTTTCGAATTTCCCTAAATGCCGATTGCTCATTGTCAGGCACGTAGCGCGGCAATAAGTTTGAGATTAAAAGGTCCACGAATATATGAGTCTTGCGTGCGTATTACGCGAGATGACGAAGTGCTGGCCGGCCGGATGGAACCGGTAGCGGCGGCCGAGTAACAGGGCAAGAGTAGTGAAGAGCAAGGGTTGGGTGGGGGGATGCTTGCACGACGAGATGGCAGAGTTGTAAAGTCCTGCGCGTGACATCGGGTTATGTTATGCCGCTGCTCGGCCGCGTTTGGGTGTTAGCTATGCCCAGCATGGATCTGCCGAGTTACCGTCACCCAGCCCCGAGGTTGGTTTCACTGTATACCCAATACTACCGTACACGTTTCGGTGGCATGCGGTATTGCTCATACACTGCGTTTATGGGACATAACCGACCGACCGCCGGCATAGATTATTTTAGCTTGATCAATTTGATAACTTCGTACGGAGTTATAGCCCTACGCGGCCTTGCTGATTATGCGTGATGCTGCCCGAATAACGGGGAATCCAATTTCTGAGAGTACTGGTTCTATCGATTTCTTTTTCGTTTCAATCTTTCGTTGCATTATTCGATGGTTAACGAAAATGCCAGTGCTTCACTTTGAGTCTGCTTCCGCAGTCCGAACAAAATGTTGTTAATATTTTGTTTCCTCATAGAGGAAGCTTGAAAATTGGTCGACATTTGAATGAAAACTTGTTCAGAATGTTCCAAAACATCGAAAAATGACATTTCGATAAAATGTCCGGATGTATGGGTGTGTGATTCAGACGCGACAAATTCAAACCACTATAATTCAAGAATGTCTCAACCGATCATGCTGAAATTTCACACACAGTATGCGTAATTAATGTGCCTACAAAGTTTCATTTAAAAAATGTGCAGTTGTTTTTTGAGTACGCGATTTTTAATGTGTTGAAAAATGTTTGTTCGCGTTCTAGCTCTTACAATTTGTTAGCTATTTTTCTAACCACGTGCAAACAGATGGAATATGATCGCCCGATGATCTCTATTAAATTAGGGGAGAATTGATCAAACCGTTTAAATTTTATGTTATTTTGCATTTTTTGAATGTCATCAAAAATTCAAACTTCACATTCGACGCAACTCTTCGTATTAATCATTCATCTATAAATGACATAAGTATTAGATTCGTGATCAGCGTGAAAAAAATACATTAAATATAGTCCTGGAACGACAACTAACGAAAAAAGTTTACTAGGTATTTTTATACACATAATTCCATGTATTTTTTCGCACCGAGCACGGATCCGACAGTAACGTCCACCAAAAGTCAAGCGCGACATTGGTGTATTTTTTCGCGCTAAACCTGAATCGGACAGCTGTTTTGCAAAAAAGTCAAGTACGGCGTTGACGTCGAAAAAAGTTGAAAATTGAAATTTTCATATCGCTTCGTCATAATATCCGTTTATTCGCAAAGCTTCCTCTATGACGAAGAGCCAACAAAATGGAAAATGTTTTCTCATAGAAGAAGCCTTGCGAATAAAGGGATATTATGAGGAATCGATATGAAAAATTCATTTTTTTCACTTGATCGTCTACAAAATCAAAAAATTCACGAATCACCGTCTGTTTACTACGTCACCGGGAAACCCGAACATCTTCGTGTCCGTGGGATGAAAAAATTAACAGCGTCTCGCTTGCGAAACGATACGGCTCGCCGACAGAGCAATTTTATTTTAACAGCTCGTCGAGTCTCTTGGTAAATCGGCGGTTGACCAATAGTTTAAATATTGTTCGCAACAAAACATCTCGCTCAACCATAAAATCGCTATTCGATTTGACTCGCCACGCCGACGGAACGATATTCGTGACTCGAATTTACAGTTAATAAATTTTATCTTCCACACTTTCGGGTATTCGAATAAAATATCCGTGTTTACGATCGACCCCGAAAATTGTGGTTATAGTACGCCAGCTCGCTGATGCTACGATATTCACTGCCTCGTGCAAATTCTTGACTGCGTTGTACTTAAAAAAAAAAGGAAAATTCGTTAACTTTGCCTCCCGCGAACGAACGCATTTCGACGGTATCCGCGGCTGATGTCGCTGGTACACGGCCTCGCCGTCGTCGCCTACGTCGTCACGATACGGAAAAGTATTTCATTGCGTTCGATACGTCCCCGATAAAAATGCCAAGTGGGAGTAGCCGACAGTAAAAAATGTAACTGGTAATTTAGTTAGCCGTTCCGAACTGTACGTCGCCGAGGTATACGGGCGCCTAGGAACGGACGGTGCATCACGGGCGGCGGGTGCCCGCTGCTGGGTGTTGGTGGACAGTAATAGGGCGTATCTCGTATCTGTCCGAGCTGACGGGTTTTTATGGGTTTGCGATGCGAGGATTCATCATTCGATATATTACAGGGGATGGATGGAGGAAGGGCGGGAGGGTGGGAGGGTGGTAGGGCGGAGAGACCAGTCCGCCAGCCAGCACCTCCGATGGTTACCGCGTTAACTTAACGACCCTGCTTCGAGGCAAAAATTCCGATTTTTCTCTCTCCCGATTCACGAAAACGAACCCATCGCCGACACCCATCGGGATGTTCTCCCGCATGAACGATCGGACAAAAAAAATTCTAAGCATGCACTCCGCACGCATTTCCTGCCGATCGTTACATGTTCACCGGGGCATCGCCGGAACATCCGGAGACGGATGTCCAACGATCGCGCGAGAGAACGAGCCTGCCCCCCCCCCCCCCCCCCGAAAGCCTCACTCATACGATACCTCACCCATACGATCGTCGGATCGGGAAAGTGTGTCAAAAATCCGTCCATCTGGAGATCCGGAAAGAATCGTAGCTACTGTTCGTTTCACTCCCGAATCGCGATCTCTAATGGCAAAAGTATGTGAAATCATTGTGAACGGAGATTACATAGGTGAAAAACAACGATCCCAGCACGAGAATCCGCGTCGGCAGGACTGTGGAGGCGGTGCGCGCCGACGCGCATCAAGCATCCAGCATTCGGCAGTAGCAAGCACGCTTTGTACACGTTCGTGTATGGAGAGGTAGTAAGGGTATATGTATTATCCACATAGATATATACATATGTATATGTGTATAGACAGATAGACAGATAGATAGATAGAAAGAGGTAGGATACTAACACGGGAACAAGCGCGAGTGCAGCGCGTCGCGAGCACGTAGATTTTTTTCCATTTTTTTTTTTTTTTTTTTTTTACGTATAACGAGAGTGCAGGGAGAGACATGCATTCGAGGTGAGGCCGGAGGGCGGGCGAGAGTTGCCGCCTGGTGCAGAGAGGTGCAGCCAGGGAATCAGGGGCAGAGGAGGGGATCGGGTTCGGAGGAAGCGACCGAGCTCTCGCCGGCAGCAAGAGAGAAAGAGTCCGGCGAACGGCAGGAGGCGGTGTAGCCGGGTAGTGACTGCCGGGCTGGGGTGGACCACCCTTTACCGTCGATTTTTCGGGTTTTTTACGGGCGACGGGTCTCGCTTGCGTGGATGAACGAACACGGGGAGGAACATCAATAATCTACAATCAAACTGCAGATAAAGCTACAATCGCCCTTTTGTGAAGGGGTTTCAATAAGAATCGAAGCCCGAGGTTCGACGAACCTGCCGCCGCTGCCGTGCTGCCGTTTTGCTACTGTGCATCCACGCCGGCCCCCGCTTCGATACCTCGCGGCTCCATGCCGCTGTACCCCGTTACCATACTAGACTGCTCGCGCGATCGGCGATTGAGCTGCCAGAAGTCCTGCGGTTGCCTTCCCGCCGGTCCAGTCAGTCGGTCCATCGACCGGCACCATTTTCTTCGATCTTTTCAACCCCTTTTTCATCCCCGACGCGAATTTTTAACGGCTCGGTTCGGTGGATTTGTATCGCAGCGTATGCTCTTAATCCGGGAAACCATTGACAGCAATGAATATGCAATAATTCAGCTTCAACACTCATTATTGCAAAATAATCGCGGCGGCGCTACGAATGCTGGGTTACGTGAAGCGTGTGGCGTTTAAATTTGACAATCCTCGTGTCCTTAAGACCCTTTACTCCTCGCTGGTCCGCTCGCAGCTCGAATATGGCTGTTATTTGTTCCCCGTACCAGAAATCGCTTATTTCGGCGCTTGAACGAATTCAACACAAGTTTTTGCGATTTGCAGCCTTCCGTCTTGGTTCGCCAATGACATTTTTGGACCATAATTACGATCCCATCATGTGCTTTCTCGAACTTCGTACGTTGGAAACTAGGAGAAAGTTGGCGGACCTCATATTTTTATTTAAGATAATTAATAACAATTTCGATGCTCGGGAGCTGTGCGCGTAAGTTCACATAAGGGTTGAAGCGAGGCCAACCCGGAATGGTGATATTCTTGTGGTTCCTTTCTACAGATCTAACTTCGCGTCACACAGGTGGCTTCCGCGTGTTACCGGACTGGGGAACGATAATGTCGCGGAACTGAAATTTTTTGGAATCTCGCTTAACTGTTTCGGTAATTTATTAATCAGGGCGTTTCCCAGGGACTAGTAGAATAAGTAACAATATGTAACAATTGTAACATTGTAATTAAATGTGAGTCTTAACGACACTCTAGTATTGTGCGATGGGTATTCCCGTCGTACCTGTAATTGGGCGCCTGCCCGTATTCATAATAACATTAAAAAAAAAAATTTCCTATAAAACGGAATTTCGAAATTCCATTCTATAGGGTAGATCAGGATGAGATGGCCTGGCGGGTGTGATGGCCACCCGTAATATCTCTTAACGTAACAAACGACTAGCGCCGCCGCTTGAAGAATTTTTAGTATATGTGGATACAAAAAATGTTAAGATTGTACGCGTAAGGGTCAGTACGAGCGATGAATCCCTATTTCGAGGTAGCCAGAAATTTCTCGAGCTATATTTCTAGCGCTCTGAAGACATACTAAATTATAACTTTGCTAGTAAATCAATATTGCACTCTATAGTTCGATCTTTCAAGAAATGATTGGTGCGTAGTGTACCTATTTAAAAAAATTTCTTCTCTAAATTTAAGCAGCGGCTATTTTTCCGAGAAAATGAGTGATATGGCCACTCATTTTCGGGGAGACATGGCCACTTGTTTTTCGGGGGATATGGCCATGTAAGTGGTTACCATATCCGGGAGGTATGGCCAGTGAAACTATTTTCTTTCTAGTTTGAGATCTGAAATATTTGACAAAGGCAATTACTGTCTTTTTGTAGTTTATTAAGACAACATAAAATATAGTAAGACATGTTTGGTGCCATCCAGATGCTTCTCTAGGCCTAATTGACTACCATTATTACCGTGGCCATGTCACCCGCCGGCTCCGGGCGAGACGGCCGATCGCAAATATTTATTTGTATATCTGCAACTAAATCACGTATCGAAAATATCGAAATTTCTGAGTGAATTACATTAGATTAAAGTTTCTAGAGTTGGTTACAACAAACATTTTCTAGTTTAAAAAATTGTTAAACCTCCAATTTTCGTTGTTTAAAAAACCATGGCCATATCACCCCGACTTACCCTCTCTAACCCCTTTTTCATCCCGACTTTTTGTCCCGAATTTTTAACGGCTCGGCTCGGTGGATTTGTATTGCAACGTATGCTCTTAATCCAGAAAACCATTGACAGCAGTGGATACGCAATAATGTTACTGGTTCACAAACTGTCAACCGAAATGCACGATAAAGCCCGCCGGTGCGCTGCGAGATGCAGAAAAACTCCGTGGACGTCGAGGGCAAGATATATCAATAATAAAACAAGTCGTAAAACGGTAAAATACAGTAGGAGTGGAGGATCGCGCTCGCGACCGCATTTACATTTTGATATACGACTCGATAAAGAAATATCGAAGGCAGCCGGGCAATAGCTGTCGCGCCACTTATATAACTTTGTGATACGCCACTGCGGGCATTGAGAATCCGACCGTTCCGAATTTCCGTCCCTCGAATTACGACGTTCGCGTTCTTAAATTATATCCGCAACAATGAAATCGAAGCATCAAATCTTAAAAAAAAAGGAAACAAAAGGACGTTCCCTGGTAAATTAACTCGGAATATGATTAATGACGGTGAACTTTACCGCGGAGGGGCAAACGTAATTATTACGCAACGAAGTTCGACGAGAAATTCGTTGCTGCGTGGATTGAAATTTATAAAGTGAGCGAATGGAAGGACGGATACAGGAAGAGGGGTGTACGTCGTCCCGCACTCCGACCCGGTAATCTCGAAAGTTCAACGCCTTTTGGCATCTCGCGCCTCGGATGAACCCCTTCTCGTTTCTCGCAACCCCTCCCGCCCCCGCAGCGCGGGCTCCACGACCGATTCTCGGCGAGGCCTCGCGCTTTCCCACGAATAATGTATAGAAACTGCGAGGCCTCATCTACATAAGTAATACCGCGTTAACGAAAGCACCAAAGGAAACGAAGATGCGGGCGACTGGGATGCTGCCGTGCCAAAGTCAGTCTAAAGCGGAGGAGACAGCTCTCTCCGAGAGGAACTGCGCCCCGGTTCTTCCTCCGGCAAAGGTACACCCCGCTGGGATCTTTCCAAAGGATTCCTACGGCATTAATTGTGCCGGGGTTAGATAAGGAAAGTGCCGTCGCGTTCGCTACTTCCGCGGCGACGCTGAAACAACGACTCGCTTTACATTCCTCTCGTTCTTTACCTGCTTCTCATTTTTCTCACACTTTTCCCATTACCATTTTCGATTAACACTTACAATTTTAAAAAAATGTTGCGGTAAAAGAATCGATTACATTTTTTGTTTCAGATTTTCATGGAGGCACTGGAAAAAGTATATGCTGCACCAGGTAAGTTCCCAGTTTGTCTTAAGTTATCCTAATTTATCGTCCTGGACGACTCTAGGACGATGAATCCGTTGTGTGAAAAAAAATCTATTGGTTCAGCAAACTGGTTAGTTGAGAACCTATGTAATTAGTTGCATCAGCTAATTACGCGGTTGACAGGACCGATTTATCGTCACGCGCCGAAATCGGCTGCGACAACCGAGCCCTTTTATTCCGCGATCTTAAAATCTCTGAAAATTCTTCCGAAGCCTTTCAAAAAAAAAATTAAGTTTCGACTTGAGTTTGCGGATCACGCTGTTTACGCTGTTCTCAATCCGGAGGCCTCTTGTCGCGCGACGTTGTACCGAACGACGATGTTTCCGGCCGGTGCTGGGTTGTCACGCGACGAATATACGTGACTGCGACACAGGGGATGGCGAGGCAGGACCGGGGAACGGACGCCGAAGAACGACGACGAGGAGCCAACGAAGAGCCTGGCGTATAGCTTTCCCCCCCCTATTTATATTCCGGCTAACCCTCCTCATCAACGGCGTTCATCTTTCCTATTAAAGTAGTAATTTAGCAGGAAATTAAGCCACGCACTCGGTCTCCTCCCGCAAGCCCGCTCTTCGTTCAGCGTTCGTCTTTCTTCTTCCTCCCGAGCGTATTGCTCCGCGCTTCGTTCCTCTCTCGCTCCCTCACTCGCAGTTCCCCGACCGAAAGTTCGCTTTCGCCCTTTCGGTACGAACACAATTGTTCGCCTCTTCGTCTACCCAATCGCTCGCACCCGGCTATCTTCGCGCTCTTCTTTATACCGTTCTCGGTCCAACGCCGCTCAACACCCTTCCGTATCCGTTCGTCGCGGACCAAGAACGGGGCGTCCCCGCGAATCCTTTGTTCCGGAGTGCTTTCTGCATTACAAATTAGCTCCCCGACGCTTGTTAGTCGCGAGCGAGAGTTTTCGGCAGTCATCGCGAAGTTGTGGTCGACCGGAGGCTGCGCAACGATGCGGAACTGCGCCACGAGCTAGAAGAGCAAAATCAGTGCCATCGATGATCAATGCAAATCGAATCTTCGAACCGCACGAAGAAGTTCTCTCTCGCGGGAACTTTTAGTTGTGGTCAGGAGTCAAATACTTCAAAATGCAATTAGCTCTGCTGAACTCCGCTTGCGCACCTTCATACATCAAGAAAAAAAAAATACGACTGCGCGCCAGTTTTCCCTGCGGTTTGCAATGCCGAGTTCCGAGGGAAAAGACGAAAAAAATAATAATCGCCTTCTGTCGCAGTCGCGTAATCGTTTCAGGGATGAATTGGAACGATATCGAGTAATGTTTTAATTGCCATCCGGCACGCTGTTGAATGAATTTCGTTGCCGCGTATGCCCGACGTTCGACTGGATTTTAAGCCGATGGTGGTGCGCGACTGAAGGGGAATCGCGCTTGCACGAGCATTCACTGAGACAAAGAACAAAGAAACGCGAAAAGGGGTCGGAGGATACTCGTGCTTTACGCACGATCGCTGCGAGCCAACCGAGGGGGTTCCCCGGTACGTATCAACGCCGGGTCTGGGGCTACGTTCGTCGGGTACGGGGATGCACGCGCGGGGTTCGGCGGCTTGATCCGCCGTATGAAGGGCTGTCAAAAACCTAATGAGAGGTGTGACTGCACATGTTACGCAGGCCTCTACTGTGATTATTCAGATTTCGGCGGGGAGAGGGAGTACTGAATTTAAGTTGGCAGATTCGTACATATTTCGGAGAGTGGGAGAAGGAAAGATGGGAATAACTCTTCGGCGGGTGGGACGATATAGTATACAATGACCGTACATGATTTTTTAAACATTTTTTTCGTTCGACTTCCTCCCAGAGGAAGTTCTGATTTCGAGAATTTTTTTTGTTCAGATTTTCATGTAAATTTATTCAGAATGTTCCAAAACGTCGAAAAATCACATTTGCAACCGTCTATAACTTAAAAACGGCTGTATCAATCGGGCTGAAATTTGGCGCGCATATAGAACAGTTAGGTAGGCATTTGTTTGTTAAAATTAACGCGATAATTCAAACATTCTTTCACCTTTTAACAGATTTTTTATTTTTCTAAAAAAGTGTATTCGCGCTCTAGTATTTTTAGTTTAGTAATTTTTCGGAAAAATATCATTTGTTCTCTATAATGTTTTTAGATATTTGGCATAAATAAATTATTATAGACCAATATTCCTTATTGAATTTGACAGGAATCGATCGACCCATGAAATTTGATAAAATTTTGAATGGAGAAAAAAAATGGGTACCTTACAACAGACGCACGTTTTCGTTTCAAATATTGAGGTAGAAGCCAAAAAAGTGGCAGATTTATGATCGGTTGGGAAAAAAAATGGAGCAAAGTAACTTGCACATGGCTTTCTCATTTATTACAATTTCGCGCATAGTTTCCTCTATGAGGAAGCCAAAAATCGGTCAACTAACTATCTCGTAGAGAAAGCCATGTGCAAAATTTTTAAATTTAACAAACATATTTTGTCCACGAACTGTCACAATTTTTTAATCGTCCGTTTTAGAATTTTTTTTTAACGAAAAATATTCGTCCATCGTCGAATTTTTTTTTGAACAAGTTAAGCTTCCAGGTGAAATCGTGTGTGAGTGCCAATTGCCAGTCGCCTCGACGAGACTCGCATAAAAAATGATCGATACACGCGAGCCCTTTTCAATAGAGTGCCCCGATTAACAAATAATTTATTGACCACTGTCGTTGAATAAAAAATCATTTATGACTGTATTATCGGAGATTCGGCTGCCGCCCGAGGATTATGTATGCCCGACAATTAGTTGAACAATGCGTGTGTCTCGCCGGTCTTCCTGGCTCCCTCTCTCTCTCGTTAGTCTCCGATATCCATTATTAAAAAAAATAAAATAATATATATATATGTAGACCCATCCGTATAACGAGGAGAAGCCGCGTTGCGCGCACGTTCGGCTTAAATTCGGAGCGAACGTGCTGTGCGAATCGCTCGGCTCATTGGTGAATCGATGAAAAATAAACTGCTTCCGCGGGTGGGAGAATTCATTTTTGATCACAGCATCACGCCACATATTCAACGATCCGGGGGTGTTGTGCACAGTCAGAAGTGCGGAGAGAGAGAGAGCCGGCCGCAGAGAAGGAGTGAAAAGGTGAAGAACAGCAAAGGCGGCGGCAATGCCGAACGGGTGTGGGTTCCCTATAAAACAATGCTCCCACATCTGTCAGCCTCTTCTACTTTCTCTACCCCTGCCCTCGAAGCACCCCTTCGAGCCCCTAATTATACCACCCCCCTTCCTTCGCCTGCGCCATTCGAACCCAGCATGCCTCATGCCTGCATTATGCCTCCGGACCACTTGGGCACGCACAGACCGTGTGCCCGCTTGGGGTACGAGAGACGCGTCTGCCAAGCCCCTGCGTGAAAACGAGGAGAAATGTGGAGATAAAGAGCCTGTGACGAACAACGGTCAAGACGCGTAAGTGAAATTAAAAAAATCCCGACGACGATTCGACGATCCTAGGTAGACATTTGGTGGTGCGTTACGTAATGCGCTGATGAGGCGAAAAAGTGTTAGTCGCAACTACCAAATCCCGGGCCAGCCAAGACATTGGTTCACTGGTTTGCAACGGGCCAATTCGTTGACCCAACCAAGAAATCTTTTGACAGGACCAATTTGTGGCTGGGTTCTAGGGACACTAAAAAGCTTGTCCAGCCAATCCATTTTGGTTGACTGGTCCAACCAATCTTTTTTTGTAAGTTGGTCCAACCAATCCTTTTTGGTAAGTTAATCCAACCAATCTTTTTTGGTTTAGCTGGTCCAGTCAATCCTTTTTGGTCTGCTGGTCCCACTAGTCCTTTTTCGTTAGCTGGTCCAACCAATCCTTTTTGATTAGCTGATCCAACCAATCCTTTTTGGTTTGCTGATGCAACCAATCCTTTTTGGTTCGCTGGACCAACCAATGCTTTTTCGTTGGCTGGTCCAACCAATCCTTTTTTGTTAGCTGGTCCAACCAATCCTTTTTGGTTAGCTGATCCAACCAATCCTTTTTGGTTTGCTGATGCAACCAATCCTTTTTGGTTCGCTGGACCAACCAATGCTTTTTCGTTGGCTGGTCCAACCAATCCTCTTTGATTAGCTGATCCAACCAATCCTTTTTGGTTTGCTGATCCAACCAATCCTTTTTGGTTCGCTGGACCAACCAATGCTTTTTCGTTGGCTGGTCCAACCAATCCTTTTTTGTTAGCTGGTCCAACCAATCCTTTTTGGTTAGCTGATCCAACCAATCGTTTCTCAAGGTCTTATCAGAATCCAAAGTTTCTACGAACGATCGTTTGCATGAAGGCTCAATGGTGCCGTATCCAAAAGTCTCAAGTAACATAAAAAAAATGTCCCTCTCTGCTACGTGTCAATTTTACGGTTCGGGAGATCTCCATCAAGTATAGTGGTGGGTGCTCATAGAAGCAGCACCGACCGTGAGGGACCGAGAGAGATCGCATCGGCGGAATAAAATTACAAATCGATTGATTCGCGAGCAGGGCTACCCTCGGGGCGACTACTCAACGCGGGGAAATTAACATCGTGTTTTTAATGCCGGGGATAATTGTAAGGGTGGAATTATACGGGGAGGGGGGGGGGGGGGCGACTGAGCAGGGTTGTGAAGCAGTCGGGGCCGACGTTGCGCAACAGCAGCGTTTCTCAATTCGGCTGTGGAACGTCGATCGCGGGGATTCCCTCGAACACGAAAGTTCAGGTCGGTGTCCTGAATGCCTCGACGAAGATACGCGCGTGATGCTGCGTCGACGAAGTCGCGCAATCTGCTCGACGGGATAACCGAAATAATTATCCACGCGGACTAAACGATCCCGAGACTCGAGAGAAGCACCACTGATCCCGTTGTAAGGTGACTCACGACCACTCAGCGGTTCAACTGCGCGCGAACCCTCGATTCTACAGCTCAACCACGATGGTTACGTGAACCGCGATAACCGAGTTTCATTATTATAGTTCATTCCGATGAAAAAAAATCGATAGCGTCCGATGAGTCCAATTATTTCGAAGATTATTTTTATTTTCGCTTTACATAACGTTCGTTAATCGTGTTGCAATGGTATTTTATGGTTTTTTATTATTTTTTTTTTTTTTTTCTTATTCGGGAAAACGGAAAAAATGCTGTCCTCGATACGTCTTTTTTCGCATGCGAACGGTTTAATCCATTAGCGGGTGGAAGTATCGGATTAATATAAAAAAAAGTCCGAGCCGTCGAGGCTCGGACGCGAACCATTAGACGCGGATTATATTTCAGGGAAGCTCGCGATTAGCGAGTTGATCAGATGGATTCGAACATTTTTGACAAATCACATTTCGACGAGTCAACCTCCGGCAATAATTTTCCGATAACAATTTCTCCTTTGAATATATCAAAACTTAAAGACTTAAAAAATCATATAAAAATGTACACATCCGCGTCGAAACTGTGAAACGAACGTCTTCGTCGATACAATCTGAATTTTGATAGGCGATATACGAAAAGTAAAAAAATCAAAATCAAGGCGCCAAAAAACAAATTACAGGCGAACGAAAAACGCGCCGACAGTTATGTGCCGTAGATTCGATTGATAGGCGACATCGAAGTAGGAGGGAAATCCTATCGCCATCGAGTACGATTTCTGATTAAAATTTAGGAGGTCGGTAGATGTGAATGCCCAAAAATAAAATAAAAACAAAGAAATATTTCGCGTTGTGATAGTATATGTGACTGCTGCCGGATCGACGATGAGGAAGGACCGTCAAAGAGCCCGCGGGTTTGCGCTCTGTACTCTGCAGTTGAAAAAAAAGAAGGAATAAAAAAAAAAGAATTGACTGGGTGGGCTTCCGCGCACCCAGTCAATGTAAGCCAGGAGCGCTGTACTCATACGTTCGTTAGGTTGCATCAGGTTTCAGATTACCGGGCATACCGGGGATAGAGCGGGCTCGGGCATAAAGGCATATAGTGCGCAGAGCGACGAGGACGAGGGAACCAAGGGCGGTAAATGTAAAAATATTGCTGAATTGGTACAGATAACGGTTTCATATGGGGGCTCCCTCGCTCTCGCTCTATCCCCCTCGAACAGCGATACCGTGAAAGTTGCTTTGAAAAAAATATATCTCGACTCTCGTATCCGTTCCGATACGAAAACGTTTGCATTTCAGCACCGCGTGCACCGGGCTGGTAGCTGGCTGCATCCAGGGGTACAACTCCCCGGCTCCGTTCGTGCCGCCGTCGCCGCCTCTGGCCTGCAGACATTCGTTCCGGCTGTAACGAGAGTGGCAAATAATTTTGGACGCTCCGAGCGTTCCGGATTGAAACTGGACTGGCCATCCGCCGAACAGTTCTGACAATACCGGGACGTCATACATCCCCGTGTGTAACACTACGCCCTCGAATCGGCGAGCTGCGCGGATGCGAACAACAAAAAATTGTTTTCCGTCGATGATATGAAACGCATTCTGCGCTCGGCGGAGAATACATTCGTCGTGCACCTCCGGGCGGAGACAGTCGAGACGAACTCGAAAACTTGACGATGTGATCGAAATTTTCGAGCGCTAAATCGGGCCCTGATTACGTTCTGTTAAGGCCTTATCTGGGTCTACTGTAACGTTCTAAAATTTCTGGCAGGACAAAGCTAGTTTGTTAAGGTAGTCCTTTCGTTATGCCTGACGCCACCTGAGTTCGAGAGGGGAATAAGAGAGACTACGAACACTTCTCGATGGAATAAGAAATCTGATAAAAATCGTACTTATGGAAGGTGCTGAAAATATTGTTTTTGCACAATAATAATTCCAAAATGTTGTTAACAAATTACTGAAAGATAAAGATTGTGCAACAAATTACCGGCAACCTATTTTTTTTCTTCTCATAAAAATGATTCGTTACTTTTCTTGAACTTCTTTGAATTTTTTTCAGTATTTTATGTAATGTTTGAAAATTGCGATTTCAAACAAATTGTAACATAAAGAAAACGCAATTTTCAAACATTACATAACATTCTGAAAAAAAAATCAAACAAGTTCAAGAAATGTAACGAATCATTTTTATGAGAAAAAAAAATGAGGTTGCTGGGTAATTTGTTGCATAATTTTTTATTTCAGTAATTTGTTAATAACATTTTGGAATTATGATGATACACAAACGATCTTTTCATCATCTTTCAGATGCTTGATTTTCTTTCAGATTATCCGATCGGGAAGTGTATGTAATTTTCTTTTATTCCTCTCTCAAACTTAAACATAACGAAAGGACTATCTATTTTTTTACAATTATTTTTAGTTAATAATACGGTTCGTTAAAAAAAAAAAAACACACAGTAAATGTACTGATGTTTTTTTTAGATCGAGAATTACCTAATGCGTTTTAAATTGAAGTTCCGGTCTATAACAAAATTGATCCAAGAGCCACGTATAATAGAATGAAATGTGATATCGCGCGTGATGATGGTCCAAGTGATAAATGTGGCGTGATAGAGTAGCGGTGAGCCTTAATTATGATTCTCGGCGGCAAACTTCCTGCGACAGGATGGGCAAGTGGGTCCTCGGCGGCCGACTGACACAGCGATCATACTACCGACCCGGGTGCGAAACTGGGAGGCGACGAAGAGCTTTCACGAGGTTCCGAGGTACAGGACCTTCGGTTTGTCGTTCGAGCGGGAGTCGACACCGCCGGGGTTGTCGCACCGACGATATCCTCGACACGTAAGGATCCCTCGCACCCACCGCACGAAAACCCCCCCATTGCTATTCAAAACATAAAAACCATTTAAAAATGTAATACCCGCGGACTCGGAGAAGAAAAAGAAAGAAAAAGAACGTGCGAAAGGGTGGGGGTTGATCCAACGTGTGACTTTGTAAGTAAAATATATTGCCCAGCGAAAAGCTTCGGTCAAATAATCGTGATTTATCGTCGTAAGAAATTTTACGACAAAAAATAACACCCCTTGTTCAACCCGGAAAAAAGTTCAATCGCGTGAGCGGTTCGAGGAAATCGACGAAGATCAGATATTATAAAAATGTTGTAGACATTTCTTTGATCCTCTCTGTCGATCGACGATAGATCGTTACTTCGAGATGCACCGCGACGAGGCGACAGAAAATATATGCAGACACGTCGGGCTTTTAATTGTCATTCGTGTACGGTGGAGGTGCGTTAACGACGTTTATGAGTTTTGAGCTATCGCCGCGTTATTTCAGTTCGCAATGAACAATTATTGTGCAGGCGCGAATCGTACGGCTGTGGCGGATATGCCGTTATATATCGATCGGAATTAATGACTTTGCGTACAAGTTCCGATGTAACACATTCGACGGCTATAGGCGCCGCGTTATCGCGCGGGCTTTTAAGGGTCGTCACACAATTATCGGAATTTCGCGTGAAATGCGGAAGAAAATTTACTAATACAATGTCGACCTCTGCCGCACTCAACGGCACCTTTCGTACCGCGGTGACGTTTCGAAACGGCCGCTTGATTATCGACAACAGCTGCTTCAAACGCGCCTCATTAAGGATTTTCCAAATGAACGTAAATTACGGGCTTCGTGACTTCTCGGTTTATATTGCTTCGCCAGACTGGTCGTCCGACGAAAACTCTTACCAGTGCTATGTACGAATAACATGTGCACACATGCCTACCGGGTCTATTGAAGGAGGGCCCAAGCATAATCAAAAAAATATTCTTGCTCACACCGGACAGCAAATAAAGTCTCCATGGAGGAGACTTCGACCCAGGGGGTTGGTACTTGGAATAATCAGGCTCTGGGTGAGACTTCGAGATTTAACCCTTCACGTACGGGAGCCTCGCGTCGAACGTGGCTACTCAGGCCACGCGACCTTGTCGGTCTTCTATTCGAAATATAAATTTCGAGTAATAATAGGACACTATACATTGACGATAAAAATATTATTTTATACAAATATATATATTTTCTTGTTCCATTTTCCACCGTGTACCCTTTTTGGGTTTTTACGGAATCCCATCCCGATTCCCCCCTACCACTCCCTACCCGCACTTAGCTAAGCTACCTAACTTCCAGTGCGTCCGTAGCCGACTTAGCTACACTTACCGCATTTGCCGGAAACACCGGGAAACTACGGAAAAGCCGTGCCGGTACAGAGCTGGCCATATACTGATCCTCCGGTATTTTTGTACTTGAGTAAAGTGCAGAAACATCAAAGTTTCGGAAGAAAGCGCTTCCCGCTCAACGATCGATCCCCCAGCTAGCGCACGGCTAAGCGGTCACCCATCCAAGTACTGACCGCGAACGAATCTGCTTGACTTGGAGGACCACCGTCTTTATACGAATATAATATCGTGAACATTACATATTACTCTTCGAGGAGTATTCGTCCTAATTTCGATATCACCAATATTTTTAACGGGCCCAGTTCGAAACAACTGATAAATAAACTGAGCCACGAAGTTTGACCGGCGAAAGCTCGAGAAACGAAAATTCCTTTCGAAGTATTTCACAAATCCTCACCGGAGGATCTTCGATTTCTTCCGGACATTCGGCCTGGGTCGTTTTATCGATCAGATTTTATA
This sequence comes from Exephanes ischioxanthus, assembly GCA_958510785.1. NCBI lineage: Eukaryota > Metazoa > Arthropoda > Insecta > Hymenoptera > Ichneumonidae > Exephanes > Exephanes ischioxanthus. The sequence goes on from OY294015.1 coordinate 13,568,862, forward strand.
AATGGCTTGCCGTGTCGATTATATGTCGAGCTTTTGCGTTATGTATCATCATCTCCGTGCATCGCATGTATATTTAAATCTTCTATTTGCAGCAGCTCCCCCAGACCAGGTACTCATCAGAACGCGCTCGAAACTATCGATCGCCCCTGCGAGATACACAGTGCGAAAGAGACAAATTGAGCGACGGACTAGCTCGATTTTATGTCAACTCGGCTAATGGCTGTTCCGGCATGACAATTCGGCGACATGTCATTAGCTTATGTTAACCAAAACCCGGCCGTCCCTTGTGTGTGTATCTTTCCCACCCAGTTCGACGTTTCGATGGATTCCCGTAATGAACCGTAATTATGTAAGCTCAAATATTGTTTAATTACACATCGCTGTAACACAATCCTTTTAACATTTGCCTCGAGCCCCGCGTTAGGTGTGAGGCGCGCGATGAGGGCGGACAGGCCGCATCTACTCGCCGGCAGCTCGAATCGATTTCTCGTTCCGCCTAATAAGGCCTCATCGTTACGATCCTTGAAACGTGCCTTTCCATTTCTGACCCAATTAGTTTCTTTTCCCCCACCCACCGCTCTCTCGCTCTTCAGTTACAACGGCAGCAAACTGGCACGCTGAATACCATATTTATACATTAAATTACCGCGATTCCGACACTCGCGCAAAGTTTCGAAACCCTATTGTGAGAAAACTCGCACATCCCGAGTGGAAATTTTCGAGCGTTACATCGGGCCTTGATAGGATCCGGACGAGGCCAGACAAGGGCCTGAGGTGGCATTTTCAGGACCTTATCAGACCCCGTTGTAACGCTCGAAAAATTCTACTCGGGACGAGGCACACGCGAAGCTCGACAACGAGCGCAAACTCTCGCACGATAATCGAGGTGTAAGAATCAATCGAACGACGTGACAGATTGTCACGAAATCAAAACAACCGTCAAGCACTCTCGCGCATAATCCATCGCACTCGCTTCGTCATTTCGCCGGTTTCACATAACGATTAAATTTCATTATCCGCGGAACACAACGCGCGGGCATTAATCGCGACGTTCGAGAATCACTCGTGTATGCCCACCGGGAAATTCTATGTGATTATTCATCGCGTTCGGTCGATGACGAAATAATTCAATGACGATGGAAAATAAGCTTCGGGTTCTGACGCGGCCGCTGCCGAACGTGACGCTCGGCCGAGATCCCTATGAAATTTGAGGGAGCGTCATTCGAACAGCAGCATTCGAATAAAAAGTATAATGACTCGTTCTCTTTGCTCCGTCGGTATCCGAAATGCGAACGAGCAGCGGCACATCCCGTCGAAAAGTGAGGCACCTAACAGCATTTTTTATTTAATTTTTTTTTCTTCTAAATGCATTTCACCATTTCTCTCCGTCACTCGACGGCGGAGTTCCCTCGCGCTCGAACCTCCCTGCCTGCCGGTGAAACGAATAGTTTGATCGGACGTTGAATGGAAACTCGGTGTCCGGGGACTTGGGTGGGAAACGCATTTCTCTCCTCGTACCTAATTCGATGAACGAGTATACGTGTACAAGTTGCCGGTGGGTAGCGGCGGTCCGGTTCGAGTCGATATTTTTTCGATAGGACGACATGTACCGGGGTGAGTGAGATCCGGTTCGTTTTCACGTAGTGTATCGCGCGTCGGTGCCGAACTCCGACACGGGGAGAGACAGCGGGATTGAGAGGGGTGTGAGCGAGATGCGATAGTCCGGCGAGAGTTTTTGCCGGTCGTGGAAGTGGCTCTGGAGATACCACCCTCGCGGAATGTTCGAGGCTGACGTAAAAATAGGTACGAACTGGCAGGGTGTCAGGATGACGGAGGGGGAGGTTGTAGAGGTGGAGGGGAAGGGTAAGGGCATCTACTGTAATTAGTGTGAACGTATCGTAATTAGAGAAAATGCCACGTTTAATTGCTAATTGAGTTTCTGGCCGATGCGAGATCTAATTTTAATCACCTAATTACTTGACTACAGGGCTTCAGGGCGCTACGGACAGCCGCGAACCTTACCGCCTGTAATCGTGCGATGGAACTGCCAGCCTCGCTTCCACCGTATTTCTCTAAGCTCGGTATAAGTAGGTACCGTCTCGCTTAACCCTCCCCCTCTTGCCCCTCTTGCTCTCCTTCATCCCCACCCCTCCGACGGCTCGTATATAACAGATGACGTGGAGGCAACTCGGAGTTTTAAGCTTCGAATAGCTCGCTCGTGCGGGTAGCTTCGCTAAGCTGAAAATCATTTCGGCATATGAACAAACTTGTCGGAACTAATTATTTCGACGTTAATCAATTTTAACTTTCAATGGGGTCTGCGATACACGCGTTGGATGTTAGGAATTTTTTTTTTTTTTTTTCGTTAAATCGATTGTCCGATAACAATTGTTACAGGAAATATCCAGAACATAATAGTATGGATTTATTGATAATACATTACATGGGTTACAGTTGGAACAGTACGTACATTAATTATTATAAGTATCGCATATTGGCAATGGGACCGAAGCCCTTCAGCCCGAAAAGCGAAATATATTGAAAATTGGACGTCGAATATTCAATATTGTGGCTGAGCCACTAAAAATCTCTCGAGATATGGATATACGAGTCAAATAAGGTGAAACAGGGTTATAAATAACATGTCCATGCAGTTACTGCTACATACGGTGGCGAATGCAGGTGTATTCATTGCGCAGGACTCTTATTACCGCTGTATTATTGGCAATACCGACTCACCTGTCTCATCTCACCTGACTCATCTACACTCTAAAAATAAATTGTAAATTTAATGTACTGGAACTTGAAATTTGTTTACATTGCTTATAGTGAGTGAACATTAATGCACTTTGTCATAAAATTGAAATACGAGATATTACGGTTACAAATCTTCCACTGAAATTTGCAAAAATTTTAATTGAAAATCAGAATTTTACTGTAAAATTGCAACGCACCTGTGTTTGAAATTTCAGAAACGGTTTATGTAAAAAAAACCTTGCAATACCGTTCGTTAATTGTAAAACAATTTTTTTTTGCTTACAGTGTAATAATAATCTATCAATACATTGCATGGTTTAGTGAGTTACGTTTAAAACAGTAGGGATATTAATTATTATAAGTATCGTATATATTTTAAATGGGCCATTGACCGAAGCCCTTCAGCCCGAAAGGGTGAAGACATTGAAAATCGCAGGTCGAATATTTCATATTCATTTCTTCATTAGTATAATCACGGGCAAGGGCCAATTGCAAGCGCGATACGTAAACGTATCGGGCAAACCGACAATAGCAGATTGGGAGAGTACGTCGCAGAAATAAGTAAATATACATGACCCTGAAGATATCTGCACGAGGACTCAATTTCGTCAAGTTACAATGGCCGACTTTTGCATCGCACAAACTTCGCTCGAGGAAGTTCACTCGGAGAATAGAATTCTACAAGTGAACAATTTTTTTCCTTCCAAAAGACAAAGATTTGCCAGTGATGAAATTTGTTATCGTGGAGATATCTTCTGGGTCATAAATATATTCGGTGAATAAAGTAAAAAAAAAATAAGAATACAAGAAGTCTTATAAAATGCCCAAATAACAAGAATAACAATGATACGTTTCGTTAAAAAATGGTAAGAGCAAAAAAGTGTGCCCGCGCCGCTAGAAATCTTCCGGTATTTGAAAACTTCAGCCAGATTAGGTGAAACAGGTTTAGAAATTTCATATCCTTGCCGCGACTGCTGCATACGGTGGCGGACTCAGGGGATTTGTTGTTCGGCAGGGCTCTTATTAACGCTGCGTTATTAGCAATGCCGACTCACCCTTATAATCTATACACTCTCAGCCCCTCCCAACGAGATTATTGGTTTCACGCGAGAAGCGCTATTCAACATTAATATGTCTATATATGCAGTGGGGCACGGCTAAAATTGTAAACTGGTGCCCGAGTTGCCGAATACCAGCAGCTATCACTACTACTATTACTGTACTACTACTATGACTCGTAGTAATATTCGCCCTTTACCTACAAAACTCGATGATGGTCACTAATACTACCACGACAGTTACCGGTACGGCCAGCACGAACTTCTCATCCCCTTGTCGTTACCATACTCGGACCCAACTTTCGACGTCGTTCTCATTTACCCATGCCGATTATCGGTCAACGACTTTGCGACTACACTCGGCACTCGTTCTACGGCTCGAAATAGCCCGAGTTACGAATTTAACCTGGACGGTCAATTTGACCGTTTTCGATGGGGAACTCGATCGACCTATAATTCACAGGAGTGTTGGCAAACAAGCCGCACGACGACACGGAGGAAAAGTGAATATCAAACTTTTCTTCAATTAAAAAAAAAATTATTTTTGCCAATATGTAAGTTCGTGCGGTTCATGAAGTCAACAAAATTCATTTCATGCATCGTACATATCGTCGAGATTTATTACGATAATTCACGACAGATGTTTCTTTTTTTTTTAACTATATTTATTCAAGGTGACAGAATTAATGTTTGTATTTGTGTTTGGCAATTAGTAGAATCGCTGTAGGAGGCAAAGAGAGGTATTCGTAATTACCTTCGCGCGACGATCGATCCCGTGTGTATCGACTGAATAATTAGTACGTATCTACGTCGGGTAGCCAGAAACAGCACGCTCGATTTCGGGGCGCGAAGCGAGAAGCCAGCGGGATTGCGAACGGATGGCTGATAAAACGCTCGGAAATTCCGATTTCCCTTGAAATTGTATTCCCGTCTTGGCGCGGAGAAGCGTCACGTGTATCTGGGCGAGGGCACGGAAACTAGAGCGAGACTCGAGTTTATGAACTTTTTTTTCTTTTTTTTTTTTCACCACTCTTTTTTTCGTCCGAAAGCAAGTTACCGGCCGTGTGCCGGCGAGCTGCGCATAGCTCGGAGGGAAAAGCATATTATAGAAGTCACGAGAGTTAAAAAGAGGACTTAGGCTTGCAGTGGGGTGTATTACACGGTATATAGCTAAGGGCGAGGCACCAAGGGCTCGTTGTCCGGCGTGTTCGCTAGCTTCTGAAAAACAAGCCCATCGAGCGACGTAAAAAAAAAAAAAGATAAAGAGCTAAAGAGAGAAGCGGCGAAAGAGGAAGGAGAAAGAGAGGAGCACAATAAAAAATAATAAAAAATAATAAAAAAAATGAAATAAAAATAAAGGCGGAAAAAGAAGTCGTCCGCCTTATTGTGCACCGCGGTGAGACTGAGATTCAAAGGCTTAGCTTTGTAGCGCGGGTGTACAGGGTGCGTCCCGTGAAGCAGTGCCCGGTACAGTTGGACAGGGGCAAAGGGGAGGCGAAGGGGTAAAACCACCCCTCGCGCACCCGCGGCCAACCACTTCTCGCGTGTACGTGTATGTGTATTTATACATACCATATAGTATGTACAATGCTTGTACTCCGCACACATACACACCGACGTCAAAGAAATGGAGGACAAAAATACACCTAGCTACCTCGTTCATTTTTATCCCCTAAAGCAATTTCAGCATTGTTTTAAAATAGTACTTAGCAGGGTCATTGTATTATGCATGCGCCCTTCTCTAGTGGGCCGAGCGCGAGCGAGCCCCGTGCTCTCTCCGCTGTGTGAGAACACTTGATTTCTCGCACACGTGAGCCCCTCGTACCATTGTTATAAAACCAAGGGGTCTGCGGGAGGTGGAGGAAGAGCAGGAGCACGACGACGAGAAGGGGGCCGGTCGTACACGTCCGAGATTTTTCTGAAAGGGGTTTTCTACCGCCTCGTATTACTTTCGCTGAGAACAAAAAAAAAAAAATGCGAGGTACCAGAAGAAATAGATAGGGAGGGAAACGCAGCATACATACCTGAAGCTCCCCCGTACTTTGACCAATAACGGACCGTTCTCCGGTTTTTTTTCTTGTACCCGACATTAAGCCGAACACGACCCGTTGCAGATTCATAAAAAATCTGTTTTACCGTCGGTCGATAAAATTTAACTGCGAAGAATCCTGTGGATTATCTCAACACCGCAGAAAGGGTTCTTATATAATTGCTTCATATATTTCGCGCCATGCTCGCGATTTCCGTGATTTTCTGTGATCCTTTATCGGGTACGAAATCGAGCGTCCGATTACTATTGTCCCGTAAGTTTGACTGTAGATTTTTGTCACTTGTCTCAGCGAGCCAGTTACGTCCCGGTGAGCGATGTGTCGCGTGGATTCGCAAAGAGGCGAGAGCAACGGTGAAATGAGTAGGAAGATGAGTGGTCGCGAGAGGGGGGTGAGAAGACCGGGGGGGGGGGGGGGGGGTTGGGATGGATGAGGAAAAGGAGAGCAGAGACACTGGTCGACAAGTGTGGCGCCCGCGGTAAGGTTTTGAGAGGCCACTTGGAAGATAAAGGCTCCCGCATATACTTACTGGGTACATACACCCTTGCATATTCCTTCAGAGGAATCCCCCTCCGCCCCGACGCTGCCGCTGCAGCCCGCGCTCATTTCTTTCGGGAAACCCGCGAAACTATTGTCCGATCCGGTGCCCACCTAATAAGATTGACGGTGGAAACGCATCGCCGCCCACGCACTCGGTGAATCACGACCAATTAAGCCACGAGGTTAAAGCCACCGCCGACCGCGTGTGTGCCGATAAAGCGTCGATGCTTGATTTAAAGGGGATGACGGCAAATGGCCCGATATTTAATGGAAAAGTCATCGGGCGCGCATCGAGCTCTGTGTGTAGCGGGCGGCGCGGTTCCACCTTTAAAGTGTTTCATGAATGGGCCACCGAATGATTCAGCTCCCTCGTGTGAATTCATCGCCACCACCCCACCAACCGACCGTACGGTTTCAACGATAAACTGTTCGTTGTGTGATTGAAAATTGATTGAATCTTTCAGCGGTAAAATTCCTTCGATGATCGCCGTCACGGCCCGAACGGATGTCATGACGGATCCCCGATGATGCAGCTGGGAAAAAACTGGTAGCGGCGACAATTTCAAAACTACGGCGGAGGATAGATGATAAGTACACTGGCCGTGGGGCGCGTGGCCAAAGGCGCTGGAACGGCCCTCTCGTGTTCATTGTTCGCCGAGTCTTTGGACCCCTCGTCGTTCCCGTCGAGAGCGGCTTTTTTGTTCCTTTTTTTTTCACTGCGACGAGAGCAGACCAGACCAGCGGCACGGCCGAGAGAGCCGCCGGTTCTTCTCACTACCGTTGTTCGTCTCATCTTCTGCCAGCCTGGTGACTCTCCGAGGGTCTCATTTTCATTAAGAATTAAAGTTGAAACTCGCGAGAAAAAAAATACTAAAAAGAAAGAACTACGTCGCGGTTCCTCCACTCGTCTTTCTCATGCAAACGAGATCGACGACTGTGCGACCTTTGCCGGGTACGAGGGCGATGTACTACCGAAACTTCTATTCTTATCCTCGAGGGTAGAACGGGTTAATGGCGGATACTTAAGCGAGAAATTATATATTTCAGTTAAAAATTAACTTTGCCGAAAGTGCCGAGCGGCCGAGGGAATTACGACGCGTCCCGCGAACGATCCCAGACCATCCATCGACGAACCTCGAACAAATTTCGACACCCGGATCAAAATATGTTCGTACCGTGATCGCGTTGTCCTGAAATTCTCGAACGGTAATATTCTCCCGAATGCGTTCGGTATTTGCGAACTTATGGTCTGCTAGCTTACCGGCTTCGATAATTGATGCAGTTTCGCTTATGAATCGACATTCATACCGTTAATTTCACCGATATATCAGGCAAATAATAATTCCCCGAGGGTCCTTCCCACGGGAGAAGGCGCCATGCATCGTTAATCAAATCGCGCAACGTATCACGCAGTAACATCGCTGTGTGTACACACAACGATGTTACTGACGGTATTCTGCACCGAGCCGGTATGTATTGCTTCACGGACTCCGGAAACTCCTTAATTTGATTCGGATTAGCAGAATCAATGGAAATGTACGCTACTCATCGATAGTTGGGTTCTCACCTTTGATAAAACTGTGCCCAAAAACCACCTCCAAGTGTTGGGTGGATGGTCCTCTGAGTTTAATCATTGAGGAGTGCACTGAGAGAAGGATCTAGTAATTATGACTATATCGCTTGAGAGATATTACCACAGCACATAGTAGTAGAGAACTAGGGCGCCATCTATGGTAGGAAGTACCGGATTTATAAGAATTTTTCGTAGATATTGTGGTAAAAATTCTTGGAAAATCTGAGACTTTCCGCCATAGGTGGCGCCCAAGTGCCCTACTACTACGTGCTATGGTAATTTTTATTAGACGATCGGTAGTTTTTACTAGATTCTTCTCTTCGTGTGCAGGTGGCTATCTAAGCGCCTCTGGTGACCGTGCTTGAGTTTACCCGCATTGTCATCGGAGGACTCTGGTAGGCACCGACAGTATCGGTATAGGTTTTCCGAAGTTTCTCCGGACACTCGGCAAATGCGATACAGTTCGGAATAAGAAAGCTGCGATCGCAAAAAGGGGATGGCGTAAAAACTCGGTGCGGGTATTCGGGAAAAATGAATTAATCGAAAAAATCTATACAGTAATCATGCTCCAGCCGATGTATTGTGCTCGTTTATTATGTGTCCTTTTTATTTGCAAGCGAAAGAAATTTCATTTTTATCTGGACAATCGATACATCTTAAATCGATGAGTCCATCGACATTCGGGCACATGCGCAAAAGCAGAATAGATAACGCGCAAGTCCCAAAACAAAAATCGGGCCCGAAGAGGAAAGGTCGCTCTCGATCGTCCTCTTTCTCTCCAGGGACGTCGAGTCGTAAACTGTATCAGACGGTCGGATGGAATCTGGTGCAGGAAGGAATAGCCTCGTGTCGGAAGCTTTCGATCGTGCTTGGCCCGCCGATCTGACTATTTCCTCCAACTGTCCACTGCGAGCCCTGGAGGAACAGAAAGAGCCATCATGAATGCGCTCAATATTGCGAGTTGAGTAAAATTTAATCCCATTTTTTTTTGTTTAATACAAATCTTTGGTCCGATCACCGGTGTGGTTTACGGACATGGATTCTTAATTACGGTTGGAAGATTTCGAATGAGTACGATCATTAGTCACGTATGAAAAGTGAGGATTGTTCGATATATCAGACTGAATTGAGATTTATTTTTATTGTGTTTGAGATTGTGGAGACAAAATTGGGTCTAATTTGACATTATGTTATATTTTTTTTTTATTATCGGCTAATTTCTACGGATCTATGAGTTGCTTGGCAAGGTGAATGTAACGGACTTTAAAAGTGTATATGGGAGCCGATATTCCGATTACGCCTGAAGCGATCTAATCATATAAATAGTTAATCTCTTATTGCGTTTGTGTGTTCGTCATTGTTAATAATTCAAAATTCCATCCGCGGGGAAGAAATTCTCTGCCCTAGAAAAGTAAAATATTTTCCATATTCTCACTGCGAGTGTTCTCCGTTCTTTACGATTCATAGTGTTTGGTAATTGCAAGCGCAATGTGGGCCCGCATGCACGAGTGAAGCATTGAGCTGGACACTGCGTCACATATGCATTTACGGGAACAACGTAAAGTGACCGTAAGAGCGTGTCTGTGTGCGCGATTCGCATACGAATCATCGGAAACTCGACGGAAAGATCCACCAATGTAAAAAAAACCCTCCAACACCCGCTCGAGCCAAAGTGGCAGGCTCGCCGTTACCGATTTGCTTGTCGCGACTAAAAATATAAAGCCTTGGAAACGCTGGCGTGAAAATATACCAACATTTCGTTTAACTAAAAAGCCCTTCGATTGTTTTCCGGGAATCGCGTCGGTGGGGGCATAAAGCATATCGAGAGCTCGGCCCGATCGGGCTCACTTACCCGCTGGCGCTCCGTGACAAACGCACCATTGAACGTTTTGTTTCCTGACCGCGCATTAGATAAATTGATAATTACAGGCATCCGCCATTACGAAAATTAATACGGCCGATATAGTGCCCGGCGTGTTTCGCCGATAATCCCGGCTGCACCGATACAAACCCGGTCGGTTGGAAAAAAAAGAAAAAAAAAAAATGGAAGACGAAACGGACGATCATGTTTTGCCCCGATCACAATGACCCGCGATACTTTTGGCCGATTGAACAAAATCTTTAAGTTTTAAGTGTTAATTTTCATGCGTCATTTTTTCGGCCGATTTACACGGGGCGTCAGAGCCGACTAACGCCTTACGTTTAGAATAGTACGAGATCATTTTTCACCCAAATTAAAATTCAACGGTGCGGAAGTTTTGATAATAAAATAGCGATCGGCGGGAGCCGGTTCGTCACGCGAGATGAGGTAAATATGCATGGTTATTCAAACGTAGCAGATAATGCAAACAGGCGTTCGATGAGTTATGCTTCTGGGTTCTCCGGGTTTTGTATGTCCATGTATCTTCGCGTCCGCAATTGCGATATGCCCGGCGTCCCGTGTGTATATACGTCGAATTTACCGTGCCGAAACCGTTCGACGGAGGTACGGTTTAGCTCGAAGGGAATTTATTATTATTTCTCGTGCGGTTATCTCTTGATTCGATAGACCGATAATTGTTGGGGATTATTAAAATTTGGTTTCGACGGAGCTTTTTTCGTATTTCGAAAGTCGATCCATGGCCACAGAGGTATCCGCTTATGAAGGGAGGCAATGAGGCCAATAATCTCCGATGCCTTGTCGGAGATTATTGGAAGTACCGTAGGGAAGGTATTTAATTCACGAATGAAACATTTATCTTGTGCATTCAATGACACTTATTCAGCAAAAAAAATAAATAAAAGTCAATACATTAAAATACCCAAAGTACGGTCCGGTGAAATTACCGGAGTGTTCGGAGATAAATTCCCTCGGATAAATATTATCTCAAACAAATATTAACGTATAAATAAATCGATCAAATTCATAGCTGATGAGCATTGAAACGACGACAATTCAAAGAGACAGAATGAATAGAGTAAACTTATGGGATTAATCATTTTTTAAAAATAAATTTACCAGATCGAGATGAGATCATTCGATTTTATTAATATTTATTTACTTTCGGTTCGAAAGTTATTTTAGACCACCCTGTATATATATGTTTATGTGTGTCATTGAGTCAAGTATGTCTTGGAGTTGCGAGCGCCGTGATAATCTTATACGATCCATGATCTCAAGTGATTACACCTATTTTGTGCCACTTGTACTTATTAGGGGTGATACGCCAGCAAGTCGACCATTATGAGTGCCATCTGAATCTCGGCCTCTTGAATGCCTCCATTTACCATTAAGCACATTACTATTATCCTATCATGGGCGACCGCGAGCCTCACATCGCCTGTGCTCTGCGCCCAAAGGAGATAGAGACTTCTTTGGTTTGCTCGTGATGCACGAAGCCATTTGTGCAAAGTGGCCGTTCATGACTAAATTATGCTGGTTTTATAGCGCCCGGTGCATTAGGCCCAATGGTAAAACGTTCGTGACACACGCTCGATCTGAGGTAAATCTTACTGATAGCGAACCCGTGGATACGCTAGGTTTAAGGAGATTGGAGCGCTTCACACTGGTCAAATGAGTTTACATTTTTAAAGTCGTTTATACAAACTTTTACGCATCTATTGATTATAGTGGATGGTTGTTTGTATTACAGTATAAGTCCTCAACTTAGAAAACATTAATTGCAATGGATTTGCAAAATTATTAACTGGTTTGTGCTCATTTTCGAAATGGTACACATTCGTTCAGTTTTTTCAATGAATAATCCGTAATTTTTGCTCGATTTCTATGTATTACGGCTCATTCTCGTCCTTGAAAGATGTTCTACGAATTCACCGTCTAGATATTCGATAGCATTCTTTCCGTGTACAAATGACAGCCTTTTGTTTATCCATCGACGAAATTCCTTCATAAACAAACAGCTGTCATTTTTAAACGGAAAATATTATCGAATATCTAAATGGTGAATTTGTAGAGCATCTTTCAAGGAAAAGAATGAGTCGTAATACATCAAAACCGAGAAAATTTTGGAGTATTATTTGAAAAACTGAACGAAAATGTAACTTTTTGAAAATTAGCACAAACCAGTTAATATTTTTACAAATTCAATGCAATTAATGCTTTTCCAGTTTAAGTCCATCTGCTGTAATCCAAATAACCATCCCCTATAATCAATAGATACGTAAAAGTTTATATAAACGACTTTAAAAATGTAGCACTCATTTGACTAGTGTGAAGCGCTCCAACCTCCTTAACATTTTTTTTAATCCCCCGTTCCTCGCCGCGATGTATTATTTAATGCGCTAAATTCATTCAAATCCACAATTTCGAGAGTTCTGACGCTCCGGATGTTCATTTTCCACTGCAGAGAGATTATACCATATAATTGTGAAACGTGCCCGTCTCTTCTTTTTTTCTCGGGTGTACGAAACATTTCATTCGCATATTATTTTTAGTCGGTCCGCGTGTACACGCTATACATTCCGCTCGAAAAATCTCGCACCAAAGGTTTATCGCCCAGCTTGACGACTCAATTCTACCGTCACATTTTACACCGAAGTTTTTTTTCCTCTCTTTTATAAATAAAAATAAAGAAAAAAATAAAATAAAAACTAAAAAAAACACATCCCTCCGCGAGATACATTGGGTTCGGTGTCGGTGGTAATATAAATGTACTTTGTAACGAAAATATGAGCGGGGAGAAGTTTTATGCACATTTATGGAAGTCGCTTGCTTGTATACGGCTGTCCACTGAAGATAACCGGGCGGCCCCGGTTCTCTCCTCCACCTCCGTTATCCTCGTAGTTTTCCATCCCCGAACGTGTTACCCACCTCTCACCCCCTGACCGCAGCAGTGGTTCCCGAATATAGCGGTCATCCAGCGGCTTTTAATAATATTTCCGATTTTTTTTTAACTCTTTTTTTTCTTTTATCTTTTTTTAGCGTTCGCTCGGTACAGCAGCTCATAGGCGATTCTCTGTGATATTTTTTTTTTTTCCACTGTTAATCTCGAAGTATTGCGCTCTTTTGAAAGCGTTCTCCGGAATATAAATAAACCAGACGCGCTCGCGCGGCTCTCAACGTGGCCGCGCTAGATGAATTCGAGAATTTTTATTTTTTTTTTCATATTTTTCCATAGCCACATACCACGCCCGGTTTTCACCGTCGAAAATCGGGATCAGCTTCTTTTTTTTTTCGTCGAAAAAATAATTTCCCTCATGGCACAACGGCTTTGCGCATCAATAATTGCCCGACCGCGCGGTTATATTGCCGGAGAAAAAAAAAAATCGATACGTCGCCGATACGTTCATCTAAGTATTTGTCAAATTGTTTTCGTCGAAAATTTCGGTGGATGTACGGTCGCACATCTCGTTTGTTCGTAAATTGGAGGTCGGAGGTCCGCCGGGTCGATGGAAAACCATTACGATTCACCTTTCGTCCTGTTCCCGCCCGACCACAGAGAATCGACGACGAAAACAGCGTGCAGTTGCAGAGTGTGCAGCCGTCCTGCGGTCGGCGAACACATCGTCGACGCCCGCAACGTCGCAGTGAAAAAATAATTCGATAATCTTCGGCAAATTTTCGTTTCTTTATTTTATTTATTTTTATTCCTCGCCAACCGATTTAATTGAACGACGAAATAGATTTTATTATTTCCAATCACAATCGAGCGCGCCCCGTGTATCCCGATAGAGCGACCTTAATTTTAGAACGAACGCAGGAGGAACTCTGCCGGAGGGTGACGAACAGGACTCTTCGCCGATAACCGCGTTACGTCGTGATTCTTTGACGAGAGGGATGCAACGTGGCCCGAACCTTCGGCGAATAATACAGAACGGAAATTGCTTTACGGAAACATGGGTGGAAGAAGTCGCTGGAACGACAAGTGAGAGGTTGTCACCTCGCATTGCTGATGAACGTGTGTAATATTCGATGTGACAGAAAATCATTTGATTGGCGCTTGGATTAAAAATTTTAGGGTTCGATCAATCTTTGCGTCGACCAGACTGACGCTCGTGAAAATATTGGGAAATTCGATACTTCTGATAGGATAAAGGTGGAACTAACGAATCTATGTAACTGGACGAGATCTCAAGGTATTTATTGCGAGTGTGTCAATTATAAGAATTCTCGATCCCTAAAATAGCTCGCGGTGACCTATCGAAGTTTAGATCCGAAATACTTCGAAATGCACTTCCAATAATAGAAATCGACCCCGATGTGGATTCCCTTCGCATTAGCGATGGTATTTAAAAGTCCATTTCGTCAATGAATTGGACGCGACGCGAAGACTCTTCTCGATTACAACGATTCTTCAGTTCCCCGCTGCCAAAATGGTTTTTCGTAAAATCCCATATATTTTTGGATGGACGCATGTTTGGGGACGAACATGTTTGGAATTAAAGGGCGATTCTCCCTTAGGGCGCCCTCTCTCTCGTACCACAAAGCCACCCTCTATTTTCCGATACCCTTTTGGGTTATGGCGTCGATCCTCGCTAGCTCACAAGCGAGTGAGAAGATTTTTTTTATCTTTTTTTTTTGAAATAGTTAAAATCTCGAGCCCTCGATATTCCATTCCGTGGCAAAGTGGTTGAAAAACGAGTGAAAAAAAATCGCACGCCCGAAACTTATGATTATTTATCAGGGCATCGAGTTTCCAACCTCCCGTGGGTGTTCGGGTGCTCGACTACGGCATCGTTGATGGTTCGCGAACAGTTTGGAAAAAAAAATCGTACACCGAGGGAGACCGGGAGGTTGGACGTACCCGAGAGCGGGGCGTCGCCATTTCTGATTGAATCCAAGCTTGGAGCTTATATTTTGTCATTCATTGGGCGCCGTCGGGATGTAGAGTGTGCGGAGAGCTAAAAGAGCCCGGCGATCGGCATGCGGCGGGCGGGCAATGCTGCTGCAGCATATCGGCAAGAGGAGGTGAATCGAAGCCCGGACGGTCCAAGCGAGGGCTGTTTGCCAACGCAAATTTAAAAATCACGAATTAAAAAAAAAAAAAAATCTGCCTACCTTTCACATATCCGCTGGACCAACTCCATCAACATGCTCGATGTTATATAGTCGACGATAGAAAGAGACCGAGGGAAATAGATAGAGAGACCGGATCGAACGAGAACCCCGAACGTTTCTCCGAGTGCAGGAGACACCATAATTTTTGTTTTTTTTTAATTACACGGAAACATCAAAGCTATGTCATCGAACAAATTTGTATTGCATTTTTCAAGGTTATTTAGTTCACGGTGGAAAGAGTCGTAAAATTAAAAGGAATATCGCAGTAATTATGAAATTGAATTCGGTCGTTATTTAATCCGCCCGCATAGGTCGAATGCTTAATCATTTTGAATTAAAAAGGTAAACGAGCTGGAAGAGTCCCCCGAAAAAGAATTGTACTTCAAACGATTGTGTCCCCTCAATGAATTGTACATTTTTAAAAAATATATAATTTTGTACAACGGAAGCTCCAGACCGAAAAATCTTCACAATCAATAATCCGCAAACATTATAAAATAATTTCACAGACAGGGAAAAATTATTTAAAATTTTGATTGCATTTTTTGTTGTTGTTGTATTGGCGTTTGGAAGGAGGACATAGATTATCGGTTCGTCTGTCCGTCTCTCGTGAGAATGTCTGCCGAGCAGTGAAAAATTCCGAGCGGCAGTAGAAACGGATTTGGGTACAATATACACGAGTACATTCTCCGTACTAAAACAAGGCCAGCGTCGCCGTTCGCAGCCCCCCCGGCACGCTTTTCGGCGAGACACCTAAATATTTTTTATCTCGCGCCCAAATAAATGTTTCCCGTTAAGAATAATATTTAACTTTAACGTAATGCGGCTTCGACGAGTGGTTCGGCGGGCGGAGTCGGCGGAAACGACGGGGAGAGCGCGAGTTGCAGCGGGATGGGCGAGGACTCGAGGTATTTTGACAGGACTGCCGCACGGATCTGGCGTTTTCGACCGTTTCGAGCAACACGTGCTACACGCGCACATACGCCCGTGAACGTATGCGCCTGCTGTTATACTCCGAGCATTTCGAATTTCGCGTATGCTCATCCAACCGATATTAATGTGATTTTTCCGGTGATGTCGGAATGACGAGTTTCGAATGATAGTCACACCGAAAGGACAAATCATACCACAGCGTATGAGAAAAATTGCTTCACCAATGTTGGTTTCTATGAAGAAAACCGGGAAGTTTTTTTTTTGCAACAAAAAAAATGTTCGAGATTTTTTTCGAATTCCCGCCATTATGCCGTTTTGTCAGTGTACCGCGTCGAAATCTAAAGTGTTCGACATGAGGCGCGCTCGACTGAAGGACCAACCGATTTTAATGTGATTTATCCGGAGATGTGGGAATGACGAATTTCGAAAGATAGTCATACAGAAAAGACAAATCATACCGCACGCTGTGAGAAAAATTGTTTTACCAGTGTTGGTTTCTGTGAAGAAACAGGGAAGTTGTTTCTCTAAAAAAAAAAAAAAATGCTCAAGATTATTTCAAAGTCGGAACGACGATTTTCGAAAGATAGTCACACAGAAAGGACAAATCATACCACAGTTTATGAGACAATTTGTTTTATCAATGTTGGTTTCTATGAAAAAACCGAGAAGTAGTTTTCGCAAAAAAAAAGAAAATGTTCGCGATTTCTTCAAAGTCTCGCCATTATGCGGTTTGTCAGCGTACCGCGTCAAAATCTAAAGTGTCCTACGTGAGGCGCGAGAAACTGAAGGATTTCATGAAGATGGTAGCGACCATCATGAATTCGCCACGGTTTCAAAGGGCATTTTACGGGTTTGCAATTTGCAAGAGAATTCACGGCAGGTTGATGGCCGAGTTGTCTCCGGAGGGTTTGGCTGCGACGCCACTTTGAGAAACGTACAATGTTTCTTTAATGCGGCAGCTGCTACTGTTGGCCTTACGGCTACTTCGTCGGGTCCTTTCCGTTCTCCGGACCTCGGAAGCTCCACCGGCACGGTGCGGGACCGTTCGCGCGAGGACATCAACATAATACTTACTTCGGAGACCCGTGGAGAATTCTCCGCTTTGGCCTCCGGGCTTTACGGCTGCGTTCTTCCGTATCCACCCTCGCCGGATGCATTCATATACGCACATAACTTTGCATACATGCGTACGCTGCGTGCAACCCCCGTCGGTCCGTGAGCGTTTTTACGGTGCACACGCACGCGTCCAGTCGTCGAAAGAACGCGCGGGATGCGGAGGGGTATAGAAAGGACCAAAGAATCCACCGGGAGCGAGAGGGGAAAAAAAAAAAACTTATCGTAGGTATCGGTGAGCCAGCGAGAGTGAGGAAGGGTTTTACACGTATGTACATGCATATATTCCCTCCATGAATAACATCAGGTTCCTCCAAGTTCGCTGAAATATCATGCGGTACATATATGCCTCGACGGCCGGGGAAGATCCTTCGGTAGTGTGTGCGTGTCCAAACGGGGAAAGCGGCAGGGCGACCGAATATAAAAGTATCTATCGGGATACTTTGAATTTCACATTTTCCTATACCGCGGTCAACATTTAAATGAGGCGATTGATCGATATTACATTAGAATATGGGCGAGAACCCGAGGTCCGACGAGGAATTCAGCGGCCTTCGGATATCTCCAGGCTCGTCTCTGGAGAGGAGTTCTCGAATTCAAACCGGAAGTGACGTATTTCCGGTATGACGTCGCTTCCGGTAGAAAAATTAGATTTTCAAACCGGAAGTGATGTATTGCCGGTATGACGTCACTTCCGGTTGAAAAAGTGATATTTTCAAACCGATCGAGAGATAAGATTTTCAAACCGGAAGTGACGTATTAACGGTAATTCTCCGGAAATCTAAATTTTCGGATGATTCTAAATTGGATAGTTCATATATAGGCGGGACATGAATCGTCCGAGCCTACGACAACCTGCTAGTAGATATATGTTTCATTTCCTGATGTGGTTATGCATGAAAGTCCGAAGTGAGACCCGTCTTCGCAGATTTGCTTGAAACGGGCCGTGCATAGCAGGAAAAATTATTAGGAACCGCTGTCTGTACACTTTCCACGTCCATTAGAGAATTTTTTGTTTTTTTTTTTCCTCCAAGTAAAGAATCCCGGACGAAGAGACGCTCGAGTTTCTCATGATGACAATACCGATTGCTCGGACTCGGGACTCCTCTTTTTAAATAGTTTTTGTTTCGTTTCGTTGTTTTAAGAGCATGCTGTTTGATAGGAAAAAGTAAACGTACAAACGCAATTTGGCGAGAACACGGCGAGTAAGGACACAAACCGTGCAGTCGCTCGGTCGGTAGTCGTCATCCTCGTTCGCGTCGTCGTCGTCGTCGTCGACGTCGTCGTCGCAATTTAAATAAACAAATTATAAATATTCGCTCGCGCGAAGCCATTCCGGCATGAATAATCATTACTTGGTAGACCGGAGGAGTAAGGGTACTAGCGATTCGATTGATTAAATTTTTTAATAATTCATTTGCATTCGCGCTACTCCATGCTTCTATACACCCTCCTACCGCTTGTGCTGTTGCTGCGCCTCTCTCTCTCTCTCTCTCTCTCTCTTCCTCTCCCTCGTTTCATCTCTCCCTCTCCCTCGCGCCGCCGACTCGAGCCTCCGATGCGAGCGTCCAACCCCTTTAATATATTTTTCAAATTACATTTTTAATTGACGCAACAAATGAATTATCGATTGGGCTTTGAGTTGAGAGCCGGCACGGTGGAACAACGCCGGGGAGCAAAGTGCATCGGGCGCCGCGGATGTAACGCGTGTATTAACGCGCCCCCCCAACTGTGGACACGTTAACTTGGCCTCACTTCGACGGGCATCTCGCATCTCGCCGGGATAAACTCCGTTCGCGGCCCTGTGTGATCCATGGAGCGGGTAAAAAAAAAAAAGAAATGTGACGTTTTTCGTCACCCCGACACGTCGCATGTCGTGACGATCCTGTAGCGATTTTTATCTCCTTTTTTCTCGGGTAATATCGATTCCAGACAACACGTGAAACTGTCGGGGCTCGAGACCTAGAAACTGGGAGGTTCGCCGGTGGGAAACCTACGTCGGACTCGACGCAAGTTCAGCCGAGGGAGAACGGAAGTGCTATGTGACATACGCCCGATACGCCCTCGGTCTTTTTATGAACGCGCGGGACGTCAGTTTCAGTTTTGCCGGTGTCGGGTAACGAGCAAAGGTACGACTAGTTAACGTTACTTAGTTGATTACCTTTTCAATCGACACGATCGTTGCCAATCAGCCTGCTCCTGGTCCGCTGGTTGGCTCGTCTGCTACTGCTAACTACTACTGCTGTCGCTACCACAGACAGTTTTCTGGAAAGCGGATCCGTAGAAACTCGCGTCTCTTGTGTTCGCTCACGAGGCTTCCATATTACTAGGTTTTTTTTTTTTTTTTTCCATGAAATTGTACGACGCGTCGGACGATAATTAACCGTACTTCGCATCTAACTACAGCTCTGCACACGACCCCGTGTGGGTATTGGGTTTACTGTGGACAAACCGATATACGCCTATGAGCATTTCGCGCACCGAACTTGAAGCCATGAGGGATAAAGGTGTTTATACGAGTCTCATTACATCTCATACATTTTCCGGAACGATCCTTCGGTAAATGTCATCATCGCAATTGCCGTACAAGAAACATAATAACTGACGGTAACAACAGCTGGAATAGCGGACGATAGCGTAGCCGTTGACTTACGAGTTCTCCGAAATTGTACTCTTATGGCGTTCCACATGATCCTATCTTTGCCCTGAGAAAATGTTGCAAATGTTGCGAAAGATGTACGAATATGCCCTAAACTGTCGGTAGATTCCGTAATAATTTAGACAGAATTGTAGGAGCGAAGCGAGAAGTCATCGAGATATGAACCGTCGGATGTGAGGAAAGCGTCGAGCGTGGACAATCCGAATCTCATATCTCTCGGTCCGCTGGAATTCGTCTCAATATTCAAGATGACCAGCGGCCGAAGAGATAGCGGAGGCGCGCGACGGGGTTGGTCCCGGATGCGCGAGCTCACGCTTCGTCGCCGCCTCAAGCAATATTAGATTGAGAAGTCTCATATTGGCTCGCACACGGCGGTAGAAACGGTGTACCAATGGAGGATCTACATGTTCATCCCCTATAGCCGGTTCATCCGTATGCGCTTCCATCTCTCGTGTAATAATATCCATTTGGTCAGTAGCTCGGCAACGAAGGGATCGGAGTTTCCGACTATCATCTATATGCCGTTATGGCTATAGACGAGTCGGATCTCTATCTCGGAAACGATATTATTCCGATAAAGATGCGCCGTCCCACTTTGGGGCCACTTGGGGCGAGCTGGATATCGATGCCCGCGCGTATGCACATGTGCATTGCTCGGATCACTCGATGACTTTATTGAACGGTACACATCAGTGCGCCGGAGGTGGGGGGAGGCTTTCCAAACAAGTGTATTCGCGCTTCGACGCAAACATTGGGGAAACAAACCGCAAACAGATACGTGGTTATACACCGGTATAACAACGTGCAAATAGGTTACGGGCTCGATGATCAATTTTTGCGAATTTTATCATCACCGGATACTACACAAACGCATCAATATCTGTCCGTGGATATGATAATCCATTCATGAAAGTGTAATGCATTTTTGGCACGAACTTGTTAAAAAAAAAAATATCTGTGGAACTGTAAATGTGATCGATTCTCGATTCGGAGGGTGTAATTTTTGTACGATTTATTGCATCGATATGAAGCACTGTGATTGACATATTGCTTACATACTGCAATGTCTGAGACGCATTTTTTTCGCCACTAAAAAAAAAATTCGCTTGCGGGCTGCCGAAGAAAAAAATTTTTGTTTCAATTCTTACAATTCCACATGATATTGAAACAACGACGGCAAGACTGTCAAGGTAACATGTTATCGTTTCAATCCGGTATGAAATTGTACGAATTGAAAGTAGAATTGAAACAACATTTTGTTTTCTTTGGCAGCCCGCAAGCAAATTTTACTTGAATCATTGATATTTTTTTTTCAGTGTCGATATAACGGTAAAATTTGTTTTATTTTGTGTGAACCCGTGAAATCGGGCCGAGTAAAATTCCTGAAGTAACCTAGGTCGTCGCCACGAGGCCTTTCCGTGCTGCTCCCGAAATTCTTTATAAAATGTAACTGAAATGTGACTTTTCAGGTTGGTACAATATTCATGCATGATCTGGCACGGATCTCCGTCATGTTTCGATATTCTTTCACAGAAAAACCGTGGCTGCGTACGCGCCTTGGGGCTTCCGTCGAAATAGGCGCTGGGCGATAGCAACTGTGCATAAAGCAACGTGGCGATGATGCACCGAGGTTCCGTTCGAATGCGCGACTCGTATCGCTGCAGATCGGAGAGTCGGGCGTCGAATCGTGTCGGACCCGTCGCGCCGTTCGTCCCGCGAGGCTTCGCGACAACTATTTTGAAAATCCACTGGCGCGGTAACACGAGCATCGCGCTGGCGACGTATTTTTTTCGCAACCGAGGACGTGTTTCGTCAGTGGTTTTAAATTCCTTTTGAGTTGCGTACGGTGTGCGCGGGCGCATCCGTTCGTTCGTTCGCTCGCTCGCGCACGAAAAAAACAAATCATTTGCACGGTAATTGGAAGCCTGGATTTTAGTCGATAAAAGGATGCACACACGCCGCGGCGCATACAGAGGGAAGAAACAAATGAACAAATTCGCGTTTCAGAATAATGCTCGGCAATCCCATCTACCCGCCCTCCCCCCCACCCACCCCCTGCCCCTATCCCCCAACCTCGTGCACTGCGCTCTCGGGAGCCCCCGCCGAACGCCGCCGCCACCCTGGCCTCCGCCTCATTCTCACCCTCCGCCTCGACGCCCCCGGTCCGCGCGCCTCACCGAACCCCCTCCCCCCCCCCCCGACCACCCCCTGTGCAACCCCTCAACCGTACTTTTTTTCATTCCGTCCTATCAATTGATCAGGTTTTAAATTTCCGCGTCCATCCGAGCCTCGCCTCCGCCTCCCCCCCCCTGCACTCCGCCTAGCCGCGCCTCGGTGCACCACCTCCCCCCGCCCCGCGCTCGCCCGGCCTGTCCCTCTCTGTTTAATTAAAAGGACACATTAAATTATTTTTTCAATTGAACCCCCCATTGTTACTCGCAGACTGCTGATTCTATCCAATCTTTCTTCTCCCTCCGCACTCGTCCAGCCCCTCCCCCTCCCCCCCCCCCTCCCCCCTTAACGGCACTCGATCCATCGGTTTCTATATTTTTTCTGCATTTGACGTTGCATTCATCGGCTGCATTTCATCGCTATTCGCGGCAGCTATCCAGAAGCTTCGATTTTTGTCACTGATGTTATTCAATAACGTCGGGTCTCGCTCCCGGGAGGCTATCCGGTGAGCGGTAAAGGAGCGAATACTTTGATAAACGAAGTGGAAGCACACGCGATTGAAGAGTCGTTGAGGTGCCGGCGTACTCGGCGATAAGATCTACGAAGAAACATTCATTAAACGTTCCGTCGATGGGTGGGGGAGGAGGGGGGGGGGGGGGAGGAGGTGGGGGAGCGCACGTGTACGTGAGAGAGCACCGACAATGAGCTTTTCACTGAGACCGATAATGAGGAACATCAGGGAGGCCGACCCCTGGAGATCCTTCGGTTCGATAAGCATCAACGAGTGATACTGTACGCTGTATACGGGCTCGCCATTTATACCTGAGCCTCTCCACTCATGATGAAGTGAGGATAGATCGCCGGTTTCGCTCGCGACAAGGGCATTCGAGGAACTAATTAGCTTCGACGTATAAACGACGAGAGAAAAAAAAGAAAAAAATAAAAAGTAAAAAAAAAATATAGTAAATTATATCCATGACGCACAAAACGCGGAGATGAGAGAGCTTAAGCTCCAGTATCTTACCGATGCACCGCGGCGAAATTTTCTAATGGATAAAATCACTCCGGTGTGGTAACTTGCCAAAGCGGACTTTTCATTAAGATTACCGTATAATCAGCAGCTTGGCTATTGTCCAAATGCGGACTTGGATAAGAAGAGTCGGAGGGTAGTTAGTACCTATATAGAGGAGTTCTGCCGGTGGTAGCGGTCCTCAGTCTCCGCTAACCTTTTCTCTTTGTTCTGGTGACTATGGGATCGTGGCGGAGGGAGCGAGGAGCCGAAGGAGAGCGAGGGAGTAAAGGAGTTCGCAAGCGGTGAGCCAGCCTCGGCTACATCAGTAATTCGGAAAAGCTAATTAAAACTTGACTCGTAGGTAGCCGAGAAGACCTTACTCCCCTTTCCGTTTCTCCGACCGCGCCAGTGCCGTCACCACTGTTTCCAGCTGCTGGTACCAGTGACTGCGGCCCGTCTCGAGGCCCGAGGGGTTAAGTGGAGTGAAAACCAGCCCCAAAGAGCAGACGTCTACCTTCTCGCTGTGTCTCTTATATAACGCACACCCATAGGTCTTTCCATCGCGGCGAACGCCGCTCCCGAAGACCGCCGTTCACCAGGAACCAAAGCGTTCGCCCGCCACCGTTATTGTCTCGATGACCGCAAACAGTTTTCTTTCGAGTTTCCATCCTCATCCCCGTTGACGCTCCGTCCTCCAGCGGGTTCCAGAAAACGCGACACTTGGCGTCGACCCGAACTCAATCAGTTCACCCTCCTCCTCCGATCGTCTTACCCGCCTTACCGCGTGAAAAACGCTCTGGTCTTATTTTTGCAAAAAATAAAAATAAATTATTTCCATCCAGTCGAAACGAAAAGTTGGGTACCTACTTCGACGTCACATTTGTCACACAACGCGCACATCGGATAGATGGATGCGCGGAACGCAGCCCGGCGATGATGTCTCGATGACCGCGAACAGTTTTCTTTCGAGTTTCCATCCTCATCCCCGTTGACGCTCCGTCCTCCAGCGCGTTCCAGAAAACGCGACACTTGGCGTCGACCCGAACTCAATCAGTTCACCCTCCTCCTCCGATCGTCTTACCCGCCTTACCGCGTGAAAAACGCTCTGGTCTTATTTTTGCAAAAAATAAAAATAAATTATTTCCATCCAGTCGAAACGAAAAGTTGGGTACCTACTTCGACGTCACATTTGTCACACAACGCGCACATCGGATAGATGGATGCGCGGAACGCAGCCCGGCGATGATGTCTCGATGACCGCGAACAGTTTTCTTTCGAGTTTCGATCCTCATCCCCGTTGACGCTCCGTCCTCCAGCGCGTTCCAGAAAACGCGACACTTGGCGTCGACCCGAACTCAATCAGTTCACCCTCCTCCTCCGATCGTCTTACCCGCCTTACCGCGTGAAAAACGCTCTGGTCTTATTTTTGCAAAAAATAAAAATTAATTATTTCCATCCCGTCGAAACGAAAAGTTGGGTACCTACTTCGACGTCACATTTGTCACACAACGCGCACATCGGATAGATGGATGCGCGGAACGCAGCCCGGCGATGATGTCTCGATGACCGCGAACAGTTTTCTTTCGAGTTTCGATCCTCATCCCCGTTGACTCTCCTCCTTCCAGCGGGTTACCGAAAATACGGCACTTGCCGTCGACGCGAACCCAATCAGTTCACCCTCCTCGGACGACAGCCTCACCGCTCACCGTAACGCACCGCGGGGATCGCTCTGGTCTTATTTTAGATTTAAAAAAAAATGTATTTCCATCCCGTCGAAAAAAAAAAAACGTTGGGGGGATACGTCCATGTCACATTTGTCTCACAACGCACACATCGGATAGATGGATGCGCGGTATACAGCCAGTAGCATTGGTATGTTATACATCAGCTCTCGTAGATGGATAAATACCGAAACGTCAGTAACTCACGATCACGATTCCCTGGCGTTTTTTTTTTTTTTTTCGTGTACCCTCTCCGCGTATCCCTCTCTCTTCCTCCACCTCCGTTGCAGCGCTTCTCCCGTTATCGCAATCTCTCTTTCTGTCTACTATCACCCTCTTCCTCATACCTCGTTTTCCACCCTCGCACTCGATCGGCTTTGTGCCCGACGCTAGTAGGCGCATTGTGTATACCCTACCAGGATGTACATCTAGATCAATAGCATTGGAAATTATCCAAACAAATTATCGATAGAGCGAAAAAACGGGCGGGCAGTCGGCGGGCGGAACGGGGCGGGTTGGGCGGTGTGGGTGGCCGAGGGACGAGTTGCCTCGATGCCGCTCCGGAAAACCGGGGCGCTACATCACGCATAGACGGCGACCAAGAGCGCATTAAAAAATAAAAAATTGCCGTACATTTTTCAGGCATTAACGTGTGCGCGTGGGTGAGCGGGTTGGATGCAGGACGAGGTGCGTGAACGAGAGAGTGTTTGTGTGTGTGTGCGTACACTGGTGTTGCCGGGCATCGGTGGGACGAGGAGTCCAGCGGAACACAGGATGAGGGTCTGCAGGGGAACGCGAGTGCGAGCACCCCCTCTGAGTTACGGACGGGGGTGCAGAGGGGTCGTCGTGCCAGTGGTAGAGTGGGGCTCGGAACTGCCTGGTTGCCACGTCGGCGTGCTATTCTCTCCGAGAGAGTGACTATACAAGAGTGAGTATATAGAGATACTGGGGGGGAAGGGGGGAGGGGGAGAGCTAGGTAGGTAGGTGGGTAGGTATAGTACGTATGGTATCGGGGATATAGCTGGGTGCGTGTCTCGCCCGATTGGCCTGTTAAAGCCCCAGAAGCCAATTCACGAGCGGTCCCCGCGTGTTTAGCGCAATTTTTCAAAATTAACTAATGTTCGACAGGCGGAGAGGACCGAGAGGAAGAGAGAGAGACGCGGGGAGCGGGGGCCACGACGATCGTGTGTATGCGGCGGTATCTCGGTGTGCCGCGCCGTCCGGGGTCGCTCCTCTCGTCTATGTTGCTGAACGTGTCGAGGGGACACGTTACCCGGAGATTCGAGAGTATGAAAAAGCATGAGAGAAAGAGAGGGGGGGAGAGAGAGAGAGAGAGACGGGGGGAGAGGAAGAGATAAAGCCCTTGGCCACCACTGGTACCGAGTTGCCACTGCAGCCGGAAGTCGCGGAGGTGGGAAACGGCGAGTGGCCTGAAGGATTCCGCCAGACTGCAAAATGTGGCACATAGCATTAATCACGGACGTTTAATTAATGGGCATGCTGTGAACAAAAAATAAATAAAAACAAAAATAAAAGGTTTCCGCGACCCCGAACGACCGGCAGCGGGCAGCCTCGACCTGTAGGATCTCCATTGCGGGCGGATGACGAAGAATTCTTGACGGTCATCGAGACGGCGCTGAGAACGTTACCAACGGCCCGGGGAGCGCTCGCATCCGAAGTTTATTAATCCGAGTGCTCTGGATGAGCAACATCTTACCGAGGGTTCGACGGTTTTCGGTGAAAATAAAATGAAAAAAAATCGAGGGCAACGAAAATGGTCAGGAATTAAACGGAAAGGGCGTGGAAACGTGAGGAGTGCAGTAGACAGAGTGGGTTGTGGGAGGTCAAAAGAAGGAGGGGGGGGGGGGGGGGGGAGGGGGTGTCCAACCAACAATTTCGCGTTGTTCGGTCGAGCGCCGTTCGCGGTACTCACTTTTCGTCGCGTTTGGACCGGCCAGCCCAAAAATTACGTCGACTAGAGTTTATTTGTCCGGAAATGGCGGTGCCCCGGAGGTGGTGCTTGCACAGTTATAGGTGTGGGGGCCGTGGAAAAAAACGGGGACTGGCGTAGGTGGAGTGCGAGGAGGGAGAGAGAGAGAGAGAGAATGAGAGGGGCAGTACGCGGGATACGTGGAAGGGTGCGAGAGATCGGAACGAAGCGAGAGGAAAAAACGAAAAAACGAAAAGAAAAAAATCGGTAAAAAAAAAGAGAGAGAGAATGGTTGAGCTAGAGGATGAGAGCAAGCGGAGGGAGAGAACGAGTGAGCGCCGCGAATATACGCGTATACCTACCTACCCACCGGCCTGGTTGATGTATCGCGTATTATTTGTGTGTTGCGTTCGTTGCTGCAATGCGCGCTTTTTTTCGCTCCCACCGCCTATTATTTATTAGCACTAACGTGCAATTGTATTGATCTGCAATACACCACCCACCCGACGTACCACCCGGGCCGCGCGGGGGTGGCGCGCCTCCTCCGAACGTACTCCACCCCGTCCGCGACCCCCTTCGCGTTCGCGGCCGCCCACCCTGGGATTTTTTACCATTCGTAGAACGTATTTGGACTTGCAGAGCGCCGGGAGATTGTACGCGCATGTATCGGTTTTGTCGGCGGGTACTCGGGTCGATCGAGCCTGAAAAAAATATCAGTCTCTCGATCTATCGCCGCTGTATACCTGTGTATTTAAAAAAGCGCCAGGCCGCCGTTATAATCATTTTTTTTTCTCCTCTTTCGCGCGACCCGCACGCCAGGCTCCGCGGAAATGTGGAAGAGGACAAAAAAAAAAAAAGTATTTAATCCAGTTTCTCGATGATCCGTCGATAGTACGAAAATTTTCATGATTTTCTTAATTCCCAAGTAGTCCATCTCAAGAAGCGACGTCTCAAGACGCCGCCCGTCGTGATCGGGGGGTGTCAGTTCGGACGCTGGAAAAGCGCGCGATGCCAGGCGGCAAACTGCCGAGGGGCGCTCACGGTTCATCGAGCAACATCATCGAGAGCGATTCGAGCGGGCGGTCAGTGGTCGTGGTGGGGTAGCATCAGCGGGCCAGCACCGATGGCAGTCTATCGGTGGTTGCCGCGAAGCCGCGCGATGATCTCCGACACCCGATGCCGGCCGGTGCACCGGCGGGTCCATCGAATGACTCGGCGCAGGCAATTAATCGGCCGCGCGTACGCTTCACTTCGTGACGACAGAGAGGGGAGTGCCGAAGAGAAAGAGAACAAACGCGAGTGAAAACCGTGGGAATGGGGATGGCCGAGCGAGCATCGGGCACCGGGTCGAAAATATGTGGAGGTTCTCGGTGGGGATTTCTCGTTCCGAAACGCCGGGGCGTTTGGCTATCAAACTAAATCCACCCGATGACCATCGACGAAGCTATTATATCGTCATCATAACGATATAACTCGAAATCAACAGGGTGACGATACACACCGGAGGGAGGCAGCTCCCACGTGGCGAAATACAATAGCCGGCTAGTAGGATAACCGGGCGTGCGTGTTCTTCCCTTCGCCCCGTTCGGGCATCACCCTCGATCACGCATACGCATACATCAAACTACCGGGGGTAAATGTGCGTGGCGTTGCCCGGTGCATCGGGACAGGGCCCGGCCCGTCGTGCGCCGTTCAGCCGCGGGCCGGTGTATCCCGTTCGGCTTCGTCCTCTCTGTGCCGCCGGTTCCCGTAGGCGGTGGATGAAACCAGTCAGTGCGCGAAACTACGCACAGGTGAAGGGGGATGAAGTGTGCAGGAAAGGCTTCGGCCGGTGGGGCATAACGCTCCACACACGTTCGGCACCACCGAACTCGTGTGTGTACGCTCTCGCATGCGGATGGGTTTTGCCCGTGAGCTCTCTGCATTGATGTAACCAAATGATTGGGTAAATGATTCCACAGCGTTCCACGAGTAATTGAGTTGTGCCGGCCGCGGACGGTGAGCGTGCCCGATGACTGCTGCCGGGGAATTCTAACCCGTCCTCGTCCCTCCACCGGTGTGTCGCCAATAGAACGCACCGTATTCCCGCCCGGAGAACTGCATGTTGCACTCTCGTCGCATACCATCCCGACACCTATAGGACGGCATCGCCCGTTCGGAGTCCACGCTGTGTCGAAAAGCTGCGGGTAAACGCACACACTCGCACAGGCGGCTCCCCACACCTCGCATACAGCGTCGATGGTAATGTGTGCGTGAGCGAGCAAACACGCGTCCGCGAATACGTGTGCGCGGCACGCGCGCCCCACGGCAATGACGAGTCATCCATGCTAGAACACCTCGATCCCGCGTCCCCGGCAGCGGCAACACCACCGGCACATGTGTAGCCATGGGCAGGAACGTCGGTGCATTCTCACGCATTTCCAGCGTACGAGTCGTCGGCAAAGAGCACTACGAGAATTTCACTGGACTCCCATAACTGCGAGTGTGATGCTGCTGTACACCTGTGAATGCGGGCATTCATTATGAGGCTTGGTCTTCGGAGCCGATCGGGGCTACTTGACGCACGTGTGTAAAGTACCTGGTCGACTCGTGATGTTTTCACTGCTGGTGGTCGCAAAAATATGATGCATTTTAAACAAGTGCGTATGCCGTCGGAATGCAAGTATACTTCGAAACTCGAACCGATCCGACGATCGGACCGCAAAGTTACGCAACGTTGTTCATTTCGGGACGAAAAACTCTATCCACTTGGCAGTGTTGGGTAAAATATTTCGTTTCGCTACTGCAAATTAATGTCTTTCTGAGTAGATATTCTATACTGTCTTATTGAACTTTAAAAGTCTTAGTAGACATTTCAGAACGTTACATCCAAGGCCTGATGGGGTTCAGACCAAACCATATTTTTCGTAGACAAATTAAGGTGTTTGTTTGTTGAACTTCAAAAGCCTTAGTAGACATTTTAGAGCGTTAGTTCATGGCGTGATGGGCTCCTGACCGGACCTCATCAGGGCCTGATGTAACAAAAAAGAATCGCAAAATATTGTTCATAGACAAATTAATGTAGTATTTATGTTTAAGCCGGACTTTAGATCGATACCGTAACTCGTGATAGTATGAAAAGTACAAGTGTCGAGGATGTTTCATTTGGCCCCGGTTTTCCCGAATGACGGCAGCGGGCCGCGGCCACACATTTTATACGTCCTTATACAGGGGCTTACACGCTCTCACCGGGCATCGGTACTCGTGTCATGATTCCGGGTTTGTTTGCGTGCACCGTTGCGGTCGGGTGTTGGCAAATTTGCGTGGCCGCAGGGATATGTTTTCGTTTCCAATGATTTATGCCACCGAGCGTGGATAGCGTACGGGCGCAAGAGCGTGCGTGTCACACGGCGTGTGCCACACGCTATTAACGTGACACACTCGCGCGAATACTGTGCTATACCATTCGAGCCCTCTTCCTCATGATATCGATGACTTTTACTCCCCCAACGGAGAACCCGTCGTTTTACTACCCTCCTCGCCGGTGCTGATTTTATTCGAGAGAATGTTACTTCGCATATTCTGCTTACAGTTTTTCCGTCCAATCAATTTTGTATAACTTTTTCAAGATTAATGTTCACGGATATTTACAGGAAATGAGTCATTTCCGGTTTGACAATCTCATTTTTTCAACCTGACCATCATTTGACAACCTCCCAGCCAACCCCGACTACTCTGACTCGATTTTGACTCGATTTTGACTTGATTTTGACTCGATTTTGACTCGAATTTGACTCGATTTTGACTCGCTTTTGACTCGATTTTAACTTGATTTTAACTCGATTTTAACTTGATTTTAACTTGATTTTAACTCGATTTTAACTTGATTTTAACTTGATTTTAACTTGATTTTAACTTGATTTTAACTTGATTTTAACTTGATTTTCCTCTGTATTTCCTTCGATTTTACTCTGTGTACAATATTCTTAAATGCTTTACATAAACTGTATTCCAACTATTCTGTACTGAAACTTTTCTTCGCCTCGCCATATGTACCGCTTATCCGTATCGCTTGGTTCTTAGAGGATTTATCCCAGGACACAATAAACCATCTATCTATCTATCTGTCTATCTATTTTTCGATCGGAAACATAAAATTGTCAAACTGGAAGTGACGTGTTTCCGGCATGACGTAACTTCCGGTCGAAAAATGAGAGTTTCAAGCCGGACGAGACGTATTTCCATTCGAAAAATGAGTTTACGGACCGGGCGTTACGTGTTTCGAACAAAATCTTCGACATATGTGTACCTAAATATATTCGTGTAATTATATTCGATGTTTCGGACAGCAGAGCTGTCGAATAAAGTCATCGTTATGAATAAATTGGTAAACGCCAAGTAAAAATATTAAATTCAATCGCAAAAATTCCACTTCATTGTGCCGCATCATTTGTCGACGTATATACACATCCCCTTTGACGGTTAGCCGGGTAAAATGGCATTTTCGTGTTGAGCAAACGCGAACAATAATGATGATGATGACCATCACTTAGCCGTAAACCCCACCGGTCATCATTAATTCAATGATTTAATTATCTTCGATGAAATATAACTTCGGACTCTCCGAGCTCTCACTACGGGACTACAGTTAATAACCATTATCGACAAAGTGCCTACTATTTCGGTGCCTACTCGCCTCCGACATATGTAACTTTTCGACAGTTGTACGACAGTTCGCTGTTCCATCCAACCCGCATCCACCGAAGGCGCGGTATCCACGATGAAAATAATAAGCTATTTACGTGCAATGAATAAATACGAAAACGCTCTTCCGACGAATATAATTGACGCTTACGCGTACAAAGGTCGTGTTATGAATGGGACCCCCGAGTGCGAGAAGCATTTCAGCCAAGTGACAGTACCAACAAAAACTATGAAAATCGAGCTCGTCGGCGGTCGAGAGAGCCTCGGGCCACTCCCCGTCAGAAGTGGGTTTCGTAATTTAAAAAAACAATGGATGCTAAGGTACAATGAGGCCAAATGAGATAGGGGATGGCTCGTTGGAACGTGAGTGAAGGGCTACCGGAGAGAGGATGAGGGTGAAATCCTATACTGCTGGACAGGGGGAGAGAACTGGACGCTGAGACTTGGGGTAGTTTTCACTAGTGAACAATTCAAACGATCTTTGAATTTGTTCGAGCCTCTTGCCGCAGTTCACATGCACTATTCACAGAACTATTGCAACATTTTGGAAAAGAAAAATATCACGTGAATCGTAAGATTTTTTTACGAAGATTCCATTTTAGTTCGATTCCACTCGGATCTGCAGTATCGATCGATCATCGATGTTATTTCTGTTCTTAAATTTTTCAAATCGATCGAATTTATAAAATCGAATTTTTGGCGCCTCAGAACGATTTCACTTGCGCCGATGAACACGCAGCGATCGCCTCTTGTACAACGTATTAAAGTCCGCTCGTATTCATCGCTAGCGACTCTTATCGATTGTTGGTCTAATTGTGTTACTGTGAATGTCCGATTCACCCTGCGAAACGGCGAGCAGCAGCCCGCCCGGTGCCAGGAAGAGACGAACAGAAATGAGGCTCTCACGTCCGTTGATGGATAAAAAGGGTAGTTTGCATATTCTTTTTCAACGTCGGCACGGAACAGCCCGAAAACTCGTGTATGTTTTACCCGCCAAACGAAGAGGCCAACGCACATCACTTTTGGGACATTCGTTTTGTTTTTTTTTTAATTTTTTTATCTCCACATTCTTCAGAGAAACTCGGGAATTCGCGGAACCGACAATTTATTATGCGCGGCCTGAATACGTCACGGGCATTACTGTTGTTCACGGGGAAAATAAATTCGAGCCAACTATGGAATTTTGACGCGAAGTGACGACACGTCTGCTTCGACTTCGTGTGCCGTCCCGAGTAGAAATTTTCACGCGTTACATCGGGCCCTGATAAGATGTAACGCTCGAAAATTTCTACTCAGGGTGATCGTCGATGAGAATTCGTACGCAGGGAATTCATTTTAAACGCAGGCAAACGCAAAACGCCCACGATTTATCGCCATTACTCCAGTTACAATTACCGCCGGTGTCCGATTTATCAAGCAAAGAACAAACAGGCAATGACAAATGCTTGTCACGCTACTTCTCGCTCCGCACAATCAGTAAAGAGACACGCTACCAATTAGTTAAGCCAGACAAATGTACTTATCTGTTGGGCAACTAAACCAGTCCGCGCGTATCAAGTAACCGCCACTCACGGCATGCATGTGTGTGCACGTTGGTGCACTTTCACGACAGCCATCGTCCTGCGGAAGCAAGAATGTCGAAGTTGGATAGGCAAGGAAAAAAATAAAAATGAATCACGACGTTACATCAGTTTTCTCAGTTTTTTTTATAGATATATTTTTTCATGTCCGACTATGGATATTCATGGTTTTTCCGAGGTTCGGTGAATGTCGACACCGTATTTGTCATGCGATCACGAGGTTTTCACGCTTAATCAGCTCCCGCCGCAAGAAACCGCGAATTATCCGCGAACGGTCACGTACTCACGGTTTTTTGACCTCGGAATTGGCGAACGACGACGACGATGCGGAGAGAATTTTCACTAATAAAATCGAGACGGCGGTACAGTTCCTGCATCAATTAATTAGCCACGAAACGATACGGTTAATTGCGGCTCACCTCATTATATAAGATTTCGCCGGAGTCGCGCTCGCTAATAGAGGCCCCCGGGCAATCGCAACGCGAATTATGCATTCGTTCGCGCGTCATTATCGGTATTTGCATAATCAATTGGGTCGCTCAGCGCTGGTTGGAACGTGATTGCGTGTATTATAATACATTACGAAACGAACGGGATTGAATTAATTGTCTGGAATAGGAATCGTTATCATCATTAATTAGCGACCGCCGTCGGTACATTTTTAATCTGTGCAGGAATCTTTAACGACGATAACGATAAATGAACATTGTTAATGCACCATGCGGATCAATTTTGTTGCAGAAACATCGTATCGAGTGGAAAATCAAGTAGTCGAGTATACCCAGAAAACAAAGTTCATTAACTATCAATGCAATCGGATATTAGAATAATTTTTATTCGAATTTATTATAATTTTATTTGAGTCAACGATATTTTCACCTGATTCGAGTAATATGCGGTATTTATCTTTAATCGAAAAATATATTTAAAACATAGCTGTGCTGATTTTTACAGGTTAATGAAATAGTTTATTGGACGATTAGGAATCGCTCGGCGAAAACAACACCTTCGATAGATTTTTAATTCCCTCAAATAAACCGAATATTTGAGTTCGCGATGTTGAATAGGTATTCCGTTGAATAAATAACTTATTTGATTTGAAGAAACGTTCGCCACAATGATTCTCGAAAGTGTTGTGAGTGCGAAGAAAAATGTGTTCGCGCGAAATGAAGATATTTTTGCAAAATGTGGTATTGATCGAATACCTAAATGATGAATAAAAACATCGATCGGTGTAATTAGATATAATGTTCAATAAAAAAAATTACTTAACTTGCATTATTTATTTTTTCAATAAAATAAAATAAAATTTAATAAAACTGTATGAACGATTAGATAAATTAATTTACTAGATTGCAATAACACGCTATTGAGACCATCTCGAAATAAGCAATTTTTTCTGTTCTAAATAAATTTTATTTGATTTTAATCAACTTTTTTTGTGGATGAATTGCGCGATCCTAACTTCTGGTACAAATTTCAAGGAGTTGCCCAAACCAAGCCCTGACAAGTCCTGATTTGGTTTCGGGCTTCAAAGATTGGAAAATCTTTTCCACCGAGATATGAATTTTTAACGCCCGTTGGAGCAAGGGCAAGAAAAATTCGATAAAAGAGGATCGAATTCCGCTGACCAAATGAGCCACCCAAGTTGATGGCGCGTCGCCTCGAGCTGAAAGCTGCTCCTGCACATCGGCTCGATTTTTAAGTCGTTCGCAGGAATAACAGGAATATATAGTGTCCCACCGGTCACGGTTATGTGTGTGTGTGTCCGCGCTCCCGCGTACACTACGTAGACGCTCGTTCTCAAATGACTCATGCAAAAGTAAATTATACATCGGGAGGGTTTAATATAATGAAACGCTCCATATGCATGAGACGTCGAGGCAGACTCTTCGCGCGGAGAGCGTACGGTCGGGGTCTTCCGTCGCTGGCTCTCACTCTGGATAACCAGCGCTGACTTTTCTCTCGTACACGTACCCGTATACAAACTATATGACCGCGTATATTACTCTTCACCCGACATCGAATCATCCTTAACTTGTAATCCGAGGAGAGTCCGAAGAACAAAACTGCCACGGTATTGCCTAATGGAAAATAAATAGCGATGAATAGCTTCGCTCATTGACTTTCCACAGAAAGTCATTGATTGTCCATTGGTGAGTTGTCGTTGCCAATCATTTATTCCCACTCTCGGACAATCAGTGATAACCCTATGAGGCGAACATTACTATTCGTCAACCCCGGTAACAATTCTAGAGCGTTACACCGGGCCCTGACAGAGCCACTTCAGAACCATGCCTCAATATAAGCCTCGAAAGTTTCTTGGCAACATGAATTATCCTTTCTGCCATGAATAAAATTGACCCTCAGAGCGAAAAACAAACTGCCACCAGATTGCCTAATGGAAAATAAATAGCGATGATTAGCTTCGCTCATCGACTTTCCACAGAAAGTCATTGATTGTCCATCGGTGAGTTGTCATTGCTAACAACTTATTTCAACTCACGAACAATCAGTGATAACCCTATGAGGAGAACATTGCTATTCGTCAACCCTGGTAACAATTCTACAGCGTTACACCAGGCCCTGACAGAGCCACTTCAGAACCATGCCTCGATATAAGCCTCGAAAGTTTCTACTGGGCAACATGAATTATCCTCTCTGCCATAAATAAAATCCCCTCAGCGAGAGAACACATTCAGAATGATTTTATCCAGGAAAACAGGTACCAAAAATAATTTCATCGTGACCAAAAATGTCGTGAGAGGGTTGAACAACCTTGACGGACTCGTAGGTCTGCCTAAGCAGCGCCAGCTATTAGAGAGCCGTAGTCGAAAAGGGACGGTTGGAGTGTAAAGGAGTAGAGAGCGCAGTGATGCAACTGAGGAGAGGGCGTCGACGACGGTCGCGAGATCGCTCCGGAAAACTACCACCGTTGACTAGGTACACTATAGTGCCCACTACCGCTTCCACTCTGTCGTGCGGGTGGCTTAGTTGAAGGGTACGAGTGAGTGAGCGGCAAGGCAGAGGGGGGTGGGAGGGGGGGGGGGGGCGGCGATGAGGGGAAGGGATGAGAGGGAGGCAAAAGACAGAGAGGGTCGGAAAGCATCAAAAGCAATGTTTGGTGGCGCTATAATGAAATGAATTTATGCAGAGCCGTAATGCCTGAATATTTAGCGACCCTCTTCTGGTTCTGTTCGTGGCCTGGCCAGGCCATCACCCTCACGCGCCCCCGTCGTCATGCGCTCTATACCCGGTTCCCACTAAATTCTCTTGGTTTGTGTCTGATGGAAGGAGCGGAGGCGGGCGGATGGGCCAAGGCGTTATAGTACCATCGGACCATTCTGTTATATGCTACCCGGCTATTGTACGCCAACGGTATATGGAACGTTTCTCGTCCCAGGAAAAACAAGGAGGGACGCATGCAGAGAGGGGGGGGGGGGGGGGGATGCCTATATACGCGTCATATATACGACCTCTCAAGCTCTCGATGAACCACACCGTCGATATTCCCGTCGGCCAGTCCCGACGTTCGTGCGCACGGAAACTCGAGGGTGCACCGAGCGGTTCATCGCTTTGTTCACCGTCGGACCGAATCGACAAGGTGCGAGTTGAAAATTCTCGCAACAAATAACCCCGGCTCGGTCGGGCGGTGCTTTTCGCCGTACCGCGCGTTCATCGACTTCCGATTTCGCGTCGAAGTAGCTCCTGGGCCTTCGTCGATCCGTCTCTCCCGTCTTAGCGACCCCTCGCTCTCCACTGCACCCCCCCCCCCCCCCCCCCCCCTCCCCAGCGAAGCGTTCTGTGTTCCCTCAAAGTTCTGAATTATCGGCGCGGCCCCGCCGTCGAAAGTTCGAAGAATCCACGCCTAATCCTCCCCGGGCTTCGAGTAATTTATGTAATATCTCGATGAGCTCAACTATTCTCCTAACGAGTTTTACCCGTTAATTTATGCACGCGAACCGCACGGCCGCAAAATTCTCGAGACCATCTTCTTGCCGGCTGTGCACGGCCGCGTCGGGTTTGGTTTTGCGATGAGCACGTAGAGATTCCGCATCCAAGTTATCCATGGGTTCGCCTTCGTGCAACTTTTTCGCACAGTTTCGTGCAGGAATCGACAAATTCTGTGGAAATTTTGGAATAATTGGGGGTCTCTGCGTACATGAGTTAAAAGAAAAACTATCAAATAATTCGTCAAAATTCTTCCCATAAATAATGTTGTCGCAAGACCGCGCCTAAAAATATAAATACAAATATTGATTTTTCTTACACCTGTAAATCTGTACAATAAGTAATCGGGATCGTTTTTTTTCGATCATAGACTTGGAACACATGACAGAGTCGTTTACCAGCGGAAAATCTCCTCACTTGATTGTTTAAAAATAAAAGAGCAACGTTCGACGGTGATGTGCATACCAGCCGAACCAGTGACATCGCAGCGATATATTTTTCGTTTCTTCTTCTTATTTTCATGTTCGACTCATTTTCCACAAAATCATCGTGTTTGCGATACCCCGTTGAATGGATTATTCGTGATCATACGGGGAGCAACTATCAATCACGCTTACCCACCTATCTTACGGATATTATGTTAGCGGTGTATTTACATGGTGAGCTGCTCGTTGCGCTCTCACGGCTTCTCTCTCCCGGTTCCTTCATAAAATCATAAAATCAAGCGAGAACGATCCGCGCAGACCGGTGCAGGGACCGGATAAACATGTGATTAATAATAATCGCCCCGCTGCAATTTTAGCGATATTTACGACGGCGACGACGTTTCGCGTATTAGCATAACTAATACTATGAGGTAATTGGCGCAATAAATAAGTCATTATCGGGTCTGCGCCTATAATCCTCTCTCCTTCCCACGTGGCTCCTTAGAACCGGAGGATTATTTAATCAACGAAAGGAACGGGCTCTTCCTTCCGATCGTGGCCTCGAATTTCCATATAATTGTCGTCACGCTCTTGTCCCGTCTCCCCCGGCCTTATAACACTATATATATATCTATATATATATATATATATATATATTAATATCCGAGATGCACGCGAGACGCCGAAATATTTTAATCATGGCTAATTGTGGAGTAATAATGGAGTTCCAGGCTTGCCTGTGATGCAGCAGTATAAGTCGTCTTCTGGCACAAGTTCCTTCGTATTCTCTCGGCGAGCGGAAGCTTCGACGCGGCGACGTCTTTGCCCTACGAAATGGTATAATCTTAAAACGGTATTTCGATAACGAACAGAATGGGGCAAAGCGTTTAAGTCCGTGAAGTACATATTTGCGCGAGGGAGGTTCTGCCGGCGGTTCGTGGCTAAACAAGCGGAACTTCTGTTTGTGAAATTTTCAATAATTGCGTGGAACCAAGTTACGGCTGAATACTAATATAATTATCCGACAATTTATTGTTTTGACCGGCGATTAAAAATGGTTGATCTTTGCTTCGACTATCGCCTTCCGGTCCGGAAATCTCATTTTTTGACCGGCAGTGACGTATTTTCGCTATGACGTCACTTCCAGTTAATAAAGAAGCTTTCTGGATAGGAAGTGACATATTTCCGGTAAAAAAAAATAAGTTTTTTTGAGTCATAAGTGACGCATTTCCGGTCGAATAATGAGTTTCTGAGTCGGACGTGATGTGTTTCCGGCCGAAAAATGAGTTTACTGAGTCGGAAGTGACGTATTTCTGGCCAAAAAATGAGTTTTCTGGATTGGAAGTGACGTATTTTCGGTCGAAAAATGAGTTTTCTGGATTGGAAGTGACGTATTTCTGGTCGAAAAATGTTTTTTTTTTCCCACGACGATAGTGCACAGCGTTGTTGGGTCGCTCTTCCTCCGGCAGAAATCCCCATTTCTAGAGGGCAGTAATAATGACGAGCGAAAAGCTCCGTGCGATCGCAGCGCACCGTCACGGTACCGTTACTGCACCACCGGTCCTCTTATGCATGGCGCTAAATCTTGTCTGGATAACATACCTAAGCTTTCTTACGCGAGCAGACAGTCGCTTCCTTCCGTCATAATTTTTCCTTCTGAATTATGAAGCAAAGTATAATGTAGCCCGAGCGTTCCGCGGTTGCGGTAGAGGGGCTGTTGCCGTCCCGGTATAATATCTCTATAATTCAAGGCCCATTAGTTTATAATCAACACGTCGAGCTCATCTAATTTTTGGAATACGCTGTATCTCAAACGCGCCGCCCAGCCGAGACCGGGCTGTATGTTTACGCCCCCTCTTTTGAATATTACTATGTCTAAGCACTGAGTAGCATGCGAACTACCTGCGGAGAAGCGCCGCTCGCCTTCCCCCTTGGAGCCTTTTAAGGAACAGCCTTGCTCGAACGGTGCTGGTCTTTGCGGCGAGTTGTTGCATCGTACAGATTACACACTGAGCCGGTACTTTTACTTTATAAATCATTATGCACGTCAGGAATTGCAACACCTTATGGCAAAAAAAAAGAAAAAAAAAACTTATGAATTACAAACAGAAGTATCGCCAAGTTTGCCGGCCGGCGCGATAGTGTGACGAAGCGTTACGAAGCGATTATTCGTGAGGGATTTTTGGTCGGAAGTCGTTGGAGTAGCCAAAAAAAAAGAAAATCGTCGACGATCTTCTACCGAACATGCGAGACATGCTTCCCGATGAGTGGATGGAGTTTTCGACGATTGTCCCTCCGTGTATGAAACGGCTGTAATCGGCACGAGACCGATTTTACCCGCGCGAAGAAGGAGAGCTCGCAGGTCGAAAGTCTGTGGTACCTGATTAATGGATCCCGCACGGATCGGCGTGTATGAGCCTCGGGGCGACGAATAAACTCGAAGTGGCACTCGTCGTGGAGCGTCCAGGATATCCGGTGTGCTGCGACGATTTACGTGCGACGACGACGATGAAAATGCGCGTCTCATTCCACGGCTCGCGCGGTTTCTCTCGCACCACCCCCGGCGCATCGATGCTCATCGACGAGAATACACGTCAGTGGCGAGCCAAGGGTGGCATGAGCGCTCGGAGTGCGAGCGAGGACGGGAGAACTGAGGCGAACGGTCGGTTCGACTGCCGATAGCGATTCAGCGCTGCCGGTGGAACTGCGGACGCGAGGGTACAGAAAAAAACCGGGATCCGATGCTGCCGCAGCAGTGGCCAGAGCAGGTTCGATCGGTGGCATCGTAGCGAGTTCGTAATGAAAGGTGAACGGAATTGGAACCCCTGGAGCCGGAGAGCCGAAGCGCCGAGTGAATATAATTAGAGGATTGGGGGTTGGGAGTGGGACGTGGGAGAGGGGGGGGGCGGAGGGAGGGATTCGTCGTTCATGTGGTGGGACTGAGCGAGAGGAAAGGGTGCTAGGATCGCGAATGGCAGTGGCATCGACGTCGGCGTTCGTAGCACTGTTAGAACGAAGGGGGAACGAGAGGGATGACGTAATCAAAGGGTGGACATGGAGGCGATGGGGTGGTTTGGTAAGGGGAGGGGGGAGGGCGAGGAGGGGGGGGGGGGTGAAAGGGTGGAGGTACGCTCGCGGTACGTCGGGGTGCTTCGCAAATTATCATTCGACCAGGCACGAAGTGAGGGTCCGATTGAACCGGACCGGCAACAACTTGATACCGTCGTCCAGCTCCCGAACAGCAGTACCGGAGGGGCAGCGGGTACGGCTACAGCGTTACAGGACCAGCAGACAGAACAGCCAGGGCCTGTAGTTTTGTCATTAGCCATCCCGATAGCGTCTATACCGATAGACGGAGAGCCTCGGTAGGATTATTGGCTAGGATTGCCAACGGACGCCACTTGTATGCAAATGCTTCACGAAATTCGGGCGAGACTCGCGAGGTGCCCATGGTCGCTAACCACGCTCGAGCTACTGGTCGATTGCCGACCACTCGCTGCAGATAGGAATTCGAAGCTCCGAAGATCTTGGGGGGGGGGGGGGGGATTGAGAACCGAAGATCGGGAAACCGAGAGTCTCGAAGGGATCGGCTGGAAGTAACTTATCTGCGATAAGACACCGTTGATCATCGATATAATCGATAAAGCGTCGATTATCAATGAGGAACGATTTTCTCCCTGATAATGTTTCTTGTTTGCCGTACGCGGTTTGAGTATTTGCGTTATGTTTTCTTTTCTTTTTTGTAAATGAGGTAACGCTGATGAGGTACAATATCGGTTGAATATGTTACCGCTGTAGAGTCAATTACGAAATTGCAACGCTAATTTTTCATTCGTGGCGGAAAAATTTGTTGATTGGCAAACGCACCCGGGTCGGTTGTAATGCCTGGAAGGAAAAAAAAAAGAAGTAACGTTTGCTCATTCACGGCTCGAAACTCGAGAGCCCGTGAGCGTTTTCTGTTTGTTATTGGGAATGAGTGGTGGAGAACACAGTCCGAGAGCCTCGATGGAAGTTTCGCCCAGGGGGAAAGAGCAGCAGCAGCAGCGCTGAAACGATCCTCCTCCTCCTACTCTTCCCCCTACCCCGTCAGTAACAGGATCTGCAGGCGAACGTGAGAAACGATATTTTTCGAATCATTCGTTACTGTTTGGCATATATTATTTATTTCGCATCCGCATGTCTCCCATTCTCGTGCGGCTCTCGTACGCCTCGCTGGGGCACCCTATGCGGCCAGCACGGAAAGGTATTGCCCGCAATGAGCGGACCGTTCCTGCATAATTACCAGGGAAATCCTGCCGATGCGGTGCCAACACAAATTCAACGAAGTTTCCGCGAGTGCCGAACACTTTTTTTTTACTCTTCTTTTTTTTTTGCAACACCCGCTTGCGAAACTGTACGAAACACTGTGACGTTAAATTTATATCGCAAATTTTCTCAACGACCTCACCGGAATGTTTTCGCCGCTGATTTTCCATGTGTGTGTCTTTATGCGTGTGCCGCGAGTGCCTCGATACCGATACCGTATCCCCGCGATTCTCAGCATTCCATAAAGTTGATACAGATAAGTTTCGTTGAGGTGGAGGAAGAACTGGTCGCTTGCATTCCTCGCGAGAGCGATTTGGAGTATCGCGGGAGACGGCAAAAGCGCCATTAAAATTCCATTATTATCAACTTCCGTATACGCTCGCTCGTAACACACCGTGCTGGAACATGACGAGAAACAATGGCGTTGCACCGACGCATCATTCACATGCAGGCTCTCCCTCATGCGAGAAACTCTTCCCGCTACGCGCATCAGTTCGGTCGGATAAAAATGTATGTCCATCAATTTGGGCGTATCGATGCTTTGAACAGGAAAGGTGAAAAAGAAAGGAAA
This sequence comes from Exephanes ischioxanthus, assembly GCA_958510785.1. NCBI lineage: Eukaryota > Metazoa > Arthropoda > Insecta > Hymenoptera > Ichneumonidae > Exephanes > Exephanes ischioxanthus. The sequence goes on from OY294015.1 coordinate 13,610,890, forward strand.
ATAAAGAAAAATTTATACAAAGAACGGAATCAACGGTGGTATAATTCGGGCAAGGCGATTGTCCGCGTCCGCTATCTTTACCCGGCATGAGAGTCTCTGGAGTTCGATTCAGGCGTCAACTTTCGGCTTGAACGCTCGATGAATTTGGCGTTCCTCGTTGAATCGAGCTCCGACAGATGCGCTAATCCGTCAAGAGTCCCATTGGCCCGTGAAACTCTTCGGCATTCGCGGAGTTCGAGGCGAGTCAAAGAACCCCCGTGACGAACGCGATCGCGGGATGCGTCACGAATCCTCATCGTTCGCGCTCCGAGCTCTTTCGCGGAAGGCCAGCGTCGATTCCGCTGATGGTATTGAGCTGATCAGAGTATATGAAAACGCGAGGTAGCCGGATCGGTATAATTTCCCGGGCAAGTATTGAATAAAATAACCGGAGGCGTTTGTACGTTCATCGGACAAGTAACGGGCAAACGATCGGTGATATTTCGCATCACCGTTCGCCCTCCAGGCGGAAGGCGCAAAGGTAAATGCGATAATAAAGTGCGAACTGGTAAATTGCATATACATTCGAGGAATGATGGAACTATGGCGTCGTAAAAGCATCGCGTATTGACGAACGTTTGAAAAAATTTCAAATTTACCGATGACGGAGCGAAGTTAGCGGATCCAAAGCATTCCTTGATGAGATTGCGGCACGAATCAATGAATATGTGCTCTATATTGTAACGACCTTGCGAAATGAAAAAGGACCCCGATTATCAAAAAGAGCAAGGGCAGAATATTTATTACGTCGCGTAAGGAATCGTAATCGTTTCGTACACCCAGAAAAAAGATTTATTAAAATCAAATAAATTTCGATCTTCAAATCACGTTTGTTAAGATAAAAGAAATGTTTAATTGCCTTAAAAAAATCCTTATTAGATTCAAATAATGGCTATTATTTAGCGTAAGTAAACAAATTTACTCAAAGATTTGTACTTTAAAATAAAGGTTTATTCGCATCAAAGAAATCATATATTTGACGTCAAGACAAACGCGGTTATTATCCGGTAGTGCGCATTACAGAGTCGTACAAGACTATATTTATTCCTTACGAGGAACCGCTACATTGTAATAGAAAGGCAACTCATCGGTTTGTTTTTATGAAACTTTGTTTACTTCAAGCTGCGTACCTCGATCGAATTGTGGTTGTGGAATGAATCCTCGAAGAACCAACTTCGAGATTGGTTATGTTATTAGTATAACTAATGTGCGACGTAATTAGTGTAATCGTGCTTCGATAACGGATCTGTATACTTATTTAATGATAAAACATTGCTTGTTGATGCCTCGTTGATAATGAAAATGACTTCTGTAATAAAAAATTTGTTTCTGCGTCATTCATACATAACATTATTTCCATACGATCAAAAGTACCAGATCTGTCACGAAATAAATTTAAAAAATTTATTTGATTTAAATATCTGTTTATTAGATCCGAATAAACATTATTATGAAACAAATAAATATATTAGAACTTAATAAACGCTCTATTAGGTTATGAAGCAAATAAACATTTTTCTTCGTCCTTGATAAATTTTCTTTGATTGAAATAAACTTTTTTCTGGGTGTAACCGTTAATACATCCGTTCACGTTAAAGTCCCGAAAAATACTATTGATAAAATCCGCGATCCTTTCTTCGCCCGACAAGTGTCATGCGGTTAGAGCGGATTGTCATGACCGCTCAACGATCAATAAATCGTATGTCCTATTGGAGGTACGATACTCGTTGCAATATGTTTGATAATTTTTGTTCTCATTGGGAAGAAGGAAAGACAATTTGCTCGATCAGTTGGCAATGTTTTAAGTTTTTTCGAAACTTACGTGGCGAGCTTTTCCGATTTAGCGATCGATGCCACGACGGAATTGATTTTCGATTTGGAATAAGCCTGCCCAGTATGCGATAGGATTTCCGTTCACGACCATACGAAGCAGAACTGTTGGCATGCACCCGATAAACGTCACTGGCCTACCACAAATGTGAGCAGTAAATCCCAAAAGACGTTCTCGGCGCGTCTGTGGGTTGGTCGGAGCGCCGCTTTCGGACAATCCACGAGACACCAAACGCTCTAGGCTTAACCGAGGTCTGCCTGCTGCCGCTGCTCGACACTCGGGGTCGGTATTCTCTGCCCCGAGGCTTACCTGTGAGCGAAGACTGGGTTGCGACGAATCGATTGCACAACTAGGACAATGATACCCATAGGTACGAAGTAATTTCTCCAAAAGGCCGATGAACAAACTACCGCACGCAATTCGTTTCTGTCCTTTAAAGGTTGCGTGCTATTTCGTTGACTCCCGGTGGTTATTGCATGATGCTCTTACGGCTCGAATGGCAAAATACTTTTTGTTTTTCATATATTTAATTGACGAGGTAAATCATTAATTTTCATTATAGATATTTATACTCTGTGTCAATTCAAAAACAACTTTGGTCGATGCTATTTTTTTTTCACGTGCAACCGTGTTAAGAAAATAGTCGCAAAAAATGGCGACTGGAAGGCGAATTGGAACAACTTAGGGGGCGACTTAGGGGGATTTAGAATAATGAGGGTTCGTAATGGAATCCTCACGGGACTTGTGGTTAACTTCCTAAAACGTCTGAAAATATTTTCCCCACACAATTTTAGTACATTTTTAGTAAATAGCAACACAAAAAAAAAACAAACTTTAATTGCAATTTCCATTTCACGGGCGAAAGCGTTGAGAGAATAATCTCAAAAAACATTTCGGTCCCGTATAGAGACTCGAAAGAATATGGGTGGAGACCTTTAGGGGGACTCAGAGTAATACTCACTCAGAATGCTCACGGGACTTCTGGTTAAGTTCTTAAAACTCCTGAAAATATTTTCCCACAGAATTCATCAAGTTGGGCCCGCTTCTTTTTTCATCCAAAGCTGGCATTAGCCTATAGTAGTCAACATGGGGCAGACAACGACAGCAAAAATAAAATAAAAATAAAACAATCCGTTATGAATTTCGAAAATATGCGGTAGAGTCCGACGGGCTCGTACACACGGATATTGCGCAATGTTACTTGTGGAGTATATTTGTGATGTATCAAGGGATTTTCCGACACGCGGTATCAAATTTCCATCAATTTAGTTACCGCCGAGTACCTTGCAATATCCTTCGTGCCTCTAGGGTCGAGGAACGAATCGGTCGATCGGCGCCAACGTCCCACACAATCGCACGTTAACGCTGTGTGAGTGATAAACGTGAAAGGGGGGACCCGAGGTTACCGCGCGTATTGGCCCTATGCGCGCGTTCTAATGCTATCGATTTTGGTCTTTAGCATAATGAGGACAGACAGAGTAGGATAACACCCGAGTGCGCTCGAAACGGAAGGGTTCCATTCCGAACACCCTCCTGTGTCAGGGGATTTCGGCCCTCCTCCGCGAAACACATTCGTGACGATGTCCTGCGGATCGATGTTATCACGCGAACCGAGAAAAAAAAATATACAAAAAATTCGGAAAGCAATAATGCATTTCGTTGGACAAATTTACCGATTCGCTCGCCGTTTGTTCGGATTACTCGTAAGGGCCATGGGGTTGTCATGCCGCTCGAAAAGTAATTATCACGATGCATAATCGCGCTATCGGTGTCTCGCCATAACTGAACCATTCGTTCAAGTTAGCGCGGTTGGCGCGCGGGGGGAATCGCGAGTCCGAGCCCGAGACCGCGAAGGAATGAGAAATTTAATTAATATAATTTACCAAGCGCGATCGTTATTAATACACACTCGATCGGTGCGCATTAAGAGTCTGGCGGCTCCCGAGTGCGCGAGTAATCATCGTACGGAGAGCCCGCGGCCGCGAGGCGCAAGACTCGTCGGCAGAGGCGATCGCGAGACTTTGTTGCCTCTTTCAAACCGGGGTTCCCCCTGAGCTGTGAAATCGAGGAAGTGCAAAACAAGCTCCAACGACTGCCCCGCGGCTGTTTAATGCCTCGGAGAAATCAGTTCCAAGCCGGCATCAAAGATTTTTGCATAATAATTATCATCGTCTATTTATAAGAGCGCAACGCCCGTTTGTATTTCTGGGCCGGGCGAATGATGCGTTGTAATGCCGAAGATTATTACTTCGATAGCATCGGCGGGGATGACGCGGAGGCGCGTAGTTACTGAAGCCCGAGTACGTTTTCATTTTCAATTGGCCGGCGGGCTTCATTATTGATTCGTCAAAAATATTCGACGCCCGTCGTTCGCGATCGCTAAATCTGTCGATCCGATAGGAAAGAGCAGAGCCCGAGCAAGCGGCAGCATGCGCAAAAGAGAGGTAGAATTAAAAAATAAAATAAAATAAAAAAAACACACACACACACACACACATAGGCGAAAAAAAAATTCTACGTACGCGGGCTTCGCGAAGCCGAAATTCAATTTATAATATGACAGAAGCTAATCGATTTTAAAGTCGATTCTACATTCGCCCGGTGAACTACACAGACGCGCACACCGCTTCCACTCGACTTTTTACGTATTATCTGGAGGGAATAAAAAAAAGACGAAAAAAAAAAATATTATCCATCGAACGGAAAGAATTCAAGCGATTTTTTGCGATTGAAAAATATTGATTGCATATTGTTTGTGCCGCTGCCTAGGAGCGAAAAGAGTTGAATCTTTTTTCTTCTCCCGCTCGACGTATGAACACGCCGAACAACACGTTTCCATTTCTAGAGAGGTAGCCCACTGTTCTGTGCTGCGTGTATTCCGCTGCAATGACTATCGCGTGTATCGCGATTTTTCTATCACGGGCTGTCTTTTATTTTTTCATTTCGTATACATATATATATATATATTTTTTTTTTTTCGATTACACTGCGGGACCGAAAAGAAGGAAAGTTCGGTGTCGAGAAGTAGACGAGAAACAGTGACGCAGTCGCTGTCAGCAAAAACCTTTGACGGTCTACACAAGTGGATCTCGAACGCACCAATCGTCTTGGGCTCTGTGTCCCACGACGGTCCGACGGAGGGGATTGAGAATCTTCCGCCACGTTATTACAAGTCATTAGAGCCGCCGCTAGAAATCAGCAGTCTTTCAAACTATGAATAGTCCAATTATCAAAGAGCCCGGAGGAATCCGACGGCGCGGAATTGTTGCCGAAGCCATTTTAATTAGTAGCTTGGATTTGTAACATCTAAGACTGCTGACGACACGCGAAACACCGCATTTCGATATCTTTAAAAAATTAGCAAAGTTTGATGAGGACTTTGAAGGTTAATTAAAAAAAAAAGTTAACGAAATTGTGGAGCAATCTGCGCGATTGATGGGCAAAGACGGAACGGCCCCGCGATCTTGCTTGTCTGAAGTCATCTTTGGGGACAATTTTATCGCTTCGGCTGTACCAGGCACAGTATTGGAGGCTGTGCTCTATTCCGTAGATTCATGGTCTGCAATGCATAGTAGACTGATTTGTAACGGTATCTTAAAAAATCAGCAAACTTTGAAGATTAATTAGAAAAACAAAAAAGTTAACGAAATTGTGGAGCAATCTGCGCGATTGATGGGCAAAGACGGAACGGCCCCTCGATCTTGCTTGTGTGAAGTCATCTTCGAGAGAAATTTTATCGCTGCGCCTGTACCGGGTACAGTATTGGAGCCTGTGCTCTATTACGTAGATTCATGGTCTACGAATATTATTCGAAGACCATGAATCTGTTTCGGGTTCATTCCAGTACACTCCGGGTATCCACCCCAAATACATTTGAGATGCATCACTCACGTTCTTTTACAGACTCCCACCTCTAGAGATATTTAATCGTTATTTGATATTTGATGTGGGATCATGGAAAAAAAACACTTGTGAGTTTTGAATGAATTTTGTAAAAGACAAGAAGAATAAGAAAAAAATTATTGCAGGGTAAAATAAATAAAATATTTCTTTTACCCTGCATTTCTTTTATCTTTTACGGCAGGGTAAAAGAAAAAAAAATCGCGATAAAAGAATTGCGGTGCTAAACGAATAAATTAAGAACCGGTTATCGGCTGGGACAAATATTACGAACGTTAATAATCGCTATTCTTGCTGCACGTGATTTTCAGGAACGCGAAACAGCCGATAAAAATAACAACAAAATCGGCGAGTAAACTGGGTGACAAAAATTCAATGAATTTACGAATCAATCAAATTTAACATCCATAAAAATGAAAATGAAAATATCTCACGAAATCTGATAACGATGAGAATTTCATAAATATAAAATCACAAAGAAAAAAAAAATGTAATTCCACTTTATTAAATAAACCGATCTAAAATTAAAGACGAAACATGCTTCACTCATTGCACATACTCTCGCGTACAATCGACATTTTTTCGTCTATCGACGACTGTCATACAATACATCTGATCGAATACAGATGACGACTAATATACTAATATAGCACAAACATTACTCAACTTGAATGAGAGGGTCAAGCTTCCATGTTGGCTCTTTCTTAATTCCTTGGGCCTCGCAGACTGCCCAGTAGAGGATGATATCTCGATAGAACAAAAATAATTGGCTGGCCACGCACAATTCGGAGCGTCCGACACGGTCTTGCTCGCTGGACTCCTTTTGATACCCTCCGTCACTCATTCCCAGGAAGAAAGAGATCGAGGCATGGCTAATCGTTGCCTCGGAGCCTTGGAGAAATATCGCGCACCCACACAGAGAAAAAAAAATCAATTCAGTCAACAAAATATGCGCTTACGTGTGGCGAAACAAATGTTTGGTTGATCGAAAGCAATACCTCGTTGATCAAATGTTTCTTTACTTACTAGGACAATTACTCCGTTCGGTCAACCAAAAATTTATTTCGCCACCCGTAAGCGCACATTTTCTTGACTCAATTAATTTTTTTTCTCAGTGCATTATTTTTTAATTTACCCAATCACGTAGATCGGCGATATCGATTGCTGGCGCCCTCGGTCGATATTCGGTCATTTTAGCGCGCATTCAAAATCACAATATTACGAGTGTTTCTTGGTTTCGTATCTCACACACTCGGATGAACAAAGTTAAGCTTGATTAAGGAATATAATTTATACAATAAACCTCGACGTATTCAGCAATCATGCAACCTCACTCAGCTCACGATGCGTGCGAACGGTTGCACGTCTTAGCAACGTCTAACTAAAAAAAAAATGAAACCATGTACTCTATCGCTCGATCTTTTTTTGTTAGCTGCTAACGACGGTCTCTCGACTGTTCAGCTGCTCATCGGTTCAACGAAAAACTTAAACGTCTACTAAGGCAACGATACCAATGCTCGGATACGTCCCAATCGTCGGATTTATTACGAATTTAGGTGTTAGAAATCCAATTTGACACTTGTAATCGTATCTACAAACATTGTTTGATGCACAGAAAAAGTTATACAAGGTTTCAGCCTAAATTATTTTCCATTGTTGCATTTTGTTACAAGACCGACGATATAGTGTCCGGAAATTGGTACAGACGCGACCCAACAATTCAGACAGTTCGAAAGAAGTTAGCTTAGCCAGCTTTCTACGTAGCTTATCTTCAGTATTGTTTCTTGTCAATATAATTTTTGTATTGATTTAATTGTTAAATGGCAAAGAAATTCCTTTAATCAATATGAACTAGTTGAGTTTGTACTTCAGAATTATCGAAATCTATGATTGTCCGAAAAAAATCGGTACATACAGTATCCGAATATAGGAACGTGCCGAAAAAACCGCGTCTGGAAATTGGTACATTTGGACTTCTCTTGTTATTTTCTCCCGTAACTAAAAAAATGTGTATCTTTTTCCAATTTATCGATGTGTTTTGGAAACTAGAAACTATCAGCTTCACATCGTTTTCACTTATTTTTCACAAAAAATGCGTTCTTGGGTAATTAATAACTGTTGAAATCTGGGGATGCTCTTAACGTGACGCGATGAATGCAACGTGACGCGATGAATGCTCTCGATTTTGCAATACACATCTGGGAACCTTCAGTATCGCCTTGAATCTACCTCGAAAATGGCGTTAAATAATTCACATTATTTAACGCCATTGGTGACCATGCCTCCCCGCATATTGGCCTCGTGTGATGTTGTACACGGTCGACCGCTCTCGGTCCCTTAATTTCACGGTAATTCGTTTTTAATCTGTTTAACATTCGAAATTGCGAGCTGTCGAGGACTTGCACTGGATCCAATTGTCAATGGATCAGTGTGTGGCCGAACGAGTGGGTGTGTGTGCGTAACTGTGCGTGAGAATGTGCGGCTAAATCTGTCAAACGGTAACGCACCAGTAGCTATTTAAAATCGTCGTTAAAGTCACTCGTTTTTAATTTACTCATTATAAAATTAGGAAAAATCGCTCGCAAATTTATGCTCCCGTTCCCGAAGAGCCGGTGCATCGTGAATTTTACAAATGCCCCTAAGACCCGAAAACCCGAAATAGAAATAGTCTCATTCTTCAAGCCACGCATGAATGTGCAAACTCCAGCCTAAATGAATCTATAGCAATCTTCGACGCGGTTCATCCTAACGAGTTTCATTAATTAAAATTGATACCCAAAACCAAATAACCTGACGAGCATGAATTTCGCTTTTTAATTTTTTTTTTGTTATTGTTTGGAGAATGATATTGGGTGCATGCGACTTTTTTTCAAAAATGATTGTGGAAAAGCATTTTTGCTACCGTGCTCCTGATTTGTTTTAATAGTTTATGATTAAGGGTAGAGTCGCCTTTTTCTGGTATTTTCAGGTCTATTATCGGAATTTTTGAAAATAAAATGTTTGTGATTATTACAATGAAACTGGGTGAATCAACAACACGCGTATTTGGTTTTTTACGGCGTATTTTAGGGCCGATATTATTACTTACAATCATAGCTAAATATCTCGAAAGCGAACGTGTCAAACGTTTTCTCTCTCGGAAAGTCACGTCAAGACTGTCGTGATCTCGTCAATCGATAGTCTGTACGTTTGTCATTTGTCAAACCGAGCAATTCCAGTCATCTATGTAATATATTGTGTGTCTCAGTCAATCGTCATCTCCATATTCGTTACAATATTATTACATAATGCAGTAACTTTTTTGTCACACAAGTTGCCTTTTTGCAACTTAGGACCGCAATATCTCAGCAAGCAATGAACAGATTGACTTCAAATTTGGAGGGCCTATTAAGAGCACATCTTAAAAGGCCAAGAGAAAACTACGATTTATAGCGAAATAATATGTTTTACAAATAATGAAAAATTTGAAAGTTTTCGAAATTGAGCCACAATTTTGTCAAATAAAAAAAAGATCGTTGTTCAGACGACAGAGACTAGTCGTCTGATTATAAATATGCCTGAATTTTCTTTTTCAGATAATAGTCTCAATCGTGGTCCAGACCGTAAAGAACTGTCCTCCAGCGCAGCTTGCACCATCTTAAAGATTCAATATTTGGTGACAAAAAGATGCCTGCATTATGAAACAATATCGATAAAAATATTTACTCAATTTCATTGCGATAAACACAAAAAAACTTCTTTACAACAAAAAAACCTGATGATACGCCCGAAAGTGCCCGAAAAAAGAAGCCTCTACCCTGAAGCTATGAATTTTTCCACCGTATATTAGGAATTAGAATATTACAGGGAATAAACGGAATAAACAAAAGTGTCGGACACCTTGCGCATTCAATATCCGAGCTGCCCTTCCGAAACTAAAACCGCAAGTCCAGACACCGGGCTTCGCAGCGAAGCCAGTGTTTCAGCCTGATCAATGTTCGGGAACTAAGTTTCGCGATAACTTTATTGTAATAAGATGACCTGGGCAGTCTTGGCAGTGTCGCAACTGAAGGAGCATGATGCAGAGTGTGGGAGGTGCTACGTGCTCGTGGCTTACGGTGTGTCCGCAAATGAGAAGGGTCCTGGAATAGCTTTTGCCCGTGATGCTGCTGGGTGAAGATCATTCTGTGCCTGGATCACCATGACTACGGACGCCACTCGGCGAACCTAATACTCCGATGCCGGACAACGCCACCGAAGAGGGGAAGAGCGGAAGCGTCCACCCTGAAGCCCCGTGCCACGTTCAGGGAAATGTTCAACCAAGTATCGCATTTGACTTCACAACCGATTACATGCCGATGTTAACTCTCATGGGCGGCGTGGCGTCCGCAAAACGCGGATAAGTACAAGTTAATCGGTTCTCGTTGTACCGAGGCTGTGCTTGGTAGTTTTGAGGCAAATTGTTTAATGCAAATGGTTTATTGGTATTGTGGTTTTTATCCCGATCCCGGGTTGCAGGCTCCTTCACTCTACGTCTTCGTCCTCCTTCCATATCCGTTTGCCGCCGTTTCTCGAGTCCGGAGCTGCATTGGGCCCCGCTAGGTGCCGGCTTCAGACATACTTATATAGTCGTAGGCCTTGCGTCCTATTCGCTATGCGCGTGACTTACACAGAGCTTCCAGTTGAGCGTGTATTGCCGTGTACATGCATTCTATCAGCGCCGTCTACCGGCCACCTCCGACCCAACTTGCACACCCAGCTCTTTGGATGTATACGCAATACACACTCGTCCGGTGAGCTTGTGTAGGTCGTGCACATAGCGAATATCTGGAGCTGCGTCCTCGTTCGTTGCCTTCACCTACGGGACTTCGGTCTCGGCAATCGAACCCGCTACAGGCCCCAGTGTTTTGGTTTACCACCACCAACCACCAAACACCAAGGCGCTGGCCGTTTCCTTTTAAATCTAGGGTAAAAGTGGTGAGTATGGCCCACCTCGATTAACACGTAAATCCATGATATATGGACCGGACCATATTCCCCACTTTTACCCTACTATTTGTACGGTGAGTTCCGAACCACCGGTATTAGAGAAAGCACACAGAAAAAAATATCATTGAAACAAGTAAAATTTGCTTGCGGGCTGCCAAGAAGTAAAAACGTTGTTTCAATTCTACTCTGAATTCGTACAATATCATACCGGATTGAAACGATAACATGTCACCTTGACAGTCTTGCTGTTGTTGTTTCAATATCATATGGAATTGTAAGGATTGAAAGTAGAATTGAAACAAAAATTTTTTGTCTTCCGCAGCCCGCAAGCGAATTTTTTTTTTCAGTGCACATAGAAAAATCCATTGGTGCTTGACCGGGGATCGAAGCTGGGCCCACTGCGTGTGAGCCCGGGCCCAAACCACGCCTCCATTGCTCGTCCTCTATTTATGGCAAATTTGGGAACCTTAGATCAGGGCCTTGTTAGGGCCTTATCAGCCCTTTTATGGTACCGCGGCTATGTGACTGACGGTCATCGACCTGCCAGAGCTCCAAGATCGTATCCACGGGTGGGCTGACCGCGACGCGAAATACAACACACCATCAACATAACGGATCCATTATACCCATCGGAGCATCGAGCCCTTCCGACCCCTCTCGATTCTTTCGTCTCTCGCTTCTTATTCCTGGTCATCGATCGTGCGTTTTCTTGTTATTCCATTCTACAGAACAACCTTCGAGCGAAAGAAAGAGGAACGAGAAATACGAAAGAAAAAAAATACGGTATCCGCAAAAGTTTATCCCGGTAAAAATTGGCTCCATACCGCAGCACCGACGAGAGCCCGCGAATTCTCGAGCGTATAAAAATAACTCTCTCGAATTCCTCGATACGTTTTTTTTTTTCTTCTTTTTTCTTCTTTTTTTCCTCCTCGTCAGATGCTCTACTTAACACACGGGTTCAGGTTACTCCACAGGTGTTTGGCGTTTCCGTGAGCGATAAAGCGAGCCCCTTCCTCCGACGACTTTCAACCCTTTTTTTTTCTCTCACCACCCACCCTCTTCGCCCCGATCACTTACAGTCCATAGAGAGCGAGGCGAAAGCGAGTGCGAGAGCTTCCGTGTGCGGCACCGGCTCTCTCCCGCCGCCGGCACATTCGCGAGACCTCGCACGGTCTCGGGGGGGTTTTTTTTTTCCTTCTTTTTTCCTTTTTCTCTTTTTTTTTCTCCTACACGGCTTGTGGGAGTTTCACTGAGAGCTCGGTGTATTGAAGGGAGCTCGAGCGCACCGAGGATTTCGTCCGCGTTTTGAGGTAAAACTATATTGTACGGATCAGACTCCTCCCGGCTTGTTGAATATCGTACGTGCACAAAGGTAACGCACATTGTACGGTAAATTTACACACACGCCCGGCGAGCGAGCGCATCGGCGCGCGTTACACTGGAGCGCAACGAAATGCATGTACCTTTAATGTCCATCGGGCAGATAGGCACAACCTATAAAACTTATTGTCCGCTCTTTACAGCATCCCGAGAGCTGGTATATGTAAATCGGGAAGCGACAAAAAAAAAAAAAAAAAGAGTTGCGTGTACCTGCATGCGTCACGGCTATATCGTGCGTTCCATTATTCTTCGTCGAGACTGCCCTTCCAATGGAATTTTTTTTCTGCGAGCCTCGAAAACGAAAATTCGAGCTGCCTCGCGCACCAGCCTATAAAAGGTTATAAATCATTTATCATGGAATCTCTATCAGTATACGGGAAGGTCATTTTTTTTTACTCACCAGAAGCGCACAGCTAATCGTCACGAATTACCGAAACTATCTTTACCTCAACGTAGCTTAAAAAAAAAAAAATTTGCCTTGACGTGGTTAAAGAAAAAGGCGCAAATATATTGTCCCAGCGAAGGAAGGGCCGTTTCGACACCGTCGAAATAATCCGCCGGAGCGGAAAGCGCGGATGCGGTCGCGGAAGTAGGGAAAACCTTTCGGGAGCCTTATTATCCGTTTCGTCGAAAAGTTTCGCGATGGGGATGCAGGTAGGGGGTTCTGGCCGGGGAATCGCCGATACCGCCGCCGCGGGAGGATTGCATCCGAAAAGAGGGACGCCCTGTCCAATCTGTATGCTTCTCTCTATCGATGCTGCTTTATACGCCCGGCGGGCGGGTGTGCGTCCCCGTACGTGTATATGCGTTTTTGTGCGAGGGCATGCATGTGCGCGGGGAGGTACAGGATACACAGATAGACGGGGGCAGATCGCGGGCTGCACAGGGGGTCTACGAATCGATAAAAACGCATCCCAGGCAGGCGCCAGCACAGAGCCAGCGGAGAGGGACGGGAGATATTGTAGAGCGAAGGGACAAAAAACCGGAGAGAAAGCGAGTATGAGTGAGAGAAATGTATGGGAAGGCGCCGGCCGCGAGGGCGATGGAAAAACGCGAGCGGGGTTAATGCGCTGATCATGTCATATCGAGGGGCTCGCTAAACAAACACCGGGCATACCCGCGACGGTTCGTCGGGAATGGTGCAAAAAAAACTGACAACCCGACCGATGCTACGTCTACTTTTTGGAGACTAAAATATTGGGAATTTTTTATTTTTTTTTTCATGCCGGTAGGGTGGCTCGTGTAATCGTTTGTCAATTGTGCACTGTCATACGGAACGAAGTCTCGGCCGCATACGACTCGGGAAAGTTGTCCGTCGGGAGACTGATCGCAGCCTTTCTGCAGTATTGATGTCGGTGAGGTTTGGTCCTGTTCGAAAATTCTCAACGAAGATCCAACGGTACAGGAACATGTCAACGTCTCGACGTACTTGCTCTTCGTCCGACTGGATCTCACCCTGATCCGGGTGAACTCGGCTTTCGGTCCTCATTTGGACCTGTTGATTCGATGCCTTGGAAATTGTCATGTTGCAGTTATGTTGGCTCACGAATGCCAGTCGCATGAATTCATCAAACCAAAAGCTACCAAACTCGAATTATCTCGAAGACCGTCAAAAGTCCTTTGCGGATCGCGACGTGTGATCGATAAGGTGATCAATAAAAATGGTTTGAAAGAATCTTTCGACCCTTTGAGGACCTCACGGGTCGATCGGACAATTTTTCTTCGACAACAGGAAATCGCACTGAAATACGGTTCCGAGTCGTCGGACCTAAGTCTGATCCTTAAAATCAAGATTCCTGAAAGTTTCGATTGTTTAATTTTAAACTCGAGTCAGAGTACTCCCGATGCTCCGGAATCGCGGTGTGCAGAATCGAACGAGTGTCATGTATAGCGCGTGACTGAGTCGGAAAGCATCATCGTCCCCTAAATCGTGAAAAGGAACAAGAGAGTGTCGGAACATTCGACAGGGCCGCCCCACTCTCCATCGTCCTTGCCGCTCCGCCAACGCCATGGCTTTCCATTCGTCCCCATCCATTCCACCTTTTCTCGTTTTTTTTTTTTCATCGTGTAACTATTTTACCCGAGGTTTCGGACGCTTTTCCGATGTAATGATATTTCCATCCAATTCGGTCCCCACCCTGGCACGGTCACTCGAGGGGGGGGGGGGGGGGTGGTTTCCGAAGCGCCGACCGACCCGAGTATGGAGAACCCTGGCATCGGCCGTCTCGTGTTCAACCCCCACCGGGACCGGGGGAGGGTGGCACGTCGCTCACTACGTCATCTGTCCCCTCGACCAATCGACGGGCAGAGCGAATTTTTTTTCCCCGCATTGGAAAAAAACGGTGAAAGAGGAAGAGGTATCCGGCCCGGCGAGCCCCGGCATTACCCCGTACCGGTGGACCAATCGCCATACGTAAAGAGGCATTTTTTATGGGCGCTGCTCGTTCGCTCTCGCCCTACCGAACCACCCCATCCCCCGTTTCGACCCACCCTCTAACCCACTACTCGCACGCTCGCTCTCTCGGTTTTGTGTGATAAAAATTGACCTAAGTTTTTGTTTCTCCCTTTTTTTTTTTATTTTTGTTCATTTTCTGTTCTTTATTTTGTTCCGCGCCGCGACTGTAACTGCCTAACATTAAAAAAGATGGGCTGTGTACGGACGAACAAATGTGCGCCGCGAAGGTGGGTGCAGCGGCTAACAGCGGCCGCGGCAGAAACAGGAGCAACCCGCGAGCCGACGAGAGACGCGTGCGGAGGAGAGCGAACAAGACAGAAAGGGTTCAAACTGGCAAGCGGGCGGGGAAACAGAGAACAACGGAGAAGGAACGCGTCGGGCAACATGGGGGAGCGAGCGGGTCGACGAAAGTGGATGCAGAAACAAACGGGAAAAAGAAGAAAAAAAATCATAAAAAAGCGTCGGCTCGCGGATAGAGCGAGAGAGAGTTGGCTCGGCGTGGAGGGAGGAATGCCGGGTGTGTGGTGGGTTTGGTACTGGGTACAACGTGCAGAGGTGGAGTAGGATATACGCGGTAGCCGTTGCCACCCGTGGAAGGGATGTGCCGCGCGCGAGTGAGACCGTGAGAGGGAAAAAAAGGGCGCGAAAGTGATAGAGTGAGTGGGAAAGCTTGAGAACCGTGGAGAGCAGGAGAGCAAGTAGAATCGTTCCGCGGTGGGGGAAATCGCGACTCTCACGTGCCGCTGTTGCTGCACCCCCAGGCTTTCGGGAGGGGTCGGAGAGGGATGGTCGGGGGGGGGGGGGGGGGGGGGGAAATAATGCGCATAAAATGTAGCGTATTTATCATGGAGATAAAATGATGTGCTCGACTTTCGGGCGAGCGACGGCGTGTGTGTTGGCATCCGCGAGGGTCTCGTACAGTCCGGCCCGAAATTTGTGATGGAGAGAACGGAGAGAGGAGATATGAGGGAGCGGGCTGGCGTAAACCCGCTCGCCGCGGCTTTCCGGAGGAGCGAGCCGGAAGTGAGAGGTCCCGACGAGAGGGTCGGATAATATGCAACGAGAATGAGGGGTGAGACGGGCGCCCACACGGGGGTGGCTCACACATTCTCACCTATCCCAGGCTTCCGACAGGGTGTAACGAACGAACTTGTGTGGGTTATTCACGTGCGCGCATACTCTTCCTGGGAAGCTTGGTAAAAATTTGTCGGTAAAACACTCGAGATACACGCGTGTCCTCGTGCATGCGTTTATTTTCATTGTTTTTTTTCTTTTTTTAAATTTATTTATGCTGTTTTTGTTTCATTTTTTTCGACGGATTATAACCGGTGGAATGAAGAAGACTTCGCGAGCAATACCCGCCCTCACAGTCACTCGTGGCTTTTTATCATGCGTGTTTTTTTTTCGGGCTGTTTTCTTCCCACGAATTTCGAAAAAAAAAAAGAAAACAAAACTACGAGCCCAGTTTAATCGATGCTCACGAGCGGAAATCGTGACGACGTAATTTTTTTTTGGTCCCGACGCCCCCGCTCCATTCACGACGGAAGTACTCCATGGGGGACACGGTGCGCCGGAGAACTCGGGCATTTGTAGAAATTGGCGATGCCAGCCTAGCAAAAGCGTCACCTATCCGCCCTACACCATATCGCACACCTCGCGCGTTCTCCCGGCGTGTAGATGTCACAGTCCGAAACGACCTTTCGAGCTTGCAAACGATCGTCATTGACTCGTTCTCGTACTGGTAACACGGCCACTCGACGTGGGCCCGTCCACCGGAGAGAGTGCCACACGCACACGCAACCGACACCTATGTAAATTGAACAGAGCCCCGTGACCAAATTCGTTTTCCCTCGTGGATACGCGGACCGACTGGCTATTCGTACCCGAGTGAAGAGCTCTTCGGCGGCACGCCGATGGCGTCATCAAATCACTGTAACGCCCCACTCGTAAATTCATCTCTCGCGAAGATTACGTTTCACACTGTAACACTAAAATTCAATGTAACAGGCGTACGCAAAATAGGGTAAAAGTGGTGAATATGGCCCACCTCGATTAACACGTAAATCAATGATATATGGACCGGGCCATATTCCCCACTTTTACCCTATATCCCGTTTTACTGTGAAACCGAGCCGGGGGGGCGGAAGGGAACGCATCGTTCTCGAATGAGGAGACATCAAGATACTCCGATGTCCGAAGAGCATCGGTCGACAGGTCCAAAAGTCGTATTTCCCTCGCTCCTCCATACATTTTCCATACGCTCGATGTTAACGGAGTTGCCCGAAACGTTGAAAAATAAACACCACCACCGGCTCACGCACTCGTACACACGGAGAGTAATGGGTCGCAAATTGGCAATAAAATTATGAACTCGCTCGCATGAACCTCGCGCGCCGAAAGGAAATTGGCATGAGTGCCGGAGAGCGAATCTTTCAATTTCAGCTCCACCACCCCCGACCCCTCCCCGACCGGATCCTACATGGTCTTTCTTCCCCCTTCATATTTGTCCCGCCACCCGACGCATCCCCTTTTCCCTTTGCTCGCTCGCGCGCCGTTACGCTTACCCAAAATCACGTGATCTTGAATTTCATGCCGGTCCAGGAACCTCCCTCATGCTTGTTTCCCTACACCCAAATTGGATTCAAGCGAGTCCTTACTCGCGTGTATGTGTGTGTACACGTATGTTCCTTCAATATGCTGCTCGCGCTGGACGTAGGCACAAAGCGACCCTCTCAACAGCATAAAGTACGATAAGAATGAACCTCCCTGTCCTGCTCTTCGCCCCTTCGCCCTTCCGGTTTTTCTCTTCTTCTTTTCCCTTTTTTTTTTCTATTTCGACACACGAGAAAGAGGACCGAGAAAGGACCTCATCAATTTCCGTTTCCTACGTCGTTGAGGGACAAAAAATAAACTTGATATCGATGGATTCCATGAGGGCGGATAGGATGTGGCGCAGGCATCGCCTGTGCGCCCTTCTGGCGCTGGAGCATCGATATGATCCAACGAGTACGAAGATGCCGGGCAAAGGCGAGTCGTTTCAGATGGTGAGCCATCCAGCGTTGGTACGGCAAAGCATCGGCTCGCCGCGTCGTCCGCGTCTTTTGTTTTGGCGAGGGTTTGCTCGCGCTACGATAGGGCGCTTAGATCGGAACGTGTGTGCACTCGCTCGGTTATGTATTCACCGTTATTGTGCACAATAAACGGTGAGAGAGATGAATTCGCATCGGCACAGAAGAGAAAGAGAGTGCCGTACGGGGGACCGAGGTTTCACCCTTCGTAATTCTATCAGGAGCCAATCACGTCCGGTGGAGGGTGGCCCTCTATATTTGTGCATGTGGAAAATCGAGGTTTCACCGCGTGCATGAATGTTGGGGTAGTACCGAAGGGGGAACAACGCGACGGAACGACGTCTTATGAAAATCAAAATCCACAGTCTCGATTGATTCGCGAACGGAAATTGAAAGATCTCGACCCAACCTCCCCCTTCATCCGGTTTAATATCTATATTGGTGGCAATTCACTAGTCATTGCAATGCACATTTGTGTAATCGCTGCTTGAAAATGGAACACACGCGACGAGGAGGGCTCCACAACCCGCAATATCTTTTGCCGTGGCGAGGGCTTCGCGTTAATTTTTTTTTTTTTTTGTGAAGCGCACAACAAGCCCAGTCATAAATTCAACGTTGCATTATCTTCCGCGGAAAAGGAGGCAAGTATCGCGCATCCCGCGCGGTCTAAGCTAGGCGGCTACAATGGGCTCGGCGCCGAAATGCCTTTACATTTCCGTAATAATTTTTAAGTTATCGTGTCCGGTTAACAAATTTATGCCGCTATAAAGCTCCGTTGGTGACGTTTGTCGCAGCGGCGGTAACGGGGAGCGTCGAACGTCAGCGCGGTGGACGATAAAGTTTGTTAACGTATGTGCTCGAATGACTTAATAAAGTTGGCTTGGTTTTTATACAACCCTAAAAAGTTGGTGTGTCACGATACATATAGATTTTCGAGATTTTTGTATCGATACATTTCGCAACCATTGTTGTCCTTTCATCTGTTTTCGACCCTCGTACTTCGTCATACCTGAAAAACCTCGCTTCCGGGTTGAAAATCTCAATTTCCACTTTTCACTTCCAGTTTGAAAATCGCATTTTTCGACCGGATGTAACGTATTTCAGATATGACATCACTTCCGGTCGAAAAATGAGATTTCCTAGCCGGAAGCGACGTATTTCCGGCATGACGTCTCTTAGTTGTAGTCGAAAAAAATGAGATTAACAAAACGGAATAAATAAATATCAATGTCAATTTGTCAAGTTTTGATATTTAAGGGACGAATACGAGCGTAGAAGAGACGTGAGAGCTATCCGCGGTCTTTAACCCTCCGCGGCGGTTCGGAGACGTACATAAGGGGAGGGGTCGCGATGGTACGGAATAGTCGAAACAAAAGTACGTTCGGTGGGAGCAGGAAGGGGTTATAATATGGATCTCCGTTTGAAATAAGCCCCCTCCTTAACTTGTACCTAGTTTGTTGCTTATGAATATTCAGCGGAAGCGTTTTCATATTTTTTTTGTTTTTCATTTCTTTTTTTTTTTTTATTAGCCTGGCCACCTTCGGGTCCCGCACCCTCACCTTCCGCTCGTCCTCCCCCTGTTCCCACTCCGAGTCTGCGAACCGCGAGACATCTTTATTCATTGCCTTTCCAAAGATATAATTGAGTAATTATTTATAATATATCTCGAATATGCATGCTTCACTTCTCTCCGACTGAATACATTACACTGCTTACTACACCCCTAAACGTAGTAGCCTCTCCGTTGGGGAGTTTGGATTTCTAGCCTGGCAAAGTTATTCCCTCTCGTGCAGTGACTCTCACGCGTTCACCTGCGATTTCGCGGACCGCAAAACGCCTCGCCAACGCCCGCGACGATTTTCTCCGGTCGGGAGCTAAGCAATCGATACGTTCTCCGTCCGTTAATTATTGTTTTGACGATGACACAAAATAGGCTCCTTTGAGGGAAACTGGAAAGTGGATAAATGTAGAAAATAATCGAAAGTCGTTTCCGGAAGTCATCCAATAGTCATTTTCTTTAGCACCGAACAAAAATCATTAGTTCTCCAAACTAATTGTCATTTTTTCCTGCATCAGTTTTTGCTATATAGATAACTGCCGTACAAAAAATAATCCTGAAAATGCAATAAAACATTTGAGTCTTCTTTGGCTTTAACACTTCAACAAGTAGTTCGATTACGTTTGTAAGATAATACGAAAACATCCGGATAACCGGATAATCCGGTGTATCGAAATGATGTCGCATTGCTCCGACTGGCGACGCCAAGATGGAGAATCATTTTAATCGATGTAAATCAATGGCTGCGCCTTCTCAACGGCGTTGGGCAAGATTGAGTATCCGCGAAGCGGAAAGTGCGGGTATTAGTACTTTGCTCGCGGTGCCGAGTGGAACGGATCGAAAGAAAGAGTGTGAAAGAGGGACGAAAAGCTCGAGCGTTAAGGGGGGAAATTCGCGTCGAGCCGGTCGGACCATTGCTGGGTGAAGGCTAAGAAGGGGTGAGGAGGGAGGAGAGGGGTTCCTGATTCATATTTGCGAGAAATTACGACGGGGCTGTCGCGTGTCCGTTCGCAGTTACTGGGTGACTGTACTAGTTGAACCTCACACCGCGAGCACCTTCTCCGGCTCAACATTCCGCTATTTATCGGCTAGACCTCTCTCTACACTCGCCGGATTTTATTACCGGAGAGTAATTGCGGGTTACGGATCGAGAGAGGGCCCCTGCCTGGCGTCGCTTACGCTCAAGGGGGCTCGACCGATTTTTAACTGTCAATAATAATATGCAGGAACAGCAGCCAGGGCTCTCTCGCACGAGCGTCGAGCGGGGCGAGTGGAATATTTATGCGGCTGTGCCTCGGGCTATCGCTGGAAAATGTGTCTAACCCCGGCATCTTGTTTGCCGGTGTGTCTTATACACAAGTCCCTTGCGAATGGAAATCTACGCGTTAATTTGTGCGCGACTTAGAGACGCTTGCCTGCGATGCTGGATCGGGTAAACGCAATTAAGTGACTCCCGGTTTAGAGTCGCCAATTTATCGGTACCTATGTCGCCGCACGATCGTTACGGAGACTCGGTGAACACTGTGCTACGATCTCATGAGATAAAGCCCAAAAATTTACTGAATTGGAAGATTATTTTAATTGTGAAATGTAAATAATCGTTAAAAATTATTATTTACATTCATACTTAATTATTTTCCATCTGCGTGCACATTTTTTTTTTCTGTCTGCCGACACTTGCGGAACATTTTTTGCACTATGACAGATCCTGACAATTACGATTACAGTTGTGGTACGCGAAAGTGCTCGCCCGCGAAGTTGGCCGGTCGTTGGCGCACCATAATGCTGTATTTAATGGGTTCGGAGCGAACGATCCTGCAGCCCACCCGCCTTTCCCAGCCTCTGTGCGGGTACGTGTGAGATACACGATATACGACGTATTTGCAACACCGGCCGAACGATATATCGCTTTGGACCTTTTTTTAATTCCCTGATTTACAATAACCGTTGTAATGTTCGATGATCCTTAGGTAACCAATGTCGGGTTCGTGATTTTACATTTTATGGTGGAACGTTAAGCCGTCGACCTACCAGGTCGGATCAAGATGTAAGGAAAAGGCTTAGAAGAAAAGAGAGAAAACACTTTGGGAAATAAACTTTAAAAGTTGTGAGAAAGCCAGACCGTGTCAGTATGAATTACACTACAGTGGGTTACACTATAGTAAGTTACACTACAGTAAGTTATACTACACTAAGTTACACTACAGTAAGTTACACTACAGTAAGTTACACTACAGTGAGTTACACTACAGTAAGTTACACTGCAGTAAGTTACACTACAGTAAGTTACACTGTAGTAAGTTACACTACAGTAAGTTACACTGCAGTAAGTTACACTGCAGTAAGTTACACTACAGTAAGTTACACTGTAGTAAGTTACACTACAGTAAGCTACACTGCAGTAAGTTACACTGCAGTAAGTTACACTACAGTAAGTTACAGTTGTTAATCACCGCTTCGATTCTCCTGCTCTCTGTCAACTGGTTCGTTTGCAGGAAGAGGTTCGGGCGTCCAGAAACCCGGAGCTCTTTGAGGTACCGTTTTATCGCGGCAACTATGGGGGCCATAGCTGGGTGCCGCGCATCTCGAGCCTTGTCAATTTGTATGCTGCTATTATCGTCCGGTAGCAAGCTTCAGGAGACAATTGCATAGGGTAGTTCCGGCGGATTAAGAGAAAAATTAAAACTAGAATACCAAATAAAGAATATTGTTGCTATTATTATTGCCTTGTTTCTTTTCCTTAGCGACATCCGGAGCGCAAATAAATTAATGAATAATCTATGCTATTACCTTAATTTTAATTCCAACTTTAATTTTAGTTTTTTATTCAAGCCAACCACTTCTCGCTCTGATACCAATCACTTGCAATTGGGCTTTGCCCGTTTATTATGAAATAAATAAACAAGCGGCAACAATATTTTCAATATTTCCATAAACATCTTGATAGGGCCGATGCTATCCGTACCACGTATCGGAATGTCGATTCATAAAAAAAAAAAAAAAAAAAAAACAGAAGTGACGCGAAGAAATCGGCCGGTTTTCTCGCGCCGGGTGCCTCCGCTGAGATGTGTAATTGGCGAAGCGATCACAAGCAGCCTTTACTTCTCCGAGTCACGCCATGGAGCTCGGAACGGAGATAAGTTAATGAAACGAAGCGTCGATAGTTTGTTTTACGATGTAGATTGTTACGCGTATATTCCGTATAATGCAGGCCCGGTGTGAATTGATTAACCACGAGAGAGGGAGCCCTCGGACCCGGCACTACCATAACTATCGACTCTTTGGCAAGGCGCTTTAATTAAGTTATCGATTTATTTTCAATATTGTCTCCCATAAAGTTCATCTGTTTTTTTAATTTTTTTCGAAACTCTACATATGCACAAGCGAGCGTTTACGTGGCCCGTCACGTACGAATCTGAGAAGTGAGTATATACCGTCCGTGTCATTTATAACTCTTCCTACTTGCGGTCCCTGGTGATTTCTCGACGAGAGAACGAGACTCTACGGCGGAAGAGGCTCGCGGGAGATGCAGTAGCCGCGCGTTTAAACTTAAGGCCAACCGTTGTCGGATAAGCGCTTGTGAGGAGGATATAAAGCTGACCAGCGAGAGGCAAGCCGAACGCTAGTGAGGGACGCTGTCGGTAGTGCCGCATCTCTATCAAGGTTTCCTGATCAGCGCCTGGCTAGAGCATACCCGGCGCAATTTTACGAGCGAAGTTGGCATTAATGGCGTCGCCGATGAGTTCTTCTGATCGGGATTTGTCCAGTGCCTGTCCAGTTTTCCTACATGGGACGCCATAGCTACAGGCTACGCGGTACATTTAAAACTCTAGCAGATAACAACTCTACCAGATAACAATTCTACCAGAAAACATCTCTACCCAAAAAACTCTACTAGAAGAGATCTCTACAATATTGCAACATTAGCGTACACCCAGAAAAAAAATTTATTGACGGCCACCGTTTATTTGGTTTAAGTAAAATATTTATCCGATTTAAATAAACATTTATTTCATTTAAGTAACTATTTAGTCAATTATAAACGGTGGCCGTCAAATGAATTATTTTCTGGGTGTTCTACAACTCCACCCAAAATCTCTACCACTGTATGAAAAAAAAAAAAAACTCTACCAGAACGAACCAGTCGTCAACGACTCTACTTGATGCGTGGTAAATGTGCTCGGCTAGGCTCGGTCAGAAGGTAAGAAATTGCGACATTTACTTCCGGAGATTTTTGGAACCTATGATTAGGAGTATCTCAGTCAAGTGCTTGCCCCCGAAACGTCATCCGTTATTCAAGGTAAGCCTCTCAAAGAAGCCCGTCTCGGTAGCAGTTCTCCTCTGTCGCGGGACGAGTCCAGAGCGGAGCGAGGAGGTACCAGGCGAAGAGAGGAAGGGAGACATCGGTCGAGAACGGGAATCCAACCAGCCCGGGTTGATTGTAAGTTATATGCGCCGCGCTTGCTTTATATTCCCAATGCAACTTTACGCTCTCGTAAAGCCGAGCTCTCCTCTTGTCTCCCCGGTCTCTCCGCCATCCTCTTTGCATTCACGTTCACCGGCCTCCGTCCCGCCTCGTTCTGAAACTTTAACTGCGGGTACGCAAGCACGTGGTTTTTAACCCCGGGCCGATTATACAAAAACTCAAAATCGCTCGTTGCACGTGTAGACCTAATGAGTCATGCTTTATTAGCCTGCAATCCGATAAATCGCTGGTAACAGGATCAGAATAGTCCGACCGTGCCTATTTCGAAAATATACTTCCAGAAAGCCTCTCATTTCTGTTTTTATACCTTATCATGGAGAGTTTTTGGATTCCTCTTTTAAAAGTAGACTTTGCTCAACGTAGGATAGTCGTGTCCGACCAGCCACCAATTTAAGAAGATAAGAAGAACATTGATTAGAACAGATCAATAAGTCACGAAACATGCATCATCCGGCAGACAACCAAAGACGCGCCATCTCTCGGTGATGCAAGTACCGTAATACTTAGTTTCCCCCGACACCCCGAGCAATTTACACTGGCGAACACAGTGCACCGGCTAAACTTGACTGACCGTAGAAGGAGATGGTACGAGGAGTCGAGGTGGGACGTGTTATTCTTCCGGTGCTGAGACACTTCCCCGGGCAAACAGTGGGGAAGTTCGTTCGAGAATCAGCTAGTGTTGCCGTGGGTGAGGGATCTCGGGTAGCTGGCTGATGGCCATAATCTGGAAGGGCCAGCGAGCGGAGGATATAGTCCCGGCCGACGGGTCCTCCGGGTCGGCCAAGGTGGTACAGAAGAGGATGAAGAGAATACGGTTCGTGGGGGTTCGTGCGACGGGGTTAACTTATAATAACAGAAGTTCCTCGAGAGTTCAGCGACTGGTCAGCGGGCGGGCGACGGCGGTGGCGAAGGCGGTGCGCAGCAAAGGGTGTACCGTCCCCGGTCAGCCGGACAACGAAGATGCGAAGCATCGGAGCTTGGCGACGAGCGAGCTGGACGACCGGAGCAAGAATGAGGGATGGGTTGTCGGGAAGTGTTCCCGGAGAAACAGAACGTCAACTATGAAAGCTGACGGTACAAGACGTGAGGGCCAGGTGGTCCTCTCACGTGCGTCGCACTCACCACCGATAAACCAGCGGACTATGCAGACGAGACCGGGGGACGGGGAGAGCAGAGAGATTTCGCTCGGCGTTGGGTCACGAAGCTCGTACCGTCCGCGCGGTTCGTACTTTCGCCAACATCTTCCCGGATGCCCGCGGACAGAGAGCGAATCGAGGAATTTATAACTTTAATGGAAGTTCCCGATAGCTGTATGGAGATTGGAGTGCGACGATATAACGAGCTACATCCACGATCGACAGCGTCGATACGAGGCTGCTCCGCGTTAAAGGGTAATGACAAATCATGCAAGACTATGGCACCGTACGACCCGATAAATGTCGACGCTGGAGTAAATCAGTGACGAAGTAAAACGACTGTCGTGCCCACGCGTGCACGATTCGTCGAGTTGAAGAGATGACCGAAAAAAAAGGAAGAAAAAAAAAAACAGAAGAATCGGGGCGAAAGAATGGGTGTTGGGTGTACAATACCATGGGCACGCCATTATAGACGGTGGGTACAAATGAGAAGCTCGTGAATAATAGCAATCGTAAAGTATCCGAGAGTCGAACAATTAGCAATCTTGTAACGCACGAAGACGAGCAGCGCGAGATGAGCTGAGGAGAGAAGGATGGAGAGAAAAAGGGTGAGGCGCGCGCACACACAGATCGTTGCGAGGCTCATTGAGCTCGGGCTCAGAGAGCAACAGCTCCGCGACGGAGGACGGGTGTCCGTTCGACAATTTGCCCGTCGGCGAATATCTCGTTAAGTGACAATCAGAGGCGGTGGATTGAAATACTGCATGAATCGCCGATCCCGGAGACTCGTAGGTATTTTATCGGCTCGTTCGCCGCAACTCCTCGGTACTCAGCCGCATTATGAACTATCGAGCCCATTTAAAAGGTCCACTCCGCGACCGGCTCGCCCTCGCGCATTATTAACTCCGGGCTATCTTCGGCCATGCGACATCGATACCATTGGCACACGTGTCAATTAATTATGGAAATGCTATTAATGAGATTCCGTTCGGAGAATCGGATGACAAAAAAAAAAATGGGAAAAAAAACGCGCAAAAAAAAAGAGACCGCGGAAGACTCGGGAACTCGAGCTGATATAAGCCCTGTTTGACGAGAGGGATCCAGATACGGGCATGTTAAAAATAAACGAAAGGAAGCGGCAGTGCCGGGCAGATTGAATGTTATTACCGCGTGATAATGGCCTCACACAAACGCGCGGCCGTACTTAATAAGTAATCCGCGCGTATGCCTATGCGAAATCACCCTTATAAATCTTCACGCTCATTTTAACGCTCGGATTCGCGCGCCAGATAAAATCTTATAAATATTATCGGATATATTCAATTAATATTACGTGAGAAAGGAAAAACAGAAGAAAAAAAAACTGTTTCTAAATCGAAAGGGAATAATTTGTAAGGAAAACACTGACGCGAAGCCTATAGGATGCTCGGTCGATGAGTCGGGTGCGCGTACACGTGTGTATAGCCCGAGTGCACCGCAGCAGCAGCATCCTCGGCATCGTCTCTCGCACCCTTCTCACTTGGCCCCGGGAGATATCGAGTCACGCTGTTATTACCCGTTACCCGAGTACGTTACGAGCTCGCATAATGAAGTAGCTCTTGGCATTTTATTTTAGCTCGAACTCACTTCCCCCCTCGGTCCGCTTTCGCATCATTCGGCGCGCCGGGGAGATGCACTGCGGAGATGGGTAATCATCATCCGGCTCTCCTGCATGATAGGCCTATCGGCGGAGGCTACTGGGCGTGGATAAAATATATACGAGCTCGCTAGGAACAACCGTGACGAAGTGGACGTTGCCTTATTATTTATATATTATTTTTTCTTTTGGAGTAACTTACAAAACTAACGAAATCAGGATTCGAGCTACATTTTTCGCGTTACGGAAACGCCAACGAAACGTCGGTGAATTTTTTTCGACGAAGTGGACGTTGCCTCATTATTTATATATTATTTTTTCTTTTTAAGTAACTGGAAAAACTAACGAAATCAGGATTAAAGCTACACTTTTCGCGGTACGGAAACGCCAAAGAAACGTCGGCGAATTTTTTTCGCAACGTCACGACGCAATTTTTTTCCTGTTCTTCCCGACTTCAAAAACGTCTAACATTCGTCCAAAAATCTTGAGATGCGTCACACGTGTTCAGTATTTAAAAAAAAGTTTTTCAACTTATCCTCGAATTATCCTGCCAGAAACGAAATTATTCCTCGACCAAGAAACAAGTAAATCTGCTTTAGTTTCCCGAGAAGCTTAGCTTAATGATCAATTAAAGTGGGATGAGAAACAGGAGAGTTTCGTGTCCTACTGTGATATTAACGAATTCGGAGGTTGCCGAGAATCCGCTCATCCCCCTCGAGGAGGAACCGAATTTAGATTCAGGTCCGCATGGTCGGGGAGGATCGGCGAGGCAGAATCAGGGAGCATACTGCTGTGAGGCAATAAAGTGAAAAAGCCTCTCGCGTCGTCGCCGTGTCGTGTTTCTCTCGATGTTTCGCTGTCCGTATTTTCTGACTTCGATACTCGTCCTCATCCACGTCGTCGTCGTGCCGGCGGGTCATTAAGACTACAATTAAAAATGCGGTCGCGTAATAAAATCGCGCATTAACGTAACGAATGCCCGGCCATGTCTCATCTTACGCCTCGTCGGCGTCGTATTTATTGCCACGGCAATTGGGAACCAGTCCAAGTCAAACGTTCAATCCGATGTCCCGGGTAGAAGAACGACGACGACGTGAGCGTGCAGAAGAAGAACGATGAGGTGGAAGAGGAAGAGGCCTGCCCAGCCTCGCTCCCTTTCTCCGACTCGCTCCCGGTCTCGCATAATTAGCACGTCGAGCAAGGAGGCATCTCTTACTCGTTATTTTGTTGCGTACGAAGAGTCGGGAGAGCCGAGGGCCCGATCCTCATCGACCAAAGGGTCCGACGATCGCGCAAATCGCGAACAGCGATGCTCGCACACACGCACGAACGATGCCGCGTGCTATTGTTGGTCCACGACGGTAATGAATCAAATTTAATCGCACAAAGAAGAATACCGGGAATACCGTGTCCGCATCGCTATTTTTGCAGAGAGCATCTCCGAGCCGGCCTCACGTGCCTCCGCTCGCCCTCGTGTAATTTGCCGTGACTTCTGGGGAGGGCTCGCCGCGGCGGGACCGCACGCGCGTCGTATCCTCAGCCCCGTACGGGAGCTTGTCATCGTTTCGAATTCTTCGAGTTGTACAAACTTGGGGTGTTTTTTTTTTTACTGTTTTTTTTTTTTTTTTTTTTGCAAACATTTTCGGCCGTCTGTACCGCGGATCTCACGTCCCCCCGTCCTCGCCGACCGCGGTCACTTTGTGCGCCACGTAAGAGAGACCCAAAAGGACGAGTATGTCAGTTCGGCCTCTTCTCTTTCTCCCGCATGATACTTCACGCGTAATTTTATGCGCACGAAAGTCTCTCGCGGAGAGGTCCTCATTAATTGTTCGAGGCTCGTTAAAGAATGTGGCGAAAAAAATAATACATCGTCCGGCCCTCTTCGCGCATTCGCCCGAGATAACGAGCGGGAACATACGAATCTGATAGTTTGTTGCCGATTGCTCGGGCTCACGCTTGGCGCGCATCGGGGATCTCGCATGAACGATACGAGCCGTAAAAGTCAAATTTAGACACGGTCGCAAAAACGGTGGCAATTAAAATGCGCCCTGATTACCGCGCGAGACTGCGGTTGTCTCGTAAAAAAAATCACAAAGTCGCGGCTCAAGGCGCGCTGAGGAAAGACGGGTGATCGGTGAGCCGGCCGGGAGAATGACCGGGAGATACTCTCGGGACATCGCGATTCAGCAACGCACTCGACAATGTACGATAATGAAGAATTATCGCCGCATAAGAATCACGCGTAATATGCGCAGCTCTGAAACCCTCCATGACTTTTCTCCGTTCCCCTCTCCACGCCTTGCACTCGTTAGCGGATCGAGATCGTAAAAAATCATGCTACCCTGTACGAGTATGAGACGGGCAGATGTTGCTCCCTTTGCGTCGATCAATTTGGTTATTCACGAATCGCCGAAAATATTTCGCCGGAGACTCATTTCGGAGCTCGATGAAAAGACGATTATTGCTGATGATTTCACATTCATTTTACAGAAAATTCATTAATTATCAGCAATCAGCATACATTGAAAAAAATATATATCAATGACTCGAGTGAAATTCGCTTGCGGGTTGCCAAAGAAAAGAAATTGTTGTTGAAACAACAATTTCTGTTGTTGTTGTGTAGAATTGAAATTCTACTTTTAATTCTTACAATTCCAGAGAGGACTGAAACTATAACGTGTCACCTTGACAGTTTTGCCATCGTTATTTCAATATCATATGAAATTGTAAGAATTTAAATAGAAAATGTTTTCTTTGGCAGCCGGCAAGCGAATTTTTGCCAGCCCGCAAGCGAAAAATGTTGCGGCTCCTCGAGATGCAGCCGCGATCAATAAAAATTATCGACACTCTCTTACAGTATTTTAATGAAGTGTAGAACTTGACCGGAATTGGTCAGTTCGCACTGCATATCGTTAACGGATTCGCTGGGGCAATGTAATCTCGGGACTTTCGTCGTGTACGATTTGCACGCGAATAGGCGATAAAGAAGTGGAAGAAGAAAAGGACGAAAAAGACGAAGAAAAAAAAATGAAGAAAAAGCAGCAACCCCTCGGTTAGGAGGAGTCGCGAAGATGCGCCTTCGCGAATGATACAGAAAGGAACGATTGCCGAGGAAGGAGAGAAGAAGAAAAACGAAGAAAAAGAAGCGAAGAATATGAGAATACCGACGTTCGAGTGCGTACGTGTGTATAGGTGCAGTACAGGGAGCTTAAGTGCCCTCCCGGATGAAATGTCGCTGCCGAGTGGTGCTCGCGTCTCGCTTTCGCGCCGTTCGGTTGACGTGTGTACGAAAGGTGGGCAGGAAGGCGGTGTGAGGTGAGCAGATATGCGCTTAACGCGCGTGTAGCGAGGGGAAGAGGGGGGGGGGGCTAAAGGAGAGTCGTGCAACGACGACGAATGGAGACGAGGAGCGAGAGAGCCACCACATGCGTATTAGAGGCAGTATTTTAGCGGTACTTTTAATTTCGCCGTGATCGTAAACATTTCGACGCACGTAGGAGAGAGAAGAGAAGTTGGGAGGGACGGAAGAGAAAGAGGAGGGCGCGAGCGCGAGGCGGTGTACGAACGAGGCGGAGAGAAAGAGGGCAGAACGGACGAGCCCGGGTGTATTTGCATATTTTAATGAGGCACAGAGAGCGGGCATCGCGGCGGCACACTCGTCGCGCGGAGAGCAAAAGCGAGAGCAAATTCAGAATCGAATACGGCTGTTGGCGAAACGAGGCGATAGCCACCGATGCACGCCCATACCGAAATCACCCGTGGCAGCGTAAAACGGCGCCGCTTGAACCCTCGACGAAATTCGACGGAGCTCCAAATACCAATGTTAATGGGCGGTCGCGAAGGTGCGAGCTTCGATGCTGCGATCCGCCAGCGAAACTGCGAAAACGCAACTTTGTTGGGAATATAAATTAGCGACTGTTCGAGCAACGCGAGATCAAATCGAGCCGATCGATATTGAACTGAGAAAAATAAGTGGTTGGATTAAGCAAATGTGCGGTTACATACGTTCAAAGGTGTGTTTCGTTGGTACAACAAAAATGTTTGTTTCAATCGGCAAATTTTGAATAAATTGCAGGAAATAATCGTTTAACAAAAAAAATGCTTTATTTGTACCAAACGAATGACCGCTTTGAACGTACGTCACCGCGACTTTTGGTTAATCCAACCAATTTTTTTTTCTCAGTGTGTGAATTACCGACAGAGAATTGGTGATTTGTTGGGAAGAAACGAATTTCTTCCCAGCAAATAACCAACTCTCTGTCGGTAATTCCCAATAACGATAACGTGTTGCTTTCGATGATTTGAAAGCAACACGTTATCGAGAAGGCAATGGGCGAGTGGCAAGTTTTTTGAGTAAGCCAAATGTCAAAATCGTCAATTGATCGAGAAAAATCGTTGGGAATATAAATTAGCAACTGATCGAGCAACGCGAGATCAAGTCCAGCTCATCGATATTGGGAATTAGCGACAGAGAGTTGGTAAGTTATTTCGAAGAAATTTATGGAAAGCCACATGTTATCTCTCAATAACGTGTTGCTTTCCATAAATTCGATTCGACCCAAAATCATTAATTGATCGAGAAAAATCGTTGGAAAAATACTGATATGGGGCCAAAGGTTATGCTCCCCATCGATCCTTACAAAAGTTACCATCTATATATGGAAGTTGCACGAATACCCCTATGGTTGGCATTCGTGGGAATGCCGACACGAGGCTACGGTAGGTGTTACATAAATTCAATAATTGATGTAACAGCCCATAACTATTCGTATTTAATGCGGATAGTGAGTTAATGCTCATTAATTCATTACGTCTCTCTGTTACTTATATCTCGCTATATTGCGGACAGCCAGAAAATGTTTATTACGACAGCACAGTTCGTCATACGTGAGAAAATTGCGGGAGATCTTCGACTGGAACCAACGCCGAGAGTCAATGGTCTATCAGCTTTTATTTCTTTCAGTCGGCAGATACGCGAGGGCTTCCCGCTGTAGAAAGGCCTTAATTATAATTAGTAGCGAGGAGAT
Organism: Exephanes ischioxanthus; assembly: GCA_958510785.1. Classification (NCBI taxonomy): domain Eukaryota; kingdom Metazoa; phylum Arthropoda; class Insecta; order Hymenoptera; family Ichneumonidae; genus Exephanes; species Exephanes ischioxanthus. The sequence continues at coordinate 13,642,374 of OY294015.1, forward strand.
TGGTAATTAAGACTCGAGGCTGATCGCGCTTGATCGGCTGTGCGGAGAGTCCGTGTAATGCGCACCACGCACGGCGAGCTTTTTATCTCCGGAAAGTTTCCTATAGAGAACCCGTATTTGTATTTGCAATTGTATCCTCACAGTAAAACATGTTGGTGCTCAGGTGATATTCTGCAGTAACTGGTAAGACGTCACATCGCCGATTCTACCGTCGCCGATTCGGCCGTCGTAGGCCGAAACGCCGTATCGGTCTTTCTCCGGCCACCGTGGATAGCCAGAGCGAAGGCGACAGTTTTTCGAACACTAATAATCTTGCACTAGGAAGCGATACTTCATTGCTTGGCAAAGAAAAATGTAAAAATTTCTCTGTGACGGTAATTCCGGTTTGAAAATTTCAGTTTTCAATCGGAAGTAACTTCATACGGACAAACGTCACATCCGATTTGACGGCATACTGGAAAACGTCACTTCCGATCGAAAAATGAAATTTTTGCACGAAAAGTCCCGCTATTCGTGCCTGTAAAGTGTGTCGAAAGTGGCGCTTTCTAGCAGAGGATGCGCGAATAATGCTGTAGATGCTATTTTTACACGCTAGTTTGTTTTCCGCACACTTTCCTCACACGCTAGTTCCTTTTCGCACACTTTTTTCACACTCTAGCTACTTTCGCGCATGCTTTTTTCACACTCTAGCTACTTTTGCGCACACTTTTTTAACACTCTAGTTACTTTTCGCGCTGACTTATCTGTCACTGTAGTTATTTTTCCGAACGCACTTTACAGGCACGAAAAGCGGGAATTTCGTGCACTTGTCACAAAAAGTAGAATGCGATACATGTACGAAAAAGCGGTCTCCCGACGGCGGTTGGGAGTCACTCGGCTTCGCCTCGTGCCGTTGTAGCTCTCGATCTGTCTCGTGCAGCCAACTTCCCAACCTTCGTCTAAAGATCGCTTTTTCGTACTAGTATCGCAAAGTACTATTTTAATCAGGAAGTAACGCATTTCGGTATGACGTCACGTCCGATCGAAAAATAATATTTTCAAACCGGAAGTGACGTATTTCCGGTGTGACGTCACTTCCGATCGAAAAATGATATTTGCAAACCGAAAGTGACGTTTTCCAGTGTGACGTCACTTCCGGTCAAAAATCAAGATTTTCAAACAGAAAGTGACCAATTTCCGGTCAAAAATCAAGCTTTTCAAATCGGTAGTGACTTCACTGTCAATCCTCGCATGTCACGAAAGTCCTCGATGTGCTGCTCTCGGACTGATCGACAATAATCTCTAACCAATTTAAACGAAATACACGGATGTCGTATCTCATAATCGGCCATGCAGCCAAACGAAGGGTTGTACAGTATCTTTGTTTTTTTTTTTCTTCAGCGCATTTCCCGGAATTCCAGCACACCGTTTCAACCGTTGGAGGTAACAATCGCCCGACGTTTTAATCGTGAAATTTTTTTTCTTTACCTTCAAAAAACATACATACGATGAGAGCGCCCACGCCGAGCAGAAGCTCGACCAATTGCTGTTTGTCGTTCTCGCTCGTCCCGCGTCCGAACAAATTACCGGAAGTACGGGTGTTTTTTTTTATATTTTTTTTTTTGCCTTTTAAGTTTCGGCTAATAGGAAAAAATGATTGTAGAACGTCGGCGGCATGGTCGAAGGAGGGGATGGTTCGGGCGATCCGAGCACTCGGGAGGCAACCATGGAAAACAGGGCAGGGCGTACAGAACAGGGTAAAGACAGGGGGTAGGGGGGGCGGAAGGGTCGGCAGGGGGTTATAGTTCGTGCAGCCGGGGCGCATTTCCAACCATTATTTTTATTCCGGTGCGCTTTACCGGTACAGTGTATAGGTGTGCACGCCGTTGTCCGGGGACGGCGGGGGAAGAACGGTACGAGCGGAGGGATGAAGCCGGGCCCCGGCGCTTTCGTCGCTTCGCGGCCTCGTTGATGGTGGTGCACTCTCACCGGCGCTCACAGATTTACACACTTTTTTTTTTCGTTTCTCTCCTTTTTTTTTCGTTCGGCCCCGGCAACTGTCTGTCATTAGGCGCAGCGGCAGTAGCAACCGCCTCGTGTGATGCGGGGGTGTACCGAGGGGTACACGAGGGTTGCCGGTCGGCTGTTGGCCGAATACCGGGCGCAGGGCGCTCGAAGGGGATCCGAGGCGCAGGAGGAAGGCGGGCGGCTAGAGTGAACCGGCCGCACAGCTAGAGAGGACCGCCCGAAAAATGCATTTAACAAGGACAGATAGTGATTTAATTTTTAAAAATTGACGAAACGGCTCGATATCTCGCTCCCACTATATATTTTTCTCACTCGCTCGACCCGAGAATCGGGGGTCGCGATGGGGCTGCGGCGAGGAGGAGAGAGCGAGATATAGATATATACATATATATAGATATATAGGAGAGAGAGAGAGATGTTACCGGGATATATACGAGGGATAGTCGAGAGGAAAAGGGAGATCGAACGACCGAGCGGCAGGCAGCAACGGCTCGCCATCGGGCATTGATTAACTTTCGACAATGTCAAATCGCGGAGAGGACGTGGTGGCCGCGTTTTTTAACTCATTTGTCTGCATTTTGGGCACGACTGGCAGCAGCGCTAGAGAGTACGGTGGCCTATAGATAAAGCTGTATGTATGTGTATATATATATATATATTTAGTATCGTGGAGAACGTGTTAGAGTTAGACCGTCGCTTTTCGCTTCTCCTACGGATGGCGATGGTGATGGTGGTGGTACTGCTGCTGAACGTGCTATGCGCTCTTCAAACCTGCGCGCACTTCAGGGAGCGGTCGTTCGTGTAACTCGGACAAATTGCTACGGCGCTTCTATACCGATACCGATATCGCCTTTATGACCTGCGAAGATTCGGTATGTGTGCAATCGGTGAAGAGCCTCGTCCTCACAGAGCTTAATTCTTGAAAAAAATGCATCGCCGAACGCCGAAGAGGCTGCGACACGATCGACCGATTGTCAATTGTGTCGAGCGCATTCCACATCTTTGTTTCGTTCGAATTTAAATCCACTCGCATTTTTGGTTTCTCTCTTTTTTCGAGGTCTTTTCAAATAAAATTCGTAACTCGTGCGCTCTTCAAACCTGCGCGCACTTCAGGAAGCGGTCGTTCGTGTAACACGGACAAATTGCTACGGCGCTTCTATACCGATACCGATATCGCCTTTATGACCTGCGAAGATTCGGTACGTGTGCAATCGGTGAAGAGCCTCGTCCTCACAAAGCTTAATTCTTGAAAAAAATGCATCGCCGAACGCCGAAGAGGCTGCGACACGATTGACCGATTGTCAATTGTGTCGAGCGCATTCCACATCTTTGTTTCGTTCGAATTTAAATCCACTCGCATTTTTGGTTTCACTCTTTTTTCGAGGTCTTTTCAAATAAAATTCGTAACTCGTGCGCTCTTCAAACCTGCGCGCACTTCAGGAAGCGGTCGTTCGTGTGACACGGACAGATTGCTACGGCGCTTCTATACCGATACCGATATCGCCTTTATGACCTGCGAAGATTCGGCATGTGTGCAATCGGTGAAAAAGCCTCGCCCTCCCAAGAGAGCTTAACTCTTGAAAAAAATGCATCGCCGAACGCCGAAGAGGCTGCGACACGATCGACCGATTGTCAATCGTGTCGAGTGCATTCCACATCTTTGTTTCGTTCGAATTTAAATCCACTCGCATTGTTTGTTTGTTTCTTTTTTCGAGGTCTTTTTAAATGTTTCGAGATTCGTAATTCATTAGCCTCGGGAATTTATATATTTATTTTTTATTATTGTTATTATTTGTTTTAACACAGCTACTCACCATTCACCGTCGACCCTTCATTAATGTTCAACAAAGTGCGAGGAAAAGCTCGCATTGAGTCGCTGACGCTGCGATACTCGTCATCCTCCGAAGCGGATCCGAGCTACAAGAGGCATCGCAGATCTTTGTCTGATTACGAGACTCTACTTTTTTATTGGTCTCTCTCTCTCTGTCTGTCTCCTTCACTTTTTCTGTCGTCACGATTAAAATTACCATCTCAATGAGCTCATTAAGTCGAGTGCCCGGACGGGGAAAGCGAGTGAGTGCAGGAATGGGGGTTTGCTGAAAAAAAAAATGAAGAAAAATGATAAAGACAACGAATTGAGTCGTGAGTTTATAAGGAGCAGATTTATAACTTGTTGAATGGACAAGGGAGAACTCATCCCGATCTGGAGGTAGATCGAGCGTAATTTATACAATTTCGATTGAGCAGAATTTATTTAAAAAATAAATAAATAAAAAATGTTACGCGTGCTTGATATATTAGAAATTATGTAATACAAAGAGAATCCGAATTCGTATCAAGGTAGTATCGATGCACTATTTGTAGTCTATAAAAATCAAGTGCACGCTCATGCATGTACAGCAATACAGCAAAAAATAATTTCGTAAAATCGAAATACGAAGTTTCGTAAAAATTATTTTGTTAAATAAGTGACAAACTCGTTTCTTTAGCTTCGAGTACCTATACAAACCTGTCCTTTCATTCCTCGTGTCATTAAAAAGTTTAGTACTTTTTGTACTTTTTTTTTTTGTAAAACTAGAGCCGGATGGTGCAATCGAAAAATGAACAAATAAAACATTCTGGTCGTTTGTGAACAATAAGTTCTGTAAAGTACAAACTTTATTACTGTGTACCTTACGTAAATTCCCGTAACCAATCGACTCGTAAAAAGCCCGATTAAAAGCACGCTCGTTTATCCACATTGTGTCCTGTACAATGCGACATTAACGTAAAAAAAAAATCTACAACGAGGAGAAAAGCACCAACGTGTAGTACAGATATTTTAACGGATTCGTAAATTTCCTTCTACATTCGTCGCAACCGTGACCACCAGTGACAAAAGCGTAACGAAAAAGTTGCGAGTCAGTGACGAACGCCGGAGCAACTTTTTCTCCATAATAAACGAATTACCGTATGCCCCGACGCGGTTATATCGCCGAGAGTGGAATGGGTAATTTGGAACAGTGTTGGATAGTATTTGTTTTTTTTTTTTTTTTTGTTCCCCCGAGCAGTCCTGATCAACTTTACTTTTACGTCGTGCCAAAAAGCTCCCGCTGTTTCCCGCTGTTGGGTTACACGCTGTATAACAAAATTCGCGGAGACCAACATCGGCGTCCCCAAAAAAGCCCCCCCGTTGGACCATACTCGCGTATGCATTCCCGTTCTAAAAGTTCGTTGTTTCGATAAACTATACATTGTGTATGGCACCGTTATAACGAAGTTATTTAGCTTATTGCCGTAACGCGATTATATTTCGTGCTGTCGGAGCATCCTGCTCTCGTCTCGCTCCCCGGCTCCCGTTCTCCTCCCCGCATACGTACCGGCAGTGGCAGCAGCAGCATCAGCAGCAGTACCGCCGTTATTCGGTTGCAAGCTCGCAACAGCCACCATTTGTCTACAATTTTTCGGAGTTCCGGGAGTGGCGTGTCAACGAGCCTGCCGAGCGCGGATAAATAATCACGGTGGTTAGTCCTGAGTACACACTTTCGCTGTAATGTGTATGGTACGCATGACCCTGCATCTGTATGACACCAAATTACGACGATCCAGATATATGCAGCCGGCGATAGAGACTAAGAAATGGAAATGGAATATTTTATTTTTATTTTTGCAAGAATCAAGTGTGAGGAACTCATTTTTCCAACGGGGAAACTGCATGAAAATTATGCTGTGTTAGAAATAAATAAAATTAATTAAATAAAATAGGGCTGAAGGACCCAGGTCGATGGCCCTGGATCCTTCAGCCCAAGGTGTAAAATTATTATTAGGTATAATATTAGTATAAGAAGATAACATTATAAATATTAACTTTGGCACTAAATCTCTTTTACTACTAAAATAAAATATGGCTGAAGGACTTAGGTCGATGACCAATTGGCAACGTATATATGTGTTCCCACGACAATCTACGTTATGTCATGCTATGTTCAAAAAAATTGTACCTTCCGGCATATTGCCACTACTACTGGGTACTGAAATAAAATAAATAGTTATTATTTCTCTTTTATAATTAAAAATTTTTTTCCGTGCCGTGGATCGCTTGTCATGCACCGCTTCTGGAATGCAGTTACCCGTAGGACGATGAAATATCTCATTAAAGGCACAAGCCACCGATAAGACGATGTCGCGTTGCACGGGAAAATTATAATAAATTATCGAGTGCGACGTCGAAGGCAAGGGGGGTCTGTGAGGAATCCAGGAAGGGGATAAGTTCCAGCAGCGATGAGATAGACTCTCCGGGCACGCCGTTAGTACGGACTTGATGACTACACAGTGGATAGTGTATGGTATATACAGCCCGCGAAAGCAGAGACCCCGACGAAGGATGGAGATGAGGGGTGGCGTCCGAGGATGATTAAACCCCCCCGAGACGGTAATTTTTCATGTCCGATCATAAATTACCGGGGCGAGGTCTGCCTCCGCATTCGCGGCTGGCACACCATCGGACGGTCGAGGATCCACCGGCAGCACCGGCGCGATACCCCGGTCCGGGTGCGTTCGAGGTACGAGAAAAATTTCAGCCAGTATTATAATTAGCTATGTTAATTATGCATTAATTTATTATACCGCCGCGCGACGTTTTAATTATAATCTTGGACCACTGCCGGAGGCTGCGGAGAGGCAGCGGCAGCGGTCGCGGGGGGGCAGCTTGAAAAGTAGTTTGGTAGTTTCGAGCTACTTTTTTACCTTTTTTTTTTTTTCTCTCCACCTTGTTTCATCCGACTCGTTCTCGTTCGCGTCTCTCGCCAAACCGTAGTCGCTCGCCTCTTCTTTCCAACCCTCCCGCCTAATATCTACACCGAACTCACGTGATATCGGGAACACAACTCCGACCGATGTACAGAATAATTGAATAGCACGGGCAGAGCGCTTGGTTAATTACATACTTTCGGGAAAAGTGTGTAATTAACCTCCTACGTCGAGAACTTACTAACGAGACACGGCTACGAATGGAAATTACGTCCCCGTTTTCAATAAAAATCCATAGACTCTGTAACACGGCGTGTTTTTCCTGATCATGCTGGAACGAGAGAACCTGCGTGGCGCTAAACGTTAATGACGATTGTTTTCAAAATAAAGAATAAAAAAGTCATTGGCGTCACAGCAGAGGCACGTGAATGGCGAGCCGCGAGAGCACACCGACGAGCAAACGGCGGATCGTTTCTCATTGCGCGCAGCTAACAAACGTTCGGAAAAGTTTCCAATTACAGTAAAATGTGTCCGGAGCGCGTGGAGTTCAACGGGCGAACGGCGTACCAAATTGAATTGCATCGCACATAAGTATCCGCCAAATGAAAATTGATTTTGACGCGTTGCCATTAATACATACAGCATGGATACGAGCAACAAGAGTGGGCAAAGTGTTCGGAACCCATTGCCGGTCCGGTACTTTTTAATGAATTCAAGAACACTCCGCCCGCCTGCCCTGCGTCCGCGCCATTGGCCAATGTACCGCGGTGTAATGTATTCGTCATATTAGATGTGTCAGTACAGACATAACGCGTTAAAAGCACTTCACTGTATCGCTAATTCAATTTATTACCGAAATGATACAGTTTGTTAATTTATTTCAAAGCCACCGGTCGATACACCGAGGGAGTGTTCTTTAACCGGTTACCGGCAACGCTCGTTCGGTAATGTCGTTGATACGAGCTCTCGATTCAGTACACGTTTTTTCCCCGACATTAAACATTAATTTCCATGGAGGGCACTTTCGGGAGGAAATTCGTGTCATATCGCTGTCAACGGACCGTTACACATCGACGGACACTCGGCGCGATTATGAAAAACATTGTCGATTGTATCAACGATCGACTAATGCAGGCTTGTTTGAATATTACCGACGTGTTTCGCTACAACTGACACTTAGCGAGAAGGGTAATTTTCACATGATCTTCGGCGTCATGCTGCAGCAACGACTGCTACCGTGGACGCTTTGCAACGAGCAATTTGCTCATTACGTGCTTATTCATCGGTCGGTTTTATCGACTGTGGCTCTAAAACTTTGCCTAATGGAGAGAGGACTTTCATTTGGAACGAAAAGCTATTACCGACGCTTTAAAATGCCGTGTTACATCAACGGGTTACGACTCGGAGGTCGCCGGTTTCTCGTGCATGGAGAAGCGGCCGATGTGCATCAACCGATCTTCCGTCTGTACCGAACGGATACAAGGAACGCGAGTCGCGAGAGGATTCCGGACCGTGGGACCAGCTTCGGTTTAATAACGATTTGAGCAGCTCGCTGTGGGACATAATGCTAATGTGCAATTTGCAATTCTTTTTGCACCTCCACCGGCCGTCTCTCTCTCTTTCTCTCTCTCTCTCTCTTTTCCCCTCCCCCTCTCTTTCGCGATCTTTTCCAACTTGCTTCTGGGGAACCCGGGGCATCCAGAACGAAGTTGCGGAGCTCGCCGTCCCGAAGAGCCCGGGACAGGACGGGTACACTGCTGCGGGTTGGGATTTCTTCTTACTAACTAACACCCGTACGACGCCTCTTGATTACAAATTGCTTATTATGCCTCGGTGGCTATCCGCGATCCGATATTTGGGGCCCCACCCTACGTTCGTAATTTTCGATGCATAATTTATGGTCGATTTAATGAGCCGCGAAAAAGGAACGACCGGGAGGCGGGCGACGGGGACGGGGACGAAGAAGACGACGACGACGAGATGCTCCTGGTTCCGAGGGAATTATTTTTAATTATCCGTCGCAGCGAGAAGTTGGTCTCCCCGCGGGACCCCCCCCCCCCGACGCTGTGCCACCGATCGGGGCCTCCTGACTCTCTCCCGCAGCATCCTATCGTCGCTTCTCAATGTCCGCTCGCGTACCACTCTCTCATTACCGGGGGGATGCTTCTAGACATCGTTACGCAGACCGAGCAAACTCCACCACCCTCCAATCATCCTGTCATTCCGACGGATTTTTTTCAAGATTCATGACCAACGGCCACTTTGTGCAATCGATTTTTATACACACGGTATTATAATTTTCTCCGGGATTCACCTCAACCGATACGATGCATTGATACGGTTAATCACTTTTTTTTTTTTTCACACAACATCGAAGATTACGATTAACTCGGGACTCGGAGAACGAGGAGAGTCGCCGATCGCGTCATATTAATCGTCGTGCCATCTCGGAAATATTCACTTTTCGGTTTATTTTGCACTTAATTTTTTTCCCTCTGACGATTTATTTCTCGGTGTCAATGAAATTAATTTTTAATGATTTTTTTTAAATATTTTTTTTATGATGTTACAGTAGAACCCCGATTAACCGGGAAGCGGATTGACCGTGCCTCTTTCAAGGTTCTTTAAGCAAAGTCACTGGCTACTTAAAAAAAAAATACTAGCTTACGTGCTGTTAATGAAAAAAAGTATCCATAGCTTTACACCCTAGTTCACACTATTTAACAATGAAGTGCAAGTTGTACCAAATGTCATTGTAACTAGTCGAAATAAAGTTGTATCATCAGCCATTGTTGACTTATATACTTTCGCTTTCTAGGTCGGATTAACCGGGATTTCGATTATCCGGGGACTCTTCGGACCCGAGCATCCCCGTTAATCGGGGTTCTACTGTATACCGAAAAGAACCATTGAGAGATCGAGCGCAACTCCGCAGTTGTTCGTTATAAAGTGTCTATGGCTTGCCATGTACGAGCTTAAGTGCTTTCCATCAGTAACCGGTGAACTTATACCTTTGCTCATGTTATATCGCGTCATATTAATCCTTGCACGATCACGGAAATATTTACTTTTCGGTTTAACTTGTATTTAACTCTTTCCCTCTGACGATTTATTTCTAAGTATCAACGAAAAGTGACAATTTTCTTTTAATCATAAAAATAAATAAAATTATAACGATATACCGAAAAGCACCATTGAGGGATCGAGCACGACTCCGCCGGTGTTAATCATAAAGTGTCTATGGCTTGCTGTGTACAAACTCAAGTTCTTTCGATCGGTTACCGGTAAACTTATACTTAAGTTATGCGATCTCGGAGATATTTACTTTTCGGTTTAACTTTCGTTAAACCCTTTCCTTCTGATGACTTATTTCTCAGTACCAAATAATCAGAAGTAATGACGATTTTCTTTGAATTATAAAAAAAAAACAAATTGTTATGACGATATACCAAAACGAACCATTCGAGCGAGGAGAGATCGAGCACAACTCCACAGTTGTTTATCATAAAGTGTCTATGGCTTGCCGTGTACAAGCTTAAGTGCTTTCCATCGGTAACCGGTGAACTTATACCTTTGCTCATGCCACATTAGTCACAGCTCGCTCGCATTGTGCAAACATACTATTGTCACCTACAAACTCTGCGGGCGGCCGGGGAAGGGGGAGTGGGAGGGCGAGGCTGAACGTAGACACACGAGACAACGTGATAAAATAAGTCAACGATTATTCCCACGAGTACAGGGTAAAGCCGATCTCGTTTATCTCGAACGATAAACCGCGACACGTAGTCAGTTCTCGGGCGGCAGAGCGAGAGCGACAGATATATCGCGAAGGGGGGGGATTGTGCGAGGAAGAGATGTGCGAGTTCACGGGTGCATCGCCGCGTTGCAGAAGCCGCGGCGAATCCTCACGTCGCGAATCCCGTCGCATGCCCCGCGGCGGCTTTCATCATTTTTTGTCGACGTTACACTTCTATTTTTATTCCGCCTCACGTATCGGGCGCGGATGCGCCGTGGACAAAAAAAAGTGGGGGAAAAAAAAAAAATTGCGTACCCGAACACGATTGATGTGCGGACCCTGCGTATTGGTAGAGACTCTACGTCGGCTGCTGTTGCTGTTGATGCTCGTCGACATGCTTCCCAACCGTACACCTAGGCACGAACGCACACCCACACGCACACACACGCGTGTGACTGTTGCCTTCGATTCGGCGGAATGACGAGTTTCAAACATGCATGTGCAACTCTCTGTACAAACCGATCGGGAATGTAAGCATTTCTGGGTTCCAAGTTGTATTGTTGGCGCACAATTCATTTTATTCTCACGACGGTGCTTGGTGCTTGCGCAAATTACCTAAGTCTTATGGTTTCTGGAACTACCGTGGAGTTCGCCAAATTAAAAATACATTTTTAATTATTAATTTATAATAACACATTTTTTTAAAGATACGTTAAATTAACGCTTTCGCCCCTTCAACATTCATTCTGAAATTCATTCTGGAACGCTGAGGTACCTTCGTATCTTTGACAAAATGATTGTAACGTTAATTTTAATATCGCTTAATATTTATTTAATCTTTTAAGTAAAATTTCCTCTCGCGCCAAACGAAGTCAAACAACCGTGACGATTAATTCAACTCCACAATCGTAATCTACGTGAATAAGAGGATAAAGCCTATTAGTCGAATATTGTGAACTGTTCTTATCTTAAAAAGCCCACACACACATGCAAACATCGCTGAAAAGTGATGACCCTCTCGACAGTTCTGTGTAGATTACGAGCGTGAGCGCAAGGTACCTAAGTTCTTCGTTTCTGGGTCCATCAAGTAATTCGCAAAATAAAAAAAAAAAATTATGTCAATTCTCGTCAATGAATTGTTAACCTTTTCGCTCCTTCAACATTCATTCTGGAACGTCGAGGTTTCTTCGCATCTTTGACCAAACAACTGCAGCGTCAATTTTAATATCGCTATTTGCTTTTTATTTTATTATTTAAGGTAAAATTTCCTCTCGCGCTAAACGGCGTCAAACACAGCCGCGACGATAAATTCAACTCCACAATCGTAATCTACGAGAATAAGCGGAAAAAGCCTATTAGTCAAATATTGTGAACTCTTTTTATCTTGGAAAAAAAAAAAAAAAAAAAAAAAAAACCTCGCAAACATCGCTGAAAAGCACTGACCCTCTGGACAGTTTTGTGTACAAACGTGAGTACGACCGTGAGCGTTGTATAGCCATCTGGGAGAGGGTGGGGGAGGGTATGAGGAGAGGCAGCGCGAAGGCAGATCTGTTTTAATGCCAAATGTGTTTGTCCCAATGCATCAACCACTTCTGTCCGTGAAGCGCCCTCCCATTTCTCCCTACAACTCCGGTCATCCCATCAGACAGTACGTATTCTCACTTTTTCTCGGCGTGTTCCCTTTCCATCCATAAACTCTCGCGCTCCGTCCTCTCCCTCGTTCCTCGTTTTGCCCATTGTACCGTGCCGTTTGTCGTTCTCGCGGCGTTCGGAGCCTCCAGCCGAGTCGCGGTGCGTCCGTCAGGCGTCTAGCGCCTCGGTTAAAGAGGGACTCATGTCCGCGCGCTTCGCAGACGAGGAGTAACAGCGCGAACCCTCCGCCGATAACGGCGGTGGCAGCGAGCGCACCGGTGTTGGCACAGCGGTAGTATGCAGCCCCGACTCTCTGTCTCCCCCGTGCTTTTTTAATGCTAAACGTAGCCCTTTGTTTGCACCCGAGTGTGGGTGTACTATGCCCGCTTCTACTGTTGCCGTTGCCGCTGCTGGCTTTCGGGATGACGGCGGGGGAGGAAAGCGTGAATTGCGCCCTGGTCGAGGGAGAGACGCGGAGATCGCGGACTGGTGTGAGAGCGTGCGAGGACTTTTTTCATTTTTTTTTTTCGTTCGTTTTTTTTTTTTTTTCAAATGCTAAACCGGCCGCGCCTCGCCATGCTGCCTGTTCTCCATCAGCATCAGCAGCAGCAGTATACCGAGGCTCGGTCGGTCTATACATACAGAGTCGTGAAAAACTGCGCCAGCAAACTCCGATGCGTCGGGGGAGTGTGTGTCTCTTCTCATTCCGTCACATAAGCATACCATATTCCCATGGTGAAAAACTCTCGGTACTCCGCTTCGATGGAATTTAGAGCTCTCGATGGACCTTCTTTCTATTTCCCGTTTGGTGCTTTCGTCCGTTACCGCACGAGCCATGGAAATCGGACTACGAATGGCTTACCGCTCGGGCAGATTTCACTGTAGGTAAACGTTTTATGCCAAGTAGAACGTCAGTTCCGATCCCGGGAGGATCGCGACCGAACGCTTCCCTGTATCGACACTTTCCGACAATTTACGACGATCTCTCCCGCATTACCGTGCTCGGTGAGCGTGCGCGATGCGTTTGCTCCACTGCCCTCGGCGCCGAAGTACATCGAGCCCCGGGATACAACAGACCCGTGGGTCGGACACGGTGAAAGTCCTCAACCCACTGACGCCTTACGGACAACTCGGGTAAACACACGGGATAGAGAGACGCGTGACTCCGCCGTGAGGTGAGATATCGCGCTTGCTGTAACGACACATGGCTAATGCAAACGATGTCGCCCGGTACTGTCGGACAGTTTCTCACGATCGGTCAAGTATACCGGCCATACCGTATACTTACGCATTATCGGTGTCGTACGTCAAGAAACACACACATGCGAGATCTTATGATATTTTTTTTTTTTTTTTTTTTTTTGTTCGTCGTTATAAATTGTGCTGCTCCCGATAGATCGATCGATCGAGAAAGTCCTACCTCGCAGGATTACAGCCGATAATAGCGGAGCTACCGGCTCTGGTTTAGCCGAGATACTGGAAAGACCTGGGAGAGCGAGACCTCCGAGCTGTTGCGCGCATTATTCTCTAGGGCCGTTACTTATAACCCGACGTATCTCACGGCCGTTCGATATCGTCGACCGGTTAACGTGAAAAAGGCGCGAATCGCGTGAGTCGATGTGCGATTCCGTGCCCTTCTTACTTTGAGGACTTCGGCCGTCCGTTTATAGATACCACGACCACTGGACACCGTGGATTTAGCTCGATTGAGTTACGTGCGAGCCCAGAGCATACAGGCTCCTTCGACGCCAATGAGATTTTCTTCGAGCGGCTCATTGTATACCCGTTTAGTTTCTCGAAGACGCACGACCGGAGACTCGATGTACTCGATGCTGTCCAATCATTATCGTCAGTAATCTTTAAACCAGAAGTATGTTCAAGTATGTTTTGCTCCCCGTGAAACATTCTCGACGGTCGTGTCGTTCTCATGAACACAAAAAAAAAAAACTTATGAAAAATAAAAAAAGTACCGCAAAGTCGACCGGTTTCGCAACGTTTATCGGTAGAAACAATGTCGCTTGCACAATGCCGAAATAATGCCTTCATTCACATCGGGGTTTTGGGGGGTACGTCAATTTCAATGGTTTTATCGCACACGAACATGAAATAATTTAACCATAAGCTAGATGTTTCGGTTAGCTGCTCGTGGACCAAAAAAAAAATAGAAAATAAAAAGCCATAATGCCATAGTCGCCCGCACCGTAGATGCTTCCCTACGGTGATGCCGGTTACGCCGGGGACGTGTGTGCGGCAATGCCTCTCCCTGTTTTTTTTTTCGTCTTTTTTTTCGTTCCTACACCAGTCGCGGTCCACAGACGCGCCTATATACCCACGTGCAAGCAATACGATTCTTTTGTGTCGTATGAGGTTTATTGGTATTGGTTAGTGCCCGTTTCGTCCACCCACCCGGCCGGCCCCCCTGCGCGCGAGGGTGTAATATTTTTTACTCTTTTAGAGCGCGAGCAGCGCTCTCTCTCTCTCTCTCCCTCATCGTCACTCTCTGTTGCTCCTGTTACCGGAGCGCCGGACGAGAGCGCTCTCCCTGTACTCAGTGCAGCGCGGCGCGGTGTCGCGAACGGTATAGCGCATCGCGGTACCGAGAGTGCCCCTCCGCAGCCCCTTCTGTACAGAGAGAAAGAGGGCACATATCCTCCCCCTTCACCGACCACCCCGCGGACCTCCCCACGACCGACCGCGCGAACGTCCCGCTTTCGTATGCGTGGCTTCGATGGGTATTGATATATTATTCCCAATAGTTCGTGTACTTTTTTTTCCATTTTTTTTTTTTGTTCTCTCTCCCTTGGCACTCCCGGGTTTTTTTCAATTATAATTCTTTTTCGTATCCAATCAATCATTAGTATTTCCATTGTCCTTCGGTATTTTCATTTGGCGTCGCGTTCCGAGGCGGCTCTACCGATGCCGGCCTATGTGGAACAGAGCTACGCTGTATTGCACGCACGGATGTTGGTGTTGTATATTTATTGGGGATACAGGTTGTGTATATATATATTTTTATATCTATATATATATATATATGGAAAAACCATGTATATTTCGAGCCACGATATCTACAATACCAGGGGAAAAAAACCCCGAGAATCCGTGAATGCCGGAGTCGTGTGTACGTCGCACTGCCTTTCCGTTACTGATGGCCACGCCACCGATTCGTTAATGCGATTGAATATTAATTTTCACTTTGTCCCCCCGAATCCGCGGACCCGCCGCGTCCTCCTCGCCGATCGGACCGAACCGGAGCCTCGACCCTCATACCCGGACTTTTCGCGAATTTCGGAGCTTTTGCAATTCCGGGGCGACCCGGCCCACCCACCTACACAGCCCACTTGGCTGTGTTCTCTGTATCGGCGAATCCGAGATCGCGCCGCGAAATTTCGTGAACGATATCGATGACGGAACGAGAGAAACACCGAGATGAATCACGAGACGGAGAATCGAATGGACCGACTCTGCGTGCGTTTCAGAATTATTTCCGTTCCGCGGCTCCACTCATACCGAAATGTTTTGTTTATGTCGGGCTCAAAGAAAATCAACACGCCATATTGGATCCACGCATACCGACCGAGACTGCAAAGCAAACGTACAGAGAGGCCATCGCGATCGGAAGACTATTTTTTTTTTTTTTTTTTTGTTGGCTGAACAAACTCGTACAGCGACGGCGTCGATAACATTTTTTTTCGCAACGGATAATAACCCTGCTGGGATTTTACCGTAGGCAGCCAGAGCGATGCCGACGGTCTTCCGAGCACTAACAGGCACTGAGTAATGAGAGTAAAAAAATTCTGTGACGTCGCTTCCTGTTTGAACACCTCAAGTGACAACCGGAAGTGACGTCATACTCAATAAAAAAAAGTTTGTACTTTTTACAACAACTTATTGTCCACAAACGTCCACAATTTTTTGTTTGTATAATTTTCTAGTTTTACAAACAAAAGTACAATGTAAAATTGTTAATTGCGCGAGAAATAAAAGGGCATGTTCGTAATATTCAAACCTGAACAAACGAGTTTGTGACTTATTTAACAAAATTATTTTCACGAAACTTCGTATTCCGATAGTACAAAATTATTTTTTACTGCGTACGGGAAAACGTCACTTCCGGTTTGAAAATCTCATTATGTCTCATTATGAAAATCTCAAAATCTCAAATTTCGAATGGCGTCACTTACGGTCGAAAAATGAAATTTTCAATCCGGAAGTGACGTATTTCCGAAATAGCCTCACTTCCGGTCGGGAAATAACATTTTCGACTCAGAAGTGACGTATGTCCGGTATGACGTCACTTCCGATTGTAAAATGAGATTTTCAAACCGGAAGTGACATCGATATATCACACGCAAGTTATGCGCCTTTACATAGACAAATAAAAATAAGAAAAAAAGGGAAGAAAGAAAAAGAAAAAACGGAAGTCGTACTCACGGTCTCGCGCGTTCGCGTTATCTGCAGTCGCTTTAGCACCTGCAAATTGCCTGGGCGCTTTTTCGTTACGGGGTGGGCGAGACGTACTTAATAAAACATGCTCTCGCTCTTCTGCCCTCCGCGACACCGCCAACCCTTCCTGCCAGCTCGACGGCCGTTCTCGGGGGTTCACGGCTTGTTCGTTCGGTCCCTCTAGCTCTCCTCCCCCCCCCCCCCCCTTTCCTCGACGCGGTCGCGCTTCAGCACCTCTCTCCCGCCGACCATCCTTCTTTCCCTCCCGGTAAATTCGCTCACCATCGTCTCGTCCCGTTTACTCCCACGCTTACCGAACAGTGGACGGTTTCCACGAGCGGCCAGGAATCTCGGAACTTTCCTCGTCGCACTTCTTCTCTTTCTTCAAACTCTCCCGTTTCTCTCGCCAATGCCCCGGGGTGGTTCCCCCTCGTCGCGAGAGTTCATCCTTTCCCACCGGCGCACATTGCTCGATTCAGCGGCAGCGGCGGCAACAGCGGCCTTCCCGAAGTTTCAAACTACAATTCTCCCGGGACAGGGAAATAAATGTCTCTCGTACTCTTTATACCTCGACACTTGTCAAAACGAGCGCAGCCGAGGTAATTCGATATTTAGATACATTTATTCCATTATTAAACGACCTCAACTGTAAGTGAGCTGAATATCTTGCTGAAAATCTTTGACTGCACCATTTTTTTTTTTTTTTTTTTTTGAGGACACTTTTTTATTCAGAAGTCGCGCGGCAAAATAAATCTCCAATCGTCGGATTATCCGTCGATTTTTCGTTTTCTTGTTTTTAGTTTAAAAAACATTAATTTTCCGAAAGAAGAGCCTGCTGAGAATGAAGTGAGGGGTCTATTGTATAAGCAAATTCATCCCGTGATTCCCATTGGTCATAGAGGTATTTCTATGTACCGTCGATATGAATTTTCGCGAGGAACAATGGACTGGCAAAAGTGGAACTAGTCGATCGTCGATGGTCCGGGGCTGGTGCGGGTTGGCGCTATTTTTGCGCTAAACAATGCGACGTTTTTTTCCCTCCCGCATAAGAGAGCTGTTCTTCTCAGTGGAGGCGAGCGGGGCGCGTGGGTGGAGAGAGGTGAAATGACGTACGACAGGTAAATACGCGAGGGAAACGCGTGGGGGTGGAAAAAAATGAAAATAAACGTTTGACAAAAAAAAGGAGGGGGGGGAGGGCGAGGTGGTTGGAAATTCCATATTCCGTACGGCGAAAGGGAGAGAGAGTGCTTCGCGAAGAGCCGGCCGGCGGAATGCTCGCCTGTTTCGTAGTTGCGGACCGATGGACGTGGACAAACGAGGGGGAAAAATAGCCGGCTGGGGGAAGGTTTGGAAATGAGATTTGCTGGTAAACCGACAATTTATCGTAGGTATCCGCGAACGCATCTCTTGACGTTTCTCCGACCAGAGTTATAATTAATACGCTCTCGTCACAGAGCGTCCGGCCAATATTCCCTGTTCCCAACATATATATATATATATATATATATATATATATATATATATATATATATAACCACTTTATACACGGACAAATTTATATACGTACGCTCTCATTCGTTCGTGTGTCTCGAGCGTGTATCTGGTACGTTTCTCCACGAGGCGACTGCCGTGTACAAATCTACATACGGCAGCGAATCAAACGTTTCACATAGACAAAAGCCCCGACCGGCGGGCTGGCTAGGGTCGCGGGGGAGGGCACACTCTGCGGGCCTTCAACCGGGTTGCTGATTAAGCTTGAATGACTGACGCCGCAAAAACACATTAAAACTTGAATGAGTACAGATGCAAAATTTGGTATCTGGGAATCAAGAGACCGCAAAGCAAATGGCCTGGCGGCTGTGTGTCCTCGGCCACTGTTCGCTCGCGATCCGCGGAACTCGCTCTCCGAATCTCTCCCCGTCTCCCTCGCTTGCGATCGGAAGCCCATCAAAATATCGCGACGGGGGAAAAACATCGGGGCGACGATAGTGCCCCCGGACACACGTATCCAGCACGGGGAAGAGAGAGCGAGTCCCTCTGTGCAGTGGCGTGGTATGAAGTGCGGTCCGTCCGTCGTTCCGTCGGTGGTCGCAGATCCGGTCAACCGGCTGGAGGGGGGGGTTCGTCGGCCTAGCGATATTTGCAGTTCGATTTTTCCAGTCGATCTTATACGAACGAACGAAAACCGGGAGCGATCGATGCGTGCTCTATCTGGCCAGCCAAAACCATACCGCGTCCATACCCTCTTTCGCATATCTGGAAAATCCACCGAACCACAATATCCAACAACCCGTACGCTCGCGAGCGCAGCCCGAAAGCCCGCTGGCACACCAAACCGCGAATAAATCTAATGTCGTTTGATCCTACTTTCTTCGATAATTGGATATCCCCGACGACGAACGAAATCCTAGCGGTCATTTATCCGAGGATAAATCGTTTCGAGCTGTGCATAAGCGGCTGTTGGAGTCGACGGGAAGGAGACGAATGCCGCGCAACGCGAGACCGCCGAGAACGCGCTTAGAGAAACTTATGTGCGAGAGGGCTTTGAAAAACAAAAGGAAAGAAAAAAAAAAAAAGTACCGAGAAACGGTGCGCGATTGTATAATAAAAGAAGTCCCTTAAATGTCGCGCCAGAAGGTATCTTTAATTGGACAGATAGCCCGAGCGAGGGGCGATTCACGAGACGTTTTTCTTAGCGAGAAAAGGGATTCTCGATTGCGCGTAATAAATACGTCACGAAGGAGAAGGAGGGAGCAAGGGGGAAGAGCCGAGGCTGTAGAGACGCGGAAAGGAAGACGGGACGGAAGAGTTGCGCAGGTGCGAGGGGCAAGTCGGTGTGCGCCAGACACACGAACGAGGGAAGCGAACTCTTCCGTGGACAATCCCGCCGGACGAGAGATCGTCATCTCTCGCTCCGTCTCTCCCTCTGGATGCCGGGTGCACTCGCTCCGCTCGGGGAAACCGAGCACTTCCCCGCCCCGACCGCAGAACGATTTCGCCAAATTGGGCAAGCGAAATGAAGTCCGCGATTCTCGTCGGAATGATCATCATACATGCCCTCTTCGCCGCTCATGGCGCGGGGCTGCGCTTTCGCTTGTTCGCCTCTATCGAGAACTGTCATAAAACAATCGATCGCGTTTCTCCGGAGGCTGTGCGGGCTCCTCGATCGAGGGATCATCGGCGCACCGGTCTCCTCCGCGCCGGTAGCGGGGGAGAGGGAGGGATCGTAAAGACTTCAAAGCCTGATGGGAAATCACGGATGCGATTTAGCCGGGAACGGTGATCCTCGGCGGAGTGTACGGCGTTCAATCTCGGCGTTTTAAAAGCGCATCCGAGAAAGAGAGAGAGAGAGAGAGAGACGAGGAGAGAGCGGGCGGATCATCGGAGTCTTCTCGGGTAGTTGGCGGAGCAGAGAGTTATCAATCAGACAAACGGTGCGCGAAACCCGAGACGATAGTTTCCGCAATAAAAATCGTCAACCAGATCGTACCTCACCGTTACCGATACGGGCGTGTACCTCCTCTCACGGGCGGCCAATCAGAGGCCGGCCCGACACCTTAATGTATTCAAATGTAAGCGGTAGCAGTGTTTATGTCTTGACATTGCAAATTGTACCGGCTACGCTATAACTTATAGTAATTGCTCCGGTGCCGGAGTAATTATTTATACTCCTGATATAGGCGAAGGGCTCTCGCCGTATTCGCTTCGAATCTCTCTCTCTCTCCCTCTCTCTTTCAGCGAGCGAGGAGAGAGAGATCCTCTCTGTCCCTCGTGATACTCTCTGTACACTTGCCAACCGTGGATGGTATATTTATATGCGCGTATATGGGTGCGAGGCGAGGCGAACACTTGGGTTCGCGAAAAAGGGACGCGTCGAACCGGCGAGATTCGTATCTTTCCACGTCCGTCGGTCCGTCCGTCGGAGCCATTCCACGAGCGGGTATGTCGACTCTTTTGCAAATCGGAGAAGTATCTCGCTCATCGTGGTAAATCTTGTTGGGAAATTGAAGACTCAAACGTTTCGAATGACCACGAGCCCCGCTCCGTCTTTATCTCTCGCTCGAAAGTATGACGAAGATTTCTCATCGTTTCTCCGTACACGGGATCATCTCGTTCGATGCGCAACGCTCCCATGAATTGCAAATTATACGCCTGCGGGGATGAGAATCGTCTTTAAAAAAAATCTGTATGATACAAGGACTCGAGAGGTTTCTTCGTTTTTATACGATTGCGTTTCTACGGATTCTTAAACGGGCTGCTCGTGGTTCCATCTCTTGTGCAAACGCTGAAACCACTGGATCGAAAATCCCCGAGGATTGATTGTTGGCGAGGATGTTCGGATCATCTACAAAAAATTGCCAGGTCCGAATATTAAAAATTGTTGGAGTCACGATTTTTACAATAGTTTCTTTCTTGCCAAGAAAACTCAAATGTAAGATGTTTTTTTTCCTGAAATAAAAAAATCTGTACGATACAAGGACTCGAGAGGTTTCTTCGTTTTTATACGATTGCGTTTCTACGGATTCTTAAACGGGCTGCTCGTGGTTCCATCTCTTGTGCAAACGCTGAAACCACTGGATCGAAAATTCCCGAGGATTGATTGTTCGCGAGGATGTTCGGATCATCTACAAAAAATTGCCAGGTCCGAATATTAAAAATTGTTGGCGTCACAATTTTTACAATACTTTCTTTCTTACCAAGAGAACACAAATGTATAAATATTCTTTTTCCGTGAAATAAAAAATCTGTATGATACAAGGACTCGAGAGGTTTCTTCGTTCTTATACGATTGCGTTTCTACGGATTCTTAAATGGGCCGCTCGTGGTTCCATCTCTTGTGCAAACGCTGAAACCACTGGATCGAAAATTCCCGAGGATTGATTGTTCGCGAGGATGTTCGGATCATCTACAAAAAATTGCCAGGTCCGAATATTAAAAATTGTTGGCGTCACAATTTTTACAATACTTTCTTTCTTACCAAGAGAACACAAATGTATAAATGTTCTTTTTCCGTGAAATAAAAAATCTGTATGATACAAGGACTCGAGAGGTTTCTTGGTTTTTATACGATTCCGTTTCTACAGATTCTTAAACGGGCTGCTCGTGGTTCCATCTCTTGTGCAAATGCTGAAACGACTGGATCGAAAACTGTCGACGGTTCATTGTTCGCGAGGATGTTCGGATCATCTCCAAAAAATTGCCAGGTCCGAATATTAAAAATTGTTGGAGTCGCAATTTTTACAATACTTTCTTTCTTACCGAGAAAACACAAATGTTAGATGTTCTTTTTCCCTGAAATAAAAAAATCTGTACGATACAAGGACTCGAGAGGTTTCTTCGTTTTTATACGATTGCGTTTCTACGGATTCTTAAATGGGCCGCTCGTGGTTCCATCTCTTGTGCAAATGCTGAAACGACTGGATCGAAAACTGTCGACGATTCATTGTTGGCGAGGATGTTCGGATCATCTCCAAAAAATTGCCAGGTCCGAATATTAAAAATTGTTGGAGTCGCAATTTTTACAATACTTTCTTCCTTACCGAGAAAACACAAATGTTAGATGTTCTTTTTTCCTGAAATCAATGAAAGAATGGCGCGGATGTAAAAAGGAAAGTGAGAAATGTTGCGGTTTTGAGGAAACGACACTTGTTTACTTCGGCATTGATAATTAACCGAGACGATTAACGATTTACACATTATAGCGAAGGCCCGACATGGAGACATCGATACTGCGGTCGGAAAATTACTTATTGGATAAACGATGGGACACCCGCTTCGTAACAATATTTCATGTACGACGGAGAAGTTCACGGGGTTCGTCGATAAATCAGCCGTTGCGCTTAGTCGTAGAATGTGCGAGAGGGAGGGGGGACGGGGGGGGGGGGGGGGGGCGGAGGTAGTTTTACCGCGTAACAGGTGGTTGAAATTCTTGTTCTCTTTAGAGTTTTTTTTTTTATTCCTTTATCGGAGAAAAGAAAAAGAGCACTCTCCAACTCATGAAGTCGGGCCGGTGAGCCGCGCTTAACGCCTCTTGAAAGGCTAAAGCGCGCACCAAGCACGATGGATTTTCAACGCCGCAAACCGCTTAGCGCTTTACTAGACTAGATCCACAGTGCTGTTATATATCTTATTTTCTCGCTCTTCGTTACTCGAGAATTCGTTCACGACTAAAACAGCCCCGACGCTTTCAGGGAGTGATCCGCGTATGTGAAATTGTACTCTCACTTTTTTTTTTCTTTTACTGAAAAAGTAATTTATTTTCAACGATGTCACATCAATTATCACAAACTCATAATACTACATTGGCCGAAGGTGCCAATAGGGAAAGACAATAGAGAAAATAAAATAAAATTGTCGTTCGATACTTAACGTTACGTGCTGCGTTAAATTACTCGAAGAGGATTTATGTACAAAGTTATTTACAAATCATTTTTATATGCCCTTCATTAAAATTATTTTAAAGCTTAGGGTTTATAGTCTTTATACTTTGGAAGGATGCGGTGTACGAGGTACACTATTGTTAAACTTCAACGTATCTCGAAGTAACATGTGTAACTTCCCGATATTCTCACGGTGTATGATATACATTATGGCCCAATTCAACCTAATTCCTCGAACCCTATCGCGTCCGAGACGATAGGTGCGGTAGGAAAACAATTATTTTTCATCGTCTGCTTCTCTCATCTACCCTCCCGATTCTCGTCTCTACTCTCTTTCCATATCGCAAACGTATCTAAAACTAGCAATAAATATAAAACAAAAAAAAACATCTCACTGAAACAACGTCAGCCGGTCATACGCGTAACAATTGTAAAACGTAATCTCAACTAATTTTCAAACAGTCGGGGGTTTGGCCAGTGGACAAAATCAAGAAAACAAAAAAATTTACGATAAACCGTAGTTAAAATTGTACCTCGAAAAAATCGAAAAATTTATAACTAAGAAGATATGTGAGCCAAAACAAAAAAAAATAAAAAATTAACGTAAATTCAATAGAAAATTATCGAAAAATGATTATCTTCCGTCTAATCAAGTAGGTTCCTTCGTCGTTGTTTTTTTCTTGTCTTTTTTTTCATCATCGTGTGAGACTTTTGATTACCAAGGTCTCCACATGTCCCCGTTTGCCTGCGATGAGCCCGCGTCGGCAGCGGAAAATTGGACAAAGTCGCCATTGGGATTTCTGCCGTAGGACGAATTTTTGTTTCCCGACAGATCTTCCACCGACGAGGCGTGCTCGTCCCGATTGCGCATGGTAATGGCACCGTTGACGTTCGTGTGAATCGTGGAACTCGATGCCTCGTTGTATCTCGGTCTCTTGTCGGAAATTACGAGAAGTCCGTCGGAATGGTGCCGTTTGAGGCCTTCCCTCTTGGGAAACATCGAGGTACGATTGTGAGCCTTGTCGGTGATGACCGACAGGGGTTGTCTCAAATTTTGCAATGACGCCTGTGCGCCGATGGCGCGGTTAGCTTCGACGTCCTGCCCGGTCCCGTCGATCTTCCCGCTCGGCGACGAGCCGATGTCCAAGCGGCTCTTCGGCTCCGCGAAGATGGCGGGTAACGGCGATTTTCTGTCGCTCGACGAGCTTATCTGGGGTTTTTGGGTTTCCGGCGACGACGAGGAGAAACTCTTGGTCGAGGCCGAGGGACTCTGTTCGGGAACCTTGAATCGGTGCCGGGACTGATTGGGCGACTGGGATTGGGGATAGAGTTCGGAATTGTGACTCTCCTCGCCGAAGCTCGACGTGGACGTCGACGGACTGAGGAGAGGACTGTGGGATCTGTTGACAGCGGTGAATGCCGAGGACGATCCGATTCTTGAGGTGGGTTCCGGAGCCGGTGGGAAGAACGGAAAATTCGCGGAAATTCCAGCGGACTGCGGTACCAACAGAGCGAGCTCACCGGTCGGCAGTCTGCTGGGTATCAGCTGCACTCCGCTTGGTATCTGGATTCTGGTCGTGCTGCTGCCGTTGTTGTTCTCGTCGCCGTTGTGAAAGTCACTTTGGAAGCCGACCTTGACCTCCGGGTACAATCTTTCCGGCATGTAAGGCACGTAGTGACTGTAGAACGGTGCCATCTGCTGAAGATTCGTCACGCAACTGTTCAGATGCGATACCAGTCGCTGTTTAACCGCCGGCTCGACGTTCTCCAAGTGGCTGACGTAGCGCGACACTTCGCCGGCGCACTCGGAAAAACCCGAGCGAAACTTGGTCAGTACGGCAGGATCGGTCGCCACCGCCGTGCCCAATTGCTGACGTTGGACCGTCTGCAAGTGCTTCACCGTCATCTCCAGGATATCGGCCTTCTCGAGCTTCGAGTGTCGCGATGGCTGTAACACAAAACATTCGGATGGTTAGATTTTTTCGTCGAACTGCGACGGATCTTCTTTATCGACTGTGGGTCAGTGATAGGGAGTCGGTCAGAAGGGGATCTTTCTTATCGCTCGATGATTTTTCATTATTGTTCCGTCGGTAAGTGAAGCTACCCGACCGACCGGGGTTGGGAACTTTCCTTCGATCGGTGCAGAACCGCCTGCCGCCTCCGTACCGACGGTATCGCGATTCATGCTATGTCATAGCCGCAGAGAGTACGACATTTTCACAGGTAACTAACGAGACAACGGGGCGCTGCGGACGCCCTTAACGAAATCTCCCTCTGCTAAATTTGCTCACGAGAAAATTCAATTTTTCGACCGGAAGTGACTTCATACCAAAAATAGATCGCTTCCGCTAAAAAAAAAATGAGATTTTCAAACCGGAAGTGACGTATTTCCGGTATAACGTCGCTTCCGCTCACAAATTGAGATTTTTTTTAACCAAAAGTGACGTAATTCCGGTATGACGTCACTTTGGGTTTAAAAATCTTATTTTTCCAGTCGAAGTGACGTCATAAAGGGAAATGCGTCACTCCGATTCGAAAAATAAGATTTTTAAACCGAAAGTGACGTATATCCGGCATGCGGTCACTTGCGGTCCAGTGTTCGCCTTTGAAAAAAAAAAAAAAAAAAAACATTCCTCAAGAAGCTGGAAAATTCACGTTGCGTCAGAGCGTTAATCCTCTCAAGGGAGAGCAACAGGTAGAGTGGTATATCCCTGACCGACCCCGTGAATAGAATCGATGCGTGGGAACCCGTTAGGTTTTTTTTTTTCTATTTTCGAGAGCGCCGTACGGGGTTTTACGGAAAAACCTCTTCTTCATCCCCAAATAGTTCGGGTTATGTATTCTTTAAAAATTCTCGAGGAGGCCCAGCCCTTTGGCCACCAATAACTGAATGGTGATTCAGCAGGCCGATGCGTCGAAGTCTTCGAGTCCCATTGTGAGGATAGTGTACGTGCAGGATCGCCGAGCGATCCGTATCCCGGTTCTGGACAGCTTAACCATTCCTATAGGAGTTATATGTACTGTGTATAGTATAATATACATTTTTATGGTGAGATCTCTGTATCTCCTTTTCTCTCTTTCTCTCCCTCCCTCGATCCGCGTGGCACCGCGTCGACCACGCTCCTCACAATAGGCGTGGGAGTCGACGGTAGTCTCGGTTACACACGCAGAGCCACGATAAAGAGTTACTCTCCCTGCGCTCCTCGTCCTCTGTGGGAATACCGTCTCATTCGTAATGACGTGTATCTCCAGCGAGACCGCCACAGGAGACGTGAATATATTTCGCATGACTCTCCTCCCGGTGGGTAATACTTTGGGACATTTTCTCAGGGAATCTCTTCGTGTGAATCACAAAAGGCTTACGCCGCCTCCACGGCTTCCCCGTCGTCGGATCCCAAATTACTCCCGAGCATTTATTTTTTGTCCCTTTAAACCGGTGGCAGCGGCATTAATTTGGAGCAACTGCGAACTCGCTTAGTCTCCGTATGGTTTGCGCAATATGTACTTTCAATTACGAAGAATCGATGTTTCTCAATCGCCAGATTAAAGAAGTTAATTTTATAATTTAATTCTACGGCAAATTTTGCAGTTTCTTGTATCTGCAAATTCGAACGATTACGTATTGTTTCCGATTTAATGCGAATTAGATCGGTTTACAGTGAGTCAAATGGAGGGCCAAATAAACGTTCTATTGTGTGCTCAACACTCTGGGGATTCGTGGATGATGTGGGAAGATCGCTGTGGGCGATAATACCCATGGTTCTCGCACCAATGGAAAATCGATAATCCACCCGTGATGGTGGAAGAACTCGACACCCTGCGAAAGATCAGGGACGGTCCAGGCACCTGCAGCGAGTGCAACAGTGAGGGATGAAAAAAAGAAGAAGAAAATGAACCGGGGGATCCCCTTTTTCGCCGATGATTGAGACGCAGAAGCGGCGCTCGAAAACAGGACGAGGATCCTTAAAGATGATACGGTCAACAAAAGGAGGCTGCAACCTGAGATGGAACTTTTTTTCGTTTTTTTTTTTTTCCTCTTCTTTTTTTAATAATTACTCGCGAAGGTTCCCACGAACGCGGGGGGCGTTACGTGCGGACCAACGGCGGATGAGCGGAGAACGAACGAACGAACGGACGGACGGACGGACGGAGACTGGGAGCGAGCAGGTAGCGGAAGTCATCTGGACGGGGAAAGAAGACGCTGAGAGAGAGAAGGAGACACAACCGCCGCAGAATTTGAGAGAGAAAAAAATGAACGAAAGAAGAGACAGACTCATGGTCGGTCGTAGCCGCTTGAGAAACAACTCTCGCTGTATAGAGTTACGTGTCGATACCGGATCTTCTCGCCAACCGCGACAATCCCAAATACACGGAAGGATCGAACCCACGGGTTAAGAAAAAAATTAATTAAGAAGTAAACGGAGTCATTAAATCATGAAATCGGTGACTCAAAGTTCGAAACATTTTTACGAAATTTATTTCCGCTTGACCCCTTTATCATCAATTAATATTATGTTTTCCAATAATAATTCATTAATCCAAGCAAAATGATATTTCTCACGTTGAAAAGGCATTCCGTCGATGAACTCTTCCACAGAATTTTCGTCCGCTCCGAGCGGTTCCCATTCATAGAACCTTTTGTCTCACCGCGCGAATTTTCGCGTAGCGATAAAATGCCGTCGCGTCGAAACAGTCGCCGAAATGTGTTCGTGGACTCTTTCTTTCGACGGAATTTCGGGGACGATTTGGGTGAAAAAGAAAAAAAAAAAACGAAACCTGCACCTACGCAATCTCACGCAAGAGCAGTCGGCGTGGGCGAGGCCTTTGATCGAGTCAGTCGTTTCTCTTCGTCGAATCCGGACAAAATGCGAAAATTTCGTTCGGGTTCTTCGTTAACGGTTTGCATGGCGGAGGACCAGCCGTTTACGGTCTATCGAGAGAGCCTGACTGTCCGCCGCACATCGGGTACAAATTGGAATCCGAATTTGACGAGAAGAAACCGGAGAGTAAAAGGCGACGAGTGAGCGAGCCAGCGCGTCGAGCAATTAAGCCTGAATCCACTCGAAATTTCTTTAACATTTCTTTTTTTTTTTGTAAACCGGTCGAGTACCATTGTACAGTCTTTGACGCGATAGCGCGCGGGGGCCAGCTCGCATGCCGGACAAGCGGTGGGGATCGACGGGACCGAAGGGTTCCCACGGCGTGGCATCTAAAATACTAAAACAAAACGGTCGCTCGCTCTTCACCACCCCATTCTTTTCTACACTCTGCCCGCGGACGAATATGTATATACGTGTATATACGAATATCATCGCTGTCGACAAGAGAACGGAAGAACCCCCACCCCGCGTCAAACCTGATCAAACATTTGCCGGGCTTATTACCGTTAAGACTGCGCCTTGTGTTTTACAATACGCGCGGGTACACATCGACGCTCCGAGGAACCGACGACTTTATTATTTTACGAGCGCATCTTTACCGTCCCGGCAGGTATACGTGAGGATGACGGACGGACGTAAAGAAATTGATGGAAAAATTGTAACGAATACTTACGTCTTTCTTCATCGCCTCGAGAATGAGACTCTTCAGCTCGTCGAGACACTGGTTTATCCGAGCGCGACGCCTCTTCTCCATTATCGGCTTGTTGCTCTGTGCAAAACGAAACGACGAATATCGTAAGAACACGTGGCGTTTGGGCGAAAAATCGGTGATACTTCGGGCGGCTCGATCGTTCATGACAATGAGTACAATTAAATATGACAAAATTAAAAGTTCGGAGTTCGTAGTTTGAACATTTTCATTAGAGAATAAATATTAATTTGTCTTCATTGAAAAACGTTATTGGAATTTTTAAAAATTATAATTATATATATCATATATAATTCATAATATAAGTTTATATATGAATCGTCTTACCCTTCGGAGCTCCGCCTTGGACATTCCTGACTGGCTCTGAGGCTCGAATTCCTCATCGCTTCCTGACATCTTGTAATTGTAATAATCCACCATTTAAGCACAATGACCGTCGCTCGATGTCTTCCTGAACACTCGGTTCTTTTTATAGCGATTCCACTTAATTGTTGTTTTTATTATTTCCGATTGTTTATTTTTTAATCACTCGTTTTTCTTTTTTCATTTACGCTTGCACGTGTTATTGAGCAGAAAAAAAATCTAAAATTCACACGCGTGTAAACAATCGACACGCGACACTTGTAAAATTGTTGTCGATCGATGTCGAGCACAATATCTCTCGCTCGCTTATCAGCAAGTTATCGTCGAACTTTCACCGGTGAAATTATTCCGTTGTTGACTAAACGATGTTTACTCGCCGAATGAAACTTGGTACTCGTAGTTGTCAAGGGATGCTCGCCCGAGAGAACGGTGACGACCCGCTCAGGGGGTTGAGGGTAACTGTTTGACGTTTACGAATTCGGTGGCCGCATGCCGATGCACCCAAACGTCTAAGTAGTAGGGATGAATTTTGCTCGGGAGTGGGGAGGGCGATATTCATCGGGGTGGGGGGGACCCCAAGCCCTACTGAGACCTGTTGATGTGTGGGAATTCGCGCCGTCGTTGGAGTATACTTCGACCGACGAGGCTTCGAAAAAATAAATAAATAACATGAGAAACAAATTTCATCAATGAACTGATTGACCCATCAAAATTTGTTATTCTCCATTCGGTAATGTTAGAAAATGTATTTTTCACACTTTTACAACAAAATTTAATGATTTAATATGTTATTGAAAAAATTTGACGTCGTGTTGGTTATTCTTGCAAATTGGAGAAATAAATTATTTATTGAATTTTTATTGGGCAATTTGTTGTGGGGTGTTTTACAACAATAATAATAATACTTCATCGTGCGTGGGAATTTGCGGCGCCGCTGGAATATAATCCGACCAACGAAACTTTGAAAAAAAAAAAAAAAATAAGTCACATGAGAAACAAATTTCATGAATGAATTTATCAATCCATCAAATTTCGTTATTCCACGTACGGTAATGTGGGAAAATTCATTTTTCACAATTTTACAAAAAATTTGTTGATTTAATTATTTAAAAAATTAGGCGTCACATTATTTTGATTAATGTTGTAATTTAGCGAAATAAATTATTTATCGAATTATTATTGGCCGATTTGTTGTGGAAACGCGACGCTGAGAGTTCGAAGTAATCCGGCGGACGGACTATAAATAAATAACTTGAAAATCAAATTTTATCCAAGAATTTATCAATCTATCAAATTTCCTTATTCTACGTACGGTAATGTGAGAAAATTTATTTTTCACAATTTTACAAAAAAAATGTATTATTTTATTATTGAAAATATTTATAGTCACGTTATTTTGATTATTGTTTTAATTTAGCGAAATAAATTATTTACTGAATTATTATTAGGCAATTTGTCGTGGGGTGTTTTACAATAATTTATCACGTGTGGGAACCCGACGCTGGGAGTTCGAAGCGATCCGGCGGACGCTCTATAGCAGCGGTAAAGCGTAAAGGCATGCGATAGAGAAGCATCTGACACAGGAGGGCAAACATACTACAGGCTGTTCGCGTGTACGTTGCCGTACGTGTACGCACGTCATAAGTGTGGCTGGCGCGCGCAATGCGATCCGATGCAGGGACGCTTCGTATGCATCGGGGTACACACAGATGAGACCCGTATGGGAATTCCCATGAACGAAACGACTGTTTATAACCACTAATTTTCTTTATTTTTTCATCGATAATTTGCTTATTTATTTGCCCCTTTCTTCTCACGTATCCTGGCGTTTATTTTACTTCCTATTTTCCTCTGATGATTTTTAGATTATAAATATTAAATATAAATAAACAATTCGCATTTTTTAAAATTTTATTGTTAAGCGATACAAAGCGAGTTCAATATTTCGTCGAAGCCCGTGTCGATTGGCACACGGCACGCTTACCCGGACCCCCTCCGGTAAATATATATAAAACCGTAAAAATACCGTCAAACTCGAAAACTCGTCGGCTTCGTTGTCGTCGCACAGCCAGAGGTGCCTTCGTGTATATCCGCGCGCGAACGGTTCAATAAAATATGAAGGATATTTGTGCTGTTGACAAAATCAGTTACTACACCCATTTTCAAGAGGCACTCGCAGCCGCAATAAAAAGATAAACTTTTACGACGTGCGATTAAAGCACCGGGGAAACTTTTACTTTTAGAAGGCCCGAGCCCCGTCGCGCAGACCTCTCATTCTTCGGTGTCTGCCGTAGAGCTTAATGTTTCGCATTTTCCTTGGTAAAACTTAATATTATTTTTCGCTCTCATTAGCCTGCATTGTTATTAATATTATTGTTATTAATATTATTATTGTTATCTGACGAGAAGTAAATCGCTGGACTTGCACGTGTTCGCCTTTCGCCAGATGTGCACTCGAGAAATCGAGAATTCGAAAATAAAATTCTCCCGCACTGAAACAATTCTCAAATGCGAGATCACCGCTCGATAGTGCCGGGGCCCCTCCGTCCATCGAGATTCGCGCGGATAAACTTTATCGTGGCCCACGCAACCCTATAAATTTACCTCGACTCGACTCAATTCCCAATCTTTCGCGACGATCGCTTTTTTCATTTATTTTTTTCATGCCACTCGTGCTTCCGCCAGTCTAACCGAGTCGAAGAATCAGAGGCGAGGGAGCAAAGTACTCTTCCTATCACGCTATCGTTTAATAGAACCTCGATACAATTAGATCGAACGATTGCGAATAACAAAAACCCCTTTTCTTTAGACACCGACGATAAGAATCAAGACTTTATGATATTTGGTAAATATAGTTACGCAGCTGTTAATGCTTTGATCGAACAATCGTCCACGGTTCTGTTTTGTTACGAGATTAAAAAACGTTTCCGCAAACGTCCACAGTTCTTTCTCGTTAACTTAATCATACGAAATTTTTATTACGGGAAATCTCGATGACCCTGAATATGACATTAAATTTGATCTTTGGCAAGTCTCTGTCAATGAGTCTTTGGCAAGTCTCTGTCAATGAGTCTTTGCCAAGCCTCTGTCAATGAGTCTTTGGCAAATCTCTGTCAATGAGTCTTTGGCAAGTCTCTGTCAATGAGTCTTTGGCAAGTCTCTGTCAATGAGTCTTTTGCAAGTCTCTGTCAATGATTCTTTTGCAAGTCTCTGTCAATGAGTATTTGGCAAGTCTCTGTCAATGAGTCTTTGGCAAGTCTCTGTCAATGAGTCTTTGGCAAGTCTCTGTTAATGAGTCCTTGACAAGTCTCTATCTAAGAGTCTTTGGCAAGTCTCTGTCAATGAGTCTTTGGCAAGTCTCTGTTACTGAGTCCTTGACCAGTCTCTGTCAATGAGTCTTTGGCAAGTCTTTGGCAAGTCTTTGGCAAGTCGCTGTCAATGAGCCTTTGGCAAGTCTTTGGAAAGAAAAAAAGAATGTTCACTTGTAGAATTTCATTCCCCAAGTCAACTTCCCCATCTGAAGTGTATGCGATGCAAAAAACAGCCGTAACAACTTGATGAAATTTATTCTGGTGCAGATATCTTCGGAGTGAAAAATCTCGTAGAATTTATGATAAGTGATTCTCCGTCGGTCAGGTCGCTTCTTCGGCATCGGTCATAATTTCGGGCCGTTCGATACGATGACGAGTCCGTTGTGCGAAAAGAAAAAAAAAAGAAAGGATAGTACCGTCATAACTATGTAGTTTATGGTTTTATTTGGGTTTGCCCCGTAAACGCATAATGTCCTGCTCTAAACTGCATCTTTGTCCCTGAGACTGGTGCATTATTGCGTGGAATGGCCAATGAGGACGGCGGCCAGCTCCAAAATGCGTCAAGAACTAGATTGCCCGGACGGCGGTCCGCGAAGAGTCCATCGTCATTGCGCGGTGAACGGTTCGGGACCGTTCTCGTTTCCCTGCATCTGCGGCCCTCGGTTCTCGAACTCGGAAGTCCCAGGACGAGGCACCGAGGGGCCTTGCGTTCACGGAGGTCGTACGTATACAGTATAACCATCGTCGTCGTCGCCCCCCTAATAGATGCTCGCGCAGCCTTGAACTTTGCTTCGAACATCCCTCGACCGGCCTCCCTTCGACGGCTACATAAAATCATTCAATGTTACATCTCAAACTTTTTTTTCCCGAAATACCGTTTTTTCCGCAAAAAAGTAATCTTAACAAATATTTTTTTTTTTGATTACGCTTATCATCAGTTACACATTTGCTCAACAGTAACAGTGACAGTTACAGTTCGTCATTTAAAATGAGGTTTAATCGAACTGATCAAAATTATCAACGACTTGATAAATCTATTAAAAAAAAAATTGTTAACAAAATAATGCCGGAAATAATTATACGTCGAACGTCACAACCGGAATTCGAAACTTCCAATTGCCCGCACCAAATTAATAAACGTTGACAATAAAAAATGTACTTTCATCAATCCCGGAAAGAATTCCCAGGCTCCGAGAGTTTATCTTATCGCAACGCCGGACCGTTCCGTTTCCCATGATACATAATTTCCCATAAATATCCGAGCTGAGCTGTCATAACGGAAGGCGTCCGGTCAGATGTCGCGACCTTCTCATTAACCCCGAAGGCGGGTAAGCTGCTGGATCCACCGAAGCGTTCGCTGGCTGCTGTTTCTCCGGCTTGACCACAAACCTCTCGAGAGCAAGAGAGAGCCGGATCGAGGGCCGAAGAACCGGAGAGTAGTGTGCAGGTCTGGCTCTAAATTTGGAACGCCTACCCTCACGCTTCTTCTTCCTCTTCCTCTCCGTCGTCTTCTCCGGCCCGGCCGTTCCGGCTCTCTCCCTCGCTCTCTCCTCTTCGCCACGGTTCTCCGAGAACCTCATCTCGCGGCATACACCTGCAGCTCGCACCCACGCTCCCTCGGGTTCTCGTGTCCCCCGCCACGAAACCTCGCCATGGGATCCTTCAGGAAGGAAACGTTATCCTGTCGAATCTGAAATCTCCACTTCCGCCCACAAGTCACAAGGTATAATAACCATGTATAGGCTACCACGGCTGTATACTATACACGATGAGGACCGGTTTCTTCCTTTCTTCCTTTTTTTTTTCTTTTTCTTTTTAAACACCCTCATTTTCTAATTTCCCACGTGAACGTCCACCGACGCAACATTTGTTCGCCTTCCGCGTTCCTCTACAATACCTTTCGTCCGCTTCTGGAAGGGTGAGACGCTACCGAAATTCACTTAAAAAAAGGCTTTCCCTGTATCCCGTTCTCGCGGGCGAGAAGGCTTCCCGCCCCGAAATCCCGACATCTGTGTCGAGCCACAGACCCGGAGGGTTACGATCCCGGTAGTTCATAATCGTGGAAACATTTAAACGGGGTGTCCCGCTTCCGCGAGAGCGAGACCTCGCGTGGTATTTAAAATTAAAACAACAACAAAAAACGTATATTCAACGTTCTCGGGATTTTTGACTAACCCACGCGAGGGTGCTTCGAGGGGGTCGGGATTTTCGGGCGCACCGGGTTTCATATAGTCTTTTAATAAACCCGTGAGAGCCGAGGCGAGGTCGGGGGATTCCCTTTAAAATATCGTCAGAATGTGGCTTTCGAGGTGGGATTTTGCTGCAACTGAAAAAACGGCACATCGCGGTCTCCACACTGGCCGCCGTACTCCAAAATGCGTTGTCGGTCCTTCTCCGGCCGGCGTTGGTAGGCAGAACGAAACCGACGGTCTTTCGAACACTCATAACCACTGGGTTAAGTTAGTACGTGATGAAATATTATAATAAAAATATTTGTTAAATGATTGAACAAGTATTTCAATGTCATTTTTTTTTTTCTCGTAGAACTCGACATTTTACAGAATTTTTTTGTCTTCAAAGTCGCGCGTCAACCGTTCGAAACTCTGTTCGTTGCGAGTGAATGAATGCTCTTGGATGTCAGCGGCATTTTTTTTTTTTTTTTTTTTTTTCTTCGAAAATCTCGACATATCACAATCGTCTTCTATTTAAAGTCACACGTCGGCTGTTGAGACTGTTAACTGCGAGTGAATGCTCTTGCACTACACTATAAGTGGACGGAGTATAGACTGATTGATTCTAAAAAACTTACAATTCATGGAATATGATTGTAAAAATATTTGTAAAATTGTTGAACAAGTATGTCGACGTCATTTATAATTTTTCGGATTCTTTTTTTTCGTACAGTTTCTACGAAATTTTTCTAGTACGTGAGTAAGTTTTGTAGTACTCGAAACAGCTCCTTTTATCTCTGTTGATTTATGCCTTAGTATTTTAGTCTATTTTTATATTTTTAATACTTTTGCGGGGAAATATTTTCCTAACTTTTTATTTCGGTTTGGGGGGGGGGGGGGGGGGGGGGGGGCAGCCCTCCTTTTTGAAGAGTATTTTCTTTGGGTTGTCCCTCTTTTTTAATTCTTTTTTCTTCCTTTTTTGGGTTAGTACGCTTGCGTTAGTACGCTTGTCAGAGAAAAAAATAAGAAAAATCCCTGTAACGTCACTTCCGGTTTGCAAATCTCAGTTTTTAACCGGAAGTGACGTCAATCCGAAAATACGACACTTAAGATTTGAAAATCTCTTTTTTCAAGCGGAAGTGACGCCATACCAGAAATACGTCACTTCCGGTAAAAAAAAGAGATTTTTCCAACCGGAAGTGACGTATTTCTGGTATGACGTCACTTCTGGTCAGAAACCGCGATTTTGAGACCATAAGTGACTTTTTTTCATATGACGTTACGTCCGATTAAAAATTCCGATTTTTTTAACCGGAAGTGACGTCACAACGCAGACCCTGGGCCATTGGTTCGGCCTCGTAGACGTGCCGATTGTTAAAGCTCACCTGCGTTATCACAAACAGATAACAAACTGGCATTTTTTTTTGTACCTAACGAAACACGAGTATAAAACGGAATACGATGCCCGAAATACGAGTTGACTTAGTCACGACGTACAAACAATGAAGAGTTTCCGGGACCGTGAGCGGCGGAACTATGGACGAAGTTACAAACAGAAAAAAAAATAACAAAAATCGAAATAATAGACCGGGACGGGGAAGGGTATTTTATGAATCTGGTTACACCGAGCGACTGTATATGAAAAGTAGTATATTATAAGTGGAGCATCCGTCGGAGTGTATAATGGCGGTCCCAGAAGTCCCGATCGTAAACGAAAATGATCCATTCTGTTCGAATTGGGTCAGTGGGCTCTTCGGTGATCCACGGCTGGGAACGAGGTCGTGTGCTGGACGCACGCACAGAAAAATCGGCTACAATGGTCGTCGCGTCGGGCAGGTAATTCTACCGAGATACCGTGAGAGAACCAACCCCCTATCCCCTCCCCCAATCCTTTCAAACGGAGGTGAGAGACAAATTTTGACTGCTCGAATCAAAGAGACTCGGCAAGCCCGTATGCACGGTACAAAGAATCGATCATCGCTTTTTTCCCTCTCTCAACACTGTCTTCCGCAAGATTCTACTGTGACGTCCGTTTCCAAGCACTATATCTTTTAAAAAAAAAACTGTATTGTTCGAGACACAGTCATTTTTTATGATCGTCGAGACGGTGCTTTGCGCGATACGCGGTGGGCTGTTGCGCAAGACCTTGACTGCTGGACGCGTTCGCTACGAACCGGCTTGGTGAAACTTCGCGAAATATTAAACGCGAAATACAAAAATGTCGACTGCTATCGCTGCCGACATTCTATTTAATTCCTTAAATTTTTTATAATTCTTGATAAATAACCATCGAAGTTATACGTAACACGTGTGACCCTCATTACCCCGGGGTTCGACGTAAGTCCGCTTTCTCTCATACGTGCAGCTACTCTGCAGGAACCACCCCACTGCCGGCTCGTACACACGCGTACCCCCTTCCGAAATGGTCCTCACCTTCCTTCCTTACTTCCTTCCTATCCCTCGCAAACTTCGCACGTCGCGTCCCTCCACACTCCAGCGGGGTACGGCGAAGAGGGCCTTTTGCCAAGGCGAAATGATCACCTGGCGACGGTTCCCACGTTTCTGCGATTCGCATTGGCTTCACCCTTTGGCTTATTCCATCTCTCCGCCGTAGGTCGCCGGAGATGGGCCGCATAATGGTGAGCCTCGCGCACGTAGAATAAAAAGGTAAAAATAAGAAACGGAAAACGAGCCGGCCTCGTGCATCTATTATGACCTGACCGCTCGGAGCAGTGCGCGTGGCTGACACACGAGCAGAGAGAGAAGAAGGATACGGCACGTCGCGTTCATAGTCCGCAGGATTCCGAAATTTTATTGGGAAGCGAAGGAACGGGAAAAAGGGCCACGGGTACGAATCCGCATCGTCGGGGTTAGCGCGATGGGGTCTTCTTTGGCTTTTTTTTTCTATCTTCCCTCTTTATTTTTTTCTTTCTCTCTATCAATCGCACTGGCTCTCTCACGCCCAGTGCCCCGTTCAGGTATTTTACATAGAGAGGCTGAAACTTCGTCGACGAGTTCTGGTAACTGTTTCATCGCGGCCCCGAAATCGTGGGTGGTTTAGGACCAATGGGAGACGGCGGTCTCCGGTGAGAATGTTTTAGGATCTTCGACTTATGCGGGTGTCCTTCGAAAAAGAATTAAATTATACGAGCCTCTATCCCTTCCTCGAACCCACTCGAGCGAATGCCAAAAGCGATAAATTTTAGTGTTTTAACGTCGTTTCGTCGTTATTTTTTCTTCCTTTTTTTTTTTTTTGCAATGTTCAAGCGCGACCGGCACGAGCGGACAGATCTTTCCTCGACTCCCTTAGAGTCATTAAAGTCAACGGTAAAGTGAGGAGTTAATTTTTATTGATAGAGTAAAAGGATAAAACGGCGTGCCGCACGACCCTTCTGTATTCGTCGAGACTTAAAAATTGAAAAAAAAAATTAAAAGGAAATAACCAAAATTTAGAAAAGCCAATAATAGAACACCCAGAAAAATTATTTATTTGACGGGCGCCCCGCAAATAAATGTTTATTTTATTAAAATAAATGTTTAGTAAATCAATTAAAATATTTGTTTGTGGATGCCCGTCAAGTGAATTATTTTTTCGGGTGAATACGGACACCTTATGCTCGTGAATTGTAAAGAAATCGCACAAAAAAAAAAATCAAAACTGCTAAAACCAGTGCCATTCGGAATCTGATACGAACCCGACACCCTGCAAATCTTCCGACACAATTCGCACAATGCGCTGCTATGCGACGCAAGAAAGATGACACCCATAATAACAGGAACAGAACGACTTGCCAAAAAATTTACATCCAAAATAGTACAAACATAAAAATCGGTAACGGGATGAAGGAGGAAGGGCTGTGACCGTCGTCCGAACGAGGCATGAGCCGCATGAACGTAAAGCAAGAGACGCAGAGAGAAGAAAAAAAACGAACGTATTGAACCGTGTCTCTGCAGTCGCAGATCCCTGGGCACTATCGTCTGGGTAATCTCACCTTTTTTTTAACGCGTTGCCCGCCAGTAACTCAGCGCTGTCGAACTAATACGCCGCGTTAGTCCTGTTCAGGGGTTGCGAGAAGCTGTCCGCAGCTCCGTAAAAAAATCATTCGGCGGCCGATCTTTGGGAAACACGATATGTTTAGTCTGCGTCAGGCCGAGAATGAACCCCCGTCGTTCGTACGGTCGTGGGATCGGCTCCGAACACCATCGCCCGGTTAGTTGTTTTAACCGGCTGCAAACGACCGTTTACCCTCTCGTTGGGAAAATCACGGAGCTTACGATCTTGTTTTCTAATTGCTCTCGGAATTACCATTACCGATCGACCCCCTGAAGTTTCCGGCACGTACGGATGTTTCTACCTGCTTAAAGAAACGGTCCTCAGTTCTGTACATCAAAAATGGACCGGGAAAGATCCACGGATCCTCGTACGGGGATAATCGAAGAACCTTCTCTCCGGAAGCCAAAGAGACTTGGTTTGTTTCGGAATCCTATGGGAAAGTAACGAGGAAAAAAAATTCAGAAAAAAAAAAAATTGGAGTCCTGTCAATAGGAGATCGGTGTCATCCGATCCACAGCCTCTTTGCTCGGGATGAGTCTTAATGTCCTACTACGGCTTATGGAATGGATTTTTTTAAAATTATTTTTTGTCACCTTTCACGATCCCTCTGCACGTGGCCATCCCCTTTTTCGTACCTTCACGGTCCCGCTATCGCCTCTCCCAAATCCCCAAACGGTATCCGACGGTCGCGTGCGTCTGTGACCTGCGCGTTAAGCGAAACGATCGGACGCGTAAGATTTTTTCGAAAATCGTCTTCAACTATACGACAAGAATTCTCAGAAGAAACATTGTAAGCATATTCAATATGTTAATCAATTATAGAAAAAATGCCGGATCTAATGTATTGACTGAAAATAAAAAATCGCTTGCCGGCTGCCAAATAAATTTTATTATTCCAATTCTACTTCCAGCTCTTACAATTCTATATGATATAGAATCAACGACGGCACGACCGTCAAGGTAACATATTATTATTTCAAGTTCGTATGGAATTGTAGGAATTGAAAGTAGAATTGAAATAACATTTTTTTTTCATGGGCAACGCGCAAGCGAATATTACTTGAGTAATTGATAATTTTTTTTCGTGTTTCAAAGCCTTTTTTGCGTGGTCTTGATTTCTTCGCGGTTCGCCGATCGCCGCGACCAACCCGTTTGGGATTCTCGCATTTTCGAGCGTGCACCCCCCAGGGGGTTCGGCGGCGGCACAAAGATCGCGGCATTGTCCGGTAGTTAGTTGTCCGGTCACGTGTGCGCGTCCAGTTTTGGCGAGGTCCGGACGCGGAACTCCGTCTTCACGGCCTTAAGTCGTACCGATTTGGTTAAGGTCGCGACTAAGCAGCAGCAGGATCGGCGCCCGATCGGTACCCCAGCAATGGCCAGCAGGTTGCTGGAGCCCGAGGAGCGAGAAGTAGCAGCTCGCTGCCAGCGGAGTGTCGAGTCTCGGAGCCTTCGGCTCGCAGCCACCTTGCGTCCTCGGGTCCGCGAAGCGCCCGGCCAGCTCGGAGAGCCAAGCATCGGCTCGGGCCTGGTGAGAACACTCGGCGCTACGCGTTCCCACCATCGTCTCGGCCGTCTTCGTGCGGCTCTTCGGGCTCGCTCGGGCTCTTTGGTAAGGACGGCTCCCGATATCGGGCGCCAACCCGAAAGGGGGGTCTCCGCTTGCAGCGGCGACGCTCGAGTCTCCGGTGGGTCTCTCTTGCCGTCTCTTGCCGGGCTTTTGGACCCAAGCAACCTGAGCGCACTCGATTGACAACACGGAGTCCCATTCTCTTGCCTCCGTTTCCTCGAAAGTGTCCAATGAAATTTTGACAAAATTCTTATTGCTGGATTTCAAAAATTATCGGAACGGAGCACCTTCTACCGATGTTTTTACATTGTTGCGGAAAAAAATATTTATCCTTATCTTTAATCAATATTGATAATAATAATAAATTAATATTATCAATAATAATAATTGATTAATATTATTAATAATATTAATAATAATTAATTATTGTCACAAAAATGTATTTATTCTTGAAGTATTGGAAATTGGAGTATATGGAGTGGGTAATACTGGAGGAGTGTTCGAGGAACCGCGGTCATCGGAGTTGATAACATCCGAAGACGCGGAGCGGGGTAACGTGGAGTCGTTCCGAAAATAGAGGCCGCGAACAGTCGCGGTGACGTAATGGGACATAACGAGACGAGCCAATTGACGGGCTCGGTCGGGCTCGGTTGAACTCACCAAAAGCTGTAGCCGCCTCGCGACGAGCTCTATGCTAATAACGTTCCGCAAAACTGCAGGAGGTATGCCGACTATGTGTGTCTAGGACGGTGTAAAACATTTTGTCGTTACCGGCGAGAGAGATAGGGAGAGCTGCTGGCACCCTCGTATTGTAAACCGGCTGTTTAGCCGTAGGTTGAAACTATCCGCGGGAACAGATAACCGATGGATAAGTGTGAGAACTCTCCGGCTGTGAATCGCCAAGCGTTCTTCCAAACTCGTCGGGACGACGAAAATTTGAACAGACAAATGCCTGGTGCTTGAGTCGGAAGAATAAACAGTTGGAATTGCCATCGCGAAACAAAATAAAAAATTATTTGTAAACAAATTTTAAATTAGAAATCACTAAATATGCGATATTATTATTTATTTTAAGAGTCCCTCTCGTCAGTTGTTCAACGTCGAACTCTCGGGCTGTGAATCGCCAAGCGTTCTCCCAAGCTCGTCGGGACGACGAAAATTTGAACAGACAAATGCCTGGTGCTTGAGTCGCAAGAATAAACAGTTGGAATTGCTATCGCGAAACAAAATAAAAAATTATTTGTAAACAAATTTTGAATTAAAAAATAACTGAATACGCGATATTATTATTTATTTCAAGAATTCCTCTCGTCAACTCTTCAACGTCGAACTCTCCGGCTGTGAATCGCCAAACGTTCTTCCAGCTCTTCAACTAAGTTCGTTTCATTTCCCATGTGAATTCCAGCATAGCCCCAGGCAGTAGCCCCAGTCCATGAAGTGGGAACTTCTGCACGAAAATTTATTGCTCCGGA
The DNA here is from genome assembly GCA_958510785.1 of Exephanes ischioxanthus. NCBI lineage: Eukaryota > Metazoa > Arthropoda > Insecta > Hymenoptera > Ichneumonidae > Exephanes > Exephanes ischioxanthus. Next base: position 13,683,830 of record OY294015.1, read on the forward strand.
TGACAGAAAAAAAAAAAAAATCAGCAAAATAAAGATGTGCTCGCGAGGTACGCGCTGCATATCGGGAAGCGTCACGCAGTTGGATCAGCTGTTCTGACGCGAGGACTGGCCGTCACGTAAAAGTTAAGGGTGGCCGCGGACAATGGGTCTCGCACATCTTGCAGCACACATTCGGTAGGGTCCTGGTTCTCGCGAGGGGGTCGGAGAAGAGAAGCAAGCAGTGCGAAGGGGATCTTCGCAAAGACTCTCGGAAGCAGATATCGGGGCACGCGCCAGACGTCACCTGCCCCCCGGTCGATTTATTGATTTCCAGATGGGGCAGCTGAAGACGTGCCCTTATTCGCGCTTTATTCCAGGGCTCTCGATGTCTCCCAGATACAAATGGGAAATATTGGAAGACTTTTCTTCCGTCCGCATAGCCGAGAAAAAGCCACCGCGAAATATGAATTTTCTTGATAACAATAGACCATCTTGCCCCGGTGCTCCATTTTGCCCGGCTCTCTCCTCCCTATCCGACACCCGATATCATCGTGGGTCCAGGCGCGTGACCGACGCGGAACCGCTCGTCGATCGCCGGTCTCCAATCCCGCAAATCCTCATGCAGCCTGACAATTCGGAGTGCACGGAAGGATGCACGTGGATCGATTTCGCATCCGGTCTTTCGGCCCTCGTTCCGTTGCTCTCATCCTCGAGAATCCCGGAGGTAAATCATTCCAGCGGGACGCGATACGCGTGTAGGTCCCGTACGTAACCCTGAAAGAGGTTCCCCTCTTTCTTTTCTCGCCCTGCTCGCCCATCGTCAAGCAGCGGCGTGTGTGTGTGTGTGTGTGCGCGTGTGTTAAAAGGACCGCAACCGTGCGAGCCGGGAAGGAGCGTGGAAGGACAATGCGTTACGCGTCCCGACGCTTTTCTTGCAGACATCGTCTGACTGAAGAAGAGGGGAATACCGGCACGCGACCAACGTCACCTGCTCGCGGCGATGCGTGTACGAGTTCCAGTGGTTAGATACAGAGAGGCTCATGGAAGAAGTCTAACCCTCTTCGAGTCTCGTATCGATTTTACTTATAGCGCAGCTGCAACATCGTTGACACGGTGGGTGAGCCGGTTATCGGACCGAGTCGTCTCAGAGTCATTACGAGTTACCTCGCTGAGACATATGGTACGAACGTTGAGATTCCTACCGGTGGTAGACACAAGATTTCACCCGTTTGGGCCTCTTTTACACGCTCGACGTGAGAAATGCGCGCGGATTCTTGACTCCCGATTCAACGAACTCCGCCTCGCTTTTCTCCTCGGAGTCGGAACTTTGAGAATCGTTGTAGACATTTTCGCTTCCTCTTTGACTCCTCCTATTAGCGTCGCTGCTATTTATACACAGAGGAAAAAAATCAATTGGGTCAACAAAATGTGCGCTTACGGGTGGCGAAACAAATGTTTGGTTGATCGAAAGAAATACCTCGTTCATCGAACTACCAGGCCGTCTACTTAATACAACAATTATTTCGTTCGAACAACCAAAAATTTGTTTCGCCAGCCGTAAGCGCTCATTTTGTTGACTCAATTTCACCGCAATTTCACGGCTGAGTAATGACTGGAAATAGGATATTTATAGATGCGTACATACATTTATTTGAAGATCACCGCTTTTGTATTTTATCATTTTTTTATATTGAAGATAATGCCTGTATTTGCAATTGCGAATTCTTGAAATTTGCTGTATATGGATGTATTAAACTCCGAAAATCTTTCGCAGTTTATACATCCACCTACAGCAAATTTCAAAAGTTCGCAATTCCACTGTATTTTTTATTGACACTCGAATACAAGGGAACTGTTTCCTCGCGACACTTTGTTTTCACTTTCGTAGTCGTAGTTGTTGGTACATACACGCGCCCCCACGCAGTCATACAACAATTTTTTTATTACAGTAACAAATGCTGTTTTGTTGCGGTAGAAAATCGCTCCAAGCGAAACATTTCCCTATGTTCACAAGCTGTTTATGTTATCCCGATACTAACAAACTAAATTTGTTACGGTAACAAAAGTCTTGTTGTATCAACAATTTTTTTTTTCTCCGTGCGCCTCGCCTTTCTCCTCGGAGTCGGAACTCTGAGAATCGTTGTAGTTCGTTTTACTTCCTCCTTGACTCTTCCAATAGTAGCGTTGCTACTATTGACGACACAACGGAAAACAAAGTGCCGTAAAGCTTCGCTCCTTTGAAGGACCGTCCGGTTCCGTCGGCTGGAAAAATGTATACATTTTATCTTAACCCTTTATAAGTCACACCGCCCGAAAGCGTACCGAAACGGGTCTAATGGACGCGAAGTGTAACTTATAAAGTTATACTTCGCGTAAAAGTGTAACTTATAAAGTTATACTTCACGTAAAAGTGTAACTTATAAAGGGTTAACTGGGCAACTGACTTTTGTTGATTAGACTTGTATTACGAAGTTTTTCAGAAATCCTCGAAACTGCTTGGGTCCAAGTACATCCAGGGAATTCGGCACTCGATGAACGCCTGAGGAATCCCAGGTGCACGGGTCACCGGTTTCAAGACGCGTGCCGTTTTCCCACGTTAAACACATGGGGGGTTTCTCGCATGCGTCTGGCGCAATTCCACGTCATTCTTCGCGGCATAATCTCACCCCTCGGTCAGTCTCTCCGGAGCTCTTTCGCTCCTTTGTATTGTCGTGTACCTCGGTGTCTGTGTGCATGCGTACCGTGCCACGAGGATCTTGGCTTCACCGGCAGCCCCCCTTCGGCCCTCCTCGTATAATATTGGGCCCCATGTCGCCCCTAAGATTCACGGACCCCACGAGGTCTCCGACGTCACCCCAGGTGACGTGTGCCTCGGCTGACGTCACGAGCATGTGCAAAGCCCGCGGCGGGAACCGCGCGTGTGACGTAAGAGCCGATGCTCGTGCCCCCCTCCGGACCCTTCTTGCCCCCCCCCCCCCCCCCCTCCCTGTTCATAATACCGATACCTTCAGACGTGCCCCGCGCTGGTATTAAGGGTAATGATTTCTTTGGTTCTCGCACTCGTGCGCCCTACCCCTCCAGATCCGATTCATAATTTTCGCCTACCAGTCCAAGGGGGTTTGTGATTTAGAGAGCCGTGAGACCGTCGATCGACGAGAACCCTGAGCGTAGATGAAAAATCCTTACACAACTTCCGCAAGCAGATGTCAAGGATCGCGTACGCTGAAAAACAGCTGAGATTCCGAATCGCCCGATTTGTCCCAATGCAATGAACGACCCGGACTCGGACTCGATGAGAAAAAACTCGTCTGGCACGAGGGGCATGCATTTTTCGTTGTTCCGTCGGAAATTACCACGCGGCCCGGAGAAACCCACGTGTCGGACACGCTCGGTTCCATCGACCTCGGAAGGTCGATCGAATGGGACATTTTTTATTTGCCTGAGAATTTTATATTCACCGAATCTAAATTAAATAATTTTTTATTATTCAATTTTCCTTAAATAAATTTTAGATTTATTTGTATTTATTGAATTAATTTTTTTTTTGCACACAGTATTGACTTGTGATTTTCTCGCTGGACGAGAGGTTTCAGGACACATGCAAATCAGTGAGGACACTGGGCTGTTAACTAGCGGATCTGGGGCGTACGCTTGCTGCTCGGCAGCCCTCGTCTCGTTCCTTCTCCACGTGTTTGACCCCCCTTCGCTTTCGCGCAGACGAACCCCTTCGCTCGTCGCTGTCTTTCAAGACTAGGTCAACGTTCCGAGGCCTCGGTAAGCTAGTTACTGGGCAGCTGTAAAGTTAGAAGAGTTTATTGTTAAATTTTTTGGATTATGCTAAAATCGTGCCCGACAAGGTTCCCAGGGCTGACGCTTAAGTGGAACACGCTATTAGCATCATAAGACCGTTCGATCTTGTACCTTGGCGGATAAAACGAAAATACATATTTTCGGCGAGAGTCGGCATTTCCTGGTGCCTGACCGGAGGACCTCCCGTTGCTTCGTTGTCGTGAAATGTTTTAATTTTTTATTTTTTGATGTTTTAAATCTGCACAATTTAATCGATCCAATGATCGCCGAAAAATACCTCCACTTCTTCTGAAATGTTTTGCTCCCTTCGTTCGCAATTCAAAGTTCTGAAATGGATAAGTCATTTTCGATGTCAATTTTTTACGGATAACCGTATTATCCGTGTTATCAGTAATTTCTCAATTTTTATATTTTTTGATGCTTCAGATCTGCATAATTTAATCGATCCGATGATGGCCAAAAAATATAGCGACTTCTTCCCAGGGCTGATGCTTGAGTGGAACACGTTATTTGCATCGTGAGACCGTTCGATCTTGTACCTTAGCGGATAAAGCGAAAATACATATTTTCGGCGAGAGTCCGCATTTCCTAGTGCCTGACCGGAGAACCTCTCGTTATTTCGCCATCGTGATTCATATTGAACATTTTTTAATTTTTGATGCTTTAAATCTGCACAATTTAATCGATCCACTGATCGCCGAAAAATACCTCCACTTCTTCTGAAATGTTTTGCTCCCTTCGTTCGCAATTCAAAGTTCTGAAATGGATAAGTCATTTCGATATCAATTTTTTACGGATAACCGTATTATCCGTATTATCAGTAAATTTCAATTTTTATATTTTTCAACGCTCCAAATCTGCACAAATTAATCGATTCGATGATCGCTGAAAAATATGTCGAATTCTTCTGAAATGTTTTCCTTCCCTCGCTCCTCAATTCAATGTCTCGAAGTGGATGAGCCATTTTCGATATCACAATTTTTTACGGATATCAGTATTTAAAGCTAAAAACACCGTCGATTGATGTTTATAATATGTTTATAACCCGCGAACGCGACTCTCATTCATCATGGCACAAATTGCAGATATTATACGTCGAGTCGCGGTATTTCAGGAGTTAATGACTACCAAAAATATTTTTTATATTATGTGCTGGCTGCTAATAGACTTCACAATCTCGCGATGCTCCAAATCGACAAGTGTCAAAATACAACACGATTGAAGTCATCAAACATCAGCTTTAGGCTCGTGCGGCAGCCAATCAGAATGCTTTTATAAGCGACAATAATACATGTATCGAAAATACGAGACATTTTAGCCTCGGCGTTTTTTGAGAAGGGAAAAATGGAACATCTCAAGGACCAACGAAAAAATTCAAGGACATTTCCAGGACATCGAGGATTCCCAGCCTGTTGATTGGTTAAATTTATTATTATGCTGATTTTAATGTAAGAAAAAAAATATCCGCACGTTTCAGTTCCATCGACATGAGTCTGCTATGTGCATTTCCACTTGACCCTTTCGCTGCACACAGTGCACCTCGAGTCCCACCGGGACAAACGTTGCCTGTCGCTTCTCTCCGTTAATTAAAATAAAATTGCTCCTCACTCCATGCCGTCGTATCATCGTGGACAGGAGAATGTTCACTCGGGCATGGGAAACATAAACGCGAAGGTTGGTTAAGGTAGCGCATGGCCCAGGTGGCTTCGTCGAGCCGCTAACGCGACATGTGTCCCATCGCGGTGTTACATTTGTGGGAACGCGGCGCATTTCGATAAATTACCGTGTGGCATTAGTGTGTTCACGAGAGGCTCGCCCCCGTCAATCAAGGGGTCAAACACACCAATTATGTCGTGCAAAGTCACTCGAGACTCGTCATCGTCAACGGTCTCGGAACTTTACAAGCCACGAGTATCCGGAGAATCTTGCGGTCACCCAGCCCGAACGTTAAATCTCCTCGTCACGCTGGATAACGTTGTCGACGAGAAATCTTAACTGGATCGGCCAATAATCGGGTGATCCAGTCAAGGTTCGATATTGCAGCAGAAAATAAATTGTCACCTTAAGTTCATACAACGACCAAAAAGGTTGACCACAGGTAATTTATAATATTACCGATCGGTGGGAGAAACATTTTTATATCTTGGAACATTCTGTCTGGTGGATTGAAAATAAATAAAACGTGTGGAAAAAAAAAATGTTCAACGTAAATTAAGGAACGAAAGAAAATGTTGACTATAGGTAATTTATAATATTACCGATCTCTGGGAGAAACATTTTATAACTTGGAACTTCTCTCTGGTGCATTGAACATAAGACGTATGGAGAAAAGTGAATTTTCAACTTCAGTTCAGGCAACGACAAAAAGGTTGATCATAGGTAATTTATGATAGTACCGATCGGTCGGAGAAACATTTTTGATCCTGGAACTTTCTTGTTTATTGAACGTAAATAAAATTTATGAAGACAGAGTATATTATGCTGCAAGGGATAGAAGTGCACGATTGTCGCCGAGTGCGAAGTTTGCTGCCCGAGCGAAGCGAGTGCAGAAATCACACGGGGTGAAAATCCGCTTCCTTCCATGTAGCATACGAAATTTTTTTCCAACTTCGTTAAAATGACCACATTTCTTGCATCGCACAATCGTCATATTTACCTATGACCATTACTCCCTCGGGAGTAATGAGCCCTATTACTGTTGTCATTTCTTCTTCTTCTTTCGCTTTTTTTTATTTCCGGTTTTATGCCATAGGCTAAGTACCGGACTGTTGTCATTTAACTGCGGCTACGAGCTCTATTACTAGCCCGGGAGTAATGAAACAGTACTGCGCATGCGCCCAGGTTAATAATGAACATTGGTCGCGATTTTCCGCCCGTGTTGCACGCAAGGAATGTGGTTATTTTAGCGAAGTCGTGAGAAAAAAAAAAAAATTCCAACTCAAGTTTAGGCGACGACAAAAAGGTGGGAGATACATTTTTGGCCTTGGAACTTTCTTTCTGGTGTATTAAACACAAAGAAGACGTATGGAAAAAATAAAAATAAAACGGTATCGAAAAAAATGTTAGCATCAGAGGATGTTACCCAATGGTAATACGTACTACGGCCAACATCGTCATTACTGTATAACAAATGCGAGCGCACATTTCTTCGTATTGTCGCATGTTGGACCACCGTGAGAATAGCGATGAGTTATCAGCATAATTCCCATGGATGCCTCAACACCTGGCAGAGTATATACCTGAGGCTTTAAAAGTTTTGTCCGTAAAAAAGCACGAGATCCGGTTTGCCTCATCGGCGGTGGGTTCCTCGAGGTGGACAATAGTTTAGCTATAACGACGTCCGGTGAGCTACTGACACATATGGCGACTACATTCGCTCATTGTGACAGATGCGTTTGTGAAAAACGCTCTATTAGATATTATGTGTATTATTATTTTCTATGTATCTTCGACGGTAATAACCGCCGATTGAAAATTCAATCGAAAGTGTTCGCACAATTTCGAAAAAGTTTCGATTGGGATGCGGTATGGCAAATTACTCGTGAAAGTTGAGCGCATGAGAAACACATTAGAAAAATCAATGTATAACATTTTTGGCTATATTCCACAAATCGTTATATAATTGATACTCGGAAGGAACGGTCATGGGAAAACCACAGGATTTTAAACCTTTCGTTAAGTCTTTTTTTTTACCCCGATAGTATTTTCTAACATCTGCTGTTACCGATACTCGAGCGCATTAGCCTGCATAGGGTTTGCACTAGCTATTGACATTGATAATTAGGGATCAATTATTTGAATCGACGGCAATGTGTTCATAGAAACCTGGCTAATTTATATCCGGTTACTTTTTTTTTTTACCAATTATACCTTTATCTTTGAGGCAAACTGAAACTGCTGCAAATACGATGGGAAAAAGACATCTTTTTTTTATGAAAGGTTGGACGAAACTTAAAACAGTTATTGAACAGAAGTTTTGGCCATCGGAATAATGTCGCGTAATTTTTTAAAACCAATGAAAAATTAGAAAGATCAATTTATGTAGAAAACAGAACGCTGCAGATAAGTTACCGATGCCCGTAGAATGTTCCCTGCTGTTTTAACTGCAGCTGAGCTACCCTCGGTATTTGTATTTTCGACTCTCGGCAATTTCGACACTTTCTACTCTGCCGGCTCAGAGGTAAAAAAAATATACATATCCATTGATGTCATTTTCATTAATTCATCGTATTCACGTCTAAATGTACAATTTCACAGGTATTCTTTAGTCATGTTTATACAGTAACTAAAATAATGATTTATCTCAAACATGTTGTTGGATGAATATAATTCATTGAGAAACGTAGAGAAAAAAAAAACGTAAAAATAAAATTGAAGATTACTTCGATAAAATGGCAATGGCACAATGAAACTTGTACCAACGATCGCCTTCGTGCATCATTGATTCGACTCCAAAAATTCAATTTCCTCTCGAACTTCATTCTTTCTCGATACTTTCTCGACCATCTCCTGGTCCGGATTTTTTATCACACCGTCCTTAAGCTTTTGCTCAAGTACCTCGATCTCCCGATATTTCTTACGAAGATTCTTTAGCCTCTTCATACTGTCGCTCAGATGCGACGCACCCGTCGCGTCTTGTCTGCTCGACGCGGGTGGTTGCGACTTCGTCGGATTGCTCGAATTTTTCGTCTTCGAAGTCGACGCAGGCTCGGATATCTTAACTCCCGCCATATCTTCCGTTAAACTGTTGCTACTTTTGTTCTTGGTCTTCTTTTTCTTCTTCTTCGAATCGTTCTGTACCAGCATACCGGGTATCGACGATTTTCCAATCTCAGCGTCTTTTTTCGCTTTCTGAGAGGCGATGTACTCGGCCGAAACGCCCGGCGGATGAGTAGGTTTGTTTTTAAGAAACTGCTTTCCCAAACTCTCGTATCTGCAATGAAACATTAGTCATGTTGAAAATTTATGTGAATACGACGTTGGTGTTTTTTTTTTTCTCACGCTGAACCTGAGTCGGCCAAGCTGTTTTGCGTGAAAGTCAAACACGGCGTTGACGTGGAATCAAATTGAAAATTTCAATTTTCATATCGCTTCCTCATAAAGGTTGAGAATTGCATTTTTCATATCGCTTTCTCATAATGTTCCTCTATTCACTAAGCTTGCTCTATGAGGATGCGATATAAAAATTTCAATTTTGTACTTTTTGTTTTTTAATTGTATAGCTTTGCGGACAAGAAATATTTGTTAAATGTGTAGAGCTTTTTTAGTTTGTAAGAGGGAGCATCATTAGACATACAGAGGAACCTCTTCCTGTGGGACGTATCCATCTTTTACCCTGCGTGGCTTTCTCCAAGTACCATCGGGACGCTGACTAGCAGGAATGAAAGTTCCACCTGTGGTACAAAATTTTAAGTAAATTTACTGAAACTTTTCATTCATTGTCAGCGTTTCAATTGTCTATGAAGATCTGAAGTATTTACCTTTTAGGGAGTAAAAAATATATTCATACGGTACCAACCGATCAAAAGCATAGCGAGAACGGACATTTCGATTCACAAAAGTTAGTACACTCTATACGGTAGAATTGGCAAACAAAATTTCATGCGTAATATAAGCGATCGGCTCATACTGTGAGAGGATGGTATTAATTTTACTTAATTTCATTTGATCAGTAATGTAAATTAATTTATGACTGTACTTTAATTTATTAATTTGATTAATTGTTTATTACTTTTGCTTTTGTTGCTTACTCGTTGATTAATATCTCTCGACTAAAATCACAGCGGGTAATTTGGTGCGGATATTTACAGCAAAGAACAGCTTCATTTTCACGTGTGTTATTTTACAAAGCGCGTGAAGTTTATCAGACCGAGCCGTATGAAAAATTCAAAGTTCGGTATTTAAAAAAGTGCTTCGTACGTGAATCGCCTTGGAAAAAAAAATATATTGACAATTGTTTACATCAATTGAGGTTATAAATATCCCGGCGAAATTTTCTCGAGAGTTATCGCAGCAAGCTCGCGTTGAAAAATACTCACCCTGGTCATCCTTGATATAAGACGTGGCCATTGTTTATTCGTTAAAATGTATATTGCAGTCACGTTTTTATTAATATTGCAACAAAATTTTTTTTTTTATAAGAGATCCATAACGCCGTTCTGTTACGTTGAAACCGTAGAATTCTGCAGTCGCGTTCTACGATTCACCACCGATCTAAGATAATTGCGAAGTGGTTTGCTCGAGACACTGGTAGAGGTCACACCTTGTGATGTGAGTTTCCTGCGCGAGAATGCGGTTTACCTCTTGTCGGTAATATATCTTCTATAGGTACTCGAAATATTTGTGTTCCACATTATAATACGGACATACATAGATCCGCTCCGAAGTATTAGACAATGACATTTTCAAAGCTGAAGTTACTTCCGGTCGATAAATGAGATTTTGCAACCGGAAGTAACGTCATTCCAGTATGACGTTACTTTTGGACGAAAAATGAGGTTTTCAAATCAGAGTTGACGTATTTCCGGTATGACGTCACTCCTCTCCGGAAAATTAGATTTTCAAACCGGAAGTAACGTATTTCCGGTAAATCTCTGGAAATCTGACTTACCGGGTTCTAAATTTCATAGCCGTTTAATATCAGGACGAAATCAGTTCGTCATAATGAACTCGACCCGTTAATGAGTATCATCAGTCGAATGCGCTCGTAAAATGTTCCATTCCGATGTTAATTTCGCCACATCCAGCGTAACTGAACAAACTGCGTATCGAGCTATTCGAGTGCTACAGTTTCGTTCAGGATATTGGGAAGTGTGCGAGGCGAAACGGTCAGTACAGTGTAGAATGCCACAAACTGGGACTTACAACATCCACATTCATAATGTAACCGACGCGCATGTGTCCCGTCGGCTTGTCACGGGCGCGCCCGCAGAACCGGACGTTAGGCTACAACAATCGGAATCGGAAGTGATTCCAGCGCGACGATGGTCGGGAACCGTGGATGCATTGTCATGACTCCCGTGAGCGTATACACACGACGAACGAACGGGTAACTTTTGTCCATCAAGGTTTTATGAGGCCACAATTACGAGTAGACAGTAGTTTCACCATACAGCCGATACGGCACACTCTATCGTACTCCCGCAGTGGTGGAAAACAGTGTGTAAACTACTTCGATATTGCTCCACAAAATACCACTGATTCAGTGTACGTCGTGTTCTTGTCGGCGTGAGTTTACGTTTTCACTCTCGCGTGTCAGACCGCACTACGGTTTAATCACTGGAGGTTTAAAGTTCGATCGGTTTTTCCTCGGGCAACAACCAAATCATTCCTCTTATTCGTTTTCCGACGACATTGAATTGTTACTGTTATACATATAGTGCACGATAGGAAATATTATAGTATACGCATGACAAATTCTTTGATCGACGTTTGGCGAACATATTAATCGCATTTTCGTATTAACTCCGGAATCCGTTCGTCTGTCCGTCCGTTGCCGTTCGAGGAAATACATACTCGATGCTCTGTGACTCCGTACTTCGCTTCAGGGCTACCGAACAGTTGAGGTAAGTGGAATCCTCATTGATGGATTACCGAGAGGTAATCGTGGAAATGGAAAAACCGACAAAATTCGCCGTTGGATCGTATCGTGCTGACGAATCGTGCGCGAGAGTATTGCACACACATATGTGAATATAAATAATATGTCACGCAAAACTGCAGATTCATACTGACGCGAAAGAGGTCCGGATTGCACGACGACCTCGTCACTTATGCACGTACGTCCTTGCGACAGAGATATACGCATTCATGGAATTTCCACGGGGAATTCACCAATGTGGATTCCACACAAATTCCATCCCTCCGTTGCCGTCGCTCTCAGCCCTCGCGCACCAAAAGCAGAGGGCTTCGCAGTAAGCAGATCGCGGCTGTAATATCGAGCTCACCCGAATCCATTCGTCTAATTTTTATTTTCGTACCCTGTTGGAGAAAAAAAATCCTTTCTTCTCGAAAATCAGACTTTGGATTTGGTTGGAGATGTGGAATTTCTCATTCTTAATGGTATCGGTGGGAACAGAGGCGAGCCAGAAGCGCGCCGGACTAGTCGACGACGAGGAAATTCGGAATAATAATTCCGGTTGAATTAATCGTGGTTTTCGTTTAAAATTCAGTAATACGGGGAGAGACAGACAAAATTGAACAAAAAAGTGTCATTAGTAGGGCGATTAAGTGGCGGGATTACCGGTCCCCAAGGAGATCCCGCGAGACTAAAGCGCAACGAGAGTTAAATGGGATACCAGAAGCCAGGCGGGTGTAATAATAGCGAACCTCCGTGCCTCGTTACCGAGTGTCCATTTTATTCATTTTTTTTTCTTTCTTCAAATTTCTGCTCGTACTGTAACCATGCAGGTATTATGTCGACCGAATTATTTTTAATCTTATCAACGATCGTTGATCCTCTGAAGTGCGCGAAAAGGTTGTAACTCGTTACTGTCGATTGTTTGAGGGAGCGATTATTCTATACTTTCGGCAATCAGAAGAAGAATTAATTTTTTCTTTGATCGCGAAATAAAATTTGATAATGATTTTGCCTCACTCCGTCGTTTTCTTCAGAGACCCGCGAGATAATGACGCGCCCGTTTGAACCTTTACGTTCGAAGCATTAACCCTTTCCCCACCTTGTTTCGTTAGTCTCGGCGCGCAACGATTTTCAATCAATTAATCAGAATAGATTTGATTGCCGCGATTTGATTTGTGGCCTCGAGCCAACAACGGCATCCACTGGAGCGTTCCACTGCAGCGATGTATCTCTGCATAGCTATACTGAAAATTCATACAACAGTTATATTTATCAAGCTTTCGAGCATGTACGCACGTACAACCGGTATAAATGTTTCGTATCTTTGATGCGAAATATGTGTGTTTTTTTTTTATTCTACACGAGTCCACAGTCAAAAGCAGTTTCATTTAAATCGCTCGAGGGAAAATGTTTTTCTCGTGCAATACAGCGGAAAGCCCATCGCACATATGTCGTAACGTAACTCAAACGAATCCGAGAATATGTTCGCGTGTTTACGATCGCGTGGAACATGTTTTTCATCGTTGTGTACCAGATCGGTCTTGAAATAAATACGATCGTAACTGAGAGGCAGCAAGAGTTGCAGGGAAAGCGAACGAAATTTTTACGGAATGAGAGGACTGCATTACTTGAACGCAAAGTGCATACGTAATTTGTTTTACCGAATTTTCTTTAATCGCGGACGTATTTGGAGATTCGAACTCATTATTTTAAACAAGACTGCTATACAGTGTGCACATCGAAACTGCTATAACTTAACATTTAATTGAAAAACTCTCGCTCGTTTGCGATGTTTTCAATTAATCAGGGGCATCCGGAAACAGCGTTTCTGTAAACATTTAAAATTTACTTTTTTCGCGCCTCCAGTGCTAAGATTTATATGAAATATTATATTTTTCTCTGGGAGTAAAAAAAACTGACACATTCGTGGTCGTTGCTAATCTCCAAAGAGAAAAACTTATTTTTTGGGCAAGATTACAGTTTTTCATTAATGACTTTCGGTATCGGACTCGGCCGACTGGCAATCAATCCATGAATAAATCGTGGGCGATACTTACGACTATTTCGATATATTTCCGGCCAAGCATTAATTTTTTTTTATCGGGGAGAGGATAGCTGGACATTCGAGCCGCAACAATAAATCGTCGCAATTTTCATTTCGAGCTCGTTTATTGCAGGAGGGGAAAATAAAATGGGTTGCGGTTCGAGCGGAGCCTCGGCTAAAAGCGGTGGCGCCCGACTGATGACAACCAAACTCACATTCACGAGAGAACAGTTGGACAACCTGAATGGCTTCTTTCGACAGTCTATCGAGCGTAACGTCAATGATAATCATGGTAAAATTTAAATGTCTTATCAATTTTTTAATTTTTTTAAAGTGTCATTGCAATACATGTGACTGTCAAGTGAAAAAAAGTGAAAAAAAAAATTTCCCATACCGGGAATCGAACCCGAGCCTCCTGGGTGAAAGCCAGGTATCCTAGCCACTAGACCATATGGGATTTGGTTGAGATGTACGAACTCTATATCGGTTTTGTTGCTTTACAATCAGCAATGAAGCGGTTTTGTTGCTTTACAATCAGCAATGAAGCAAAAACTTTTTTTCAGTTTTGTTTTTTCCCAACAACAAATAATTATTCATTAATAAACAGTTTAAAAAAAATGATAATATTATTGCTTCAAGGCATTTTGTTTATTGGAATTATTAAATGTATATACCAGGTTGTGTGGATATGGTTCCAATCATAATAATTATATATGAGAGACAGAGAGAGAAACATTTTTTGAGTACCCTGGGGCATGTCCCCTCAAATGCGGTACAAAATCATGAATACAAATATCAAGTAACATTGAAATTACCCAAAAATTGCACATACTCATAAATACAAAAATTCAATTAAATAAACTATAAATTAATGAATTAAAAATACGAAATAATAATACATAATCCTAATAATAAGACCTTAAATACAGCAATACACGTAAAGATGGCACAGACGAGGGCAAAATCATAAAGTTCCAGTGGCCGGACGAAGCGTGCGTGCAAGAGAGACAGACATGTGATTTTTCATGCATGTCCGGGGACTGGGACTGTTCCTTAAGTGTGCTGTCACTGGTACTTTTAGCGTACTAATAAAGTTCAAATTGAGACTTACGCAGGAGACAAATGACTGAATATTGCACGACGTTTCAAGAGTAGGCACATATAATCTTTACATATTTTTGATCTATCTAAATTTCATAGAACACAGCGAACGCGCGAAGCGCCCGAGCTACAACAACCTGCTAATATTATATATTTGAATTTAAACGACAGTGATTTCCATGGATTTTACGTTCTCAATCCGATGTACATTTAATCAGAGATTTCGTTAATTTCAGCGCTTTACTTCGTTTTTACACAATGCAAATAATTTTTTTTTAAAACAATTATCGTCTATCAATTCTCAAAAATCCATTAGTTTACCTATGACTAGATAATTTTTTTATGTATATTATTATATAATCCCACATCCGGAATATGATTGTATTAGAGCATGAGGAAACAATTTCGAATATGTTCGACAGATATTACGGCTATAGAGGCCAACGTGGAGAGATTGGTTCAGCGTCTTATATCGGGAGTGGGTAATCTGGACCGAAGATTCTCGTCCATGTTCCTCGTTTCGCTGAACGAGAGACGTCGAATAAAGGTAAAGAAAAAAAAAAAAAAAAAAATGTATCGATCCAAGATTGAAATGATAATAAACGTGGAAGAAAAGGCCGTGTGCGCACTGGATCGATCTGGTCCATAAGATGTATACATAGATGAAAATAGGCGCATGCGCGAATTAATGAGAGTTTCTTCACCGCCCGTAACATCGTTTCACCGGGACATAATTTCCGTTTACAGCAACTAAAATTCGAGTATCTGTTACGGATCGATGCTCTATCGGCACCCGGAATTTATTCCGAGTGCGAGAGTGGCGCACCGTGCGTCGAGGAGGATTCGAGTTTGCCAGGATTTGCGCGTCTGCGAGTACGCAGCACCGATGCCGAGTTGTGGGCCGAGTTCCTCGGTCCTGGAGGAAGGATTCGGCGGGATCTCGTGAAAGCGAAGCTTGCAAATCTATTGGCAGCTGTTACGAAACAAGGTGCGAAGTTTCCCCGTACACGTGAACACGCGCTTAAGAACCTTATCTCGGTTTACGACGAATCCTGCATGAAGCATTGGTTTGGCTGGATATCTCGGAATCGAGGGATTCCCTCGGCGTGGCACACACAACTGTTGGCTGTAGCTTCCTCTGTGAAGAAAATGAATTGACGAATAATAAAATAAAATAAAAATAGCGAAAAAATTTCATCTCGGAAGTCGAGGCGCGGATCTGGCGAATTCGGCTTTTAACTTCCGGAGCCATTTATTTTTAAAACTATTTACCAAAATTTTCCATGAAAACTCGACAGACACGTTGCTTACATAACGTCGCATTGATAAAGTTGAAAAAAAAAAAATGCATTACAGTTTTTGTTACCGATCGAGTCGGTCAGTGCAGGTGGCGTGTGCCACGCGCCCTTATCACGGTATCTGGGTTAAAAATGATTGTTCGTTTCCTTCTGCAAGAAATAACTAATGAAGCGGCGGAGGGTGTTTGCCAAGCGCCTGGACAGATAGTCGATGCGGAAGTCCTGGACAAGATCCTGAAGCAGCCCGATCACTGCAGAATCTTCTTCGGCTCCGGTGAGTTAGCGAACAACGGAGATAGAAAATGAAAGTCGTTTTAATTATATTTACCCCATTTTCCGCCCTACACCGTCCTTTTCTCCCGGAAATCGCTGAATTATGCGAACTGCTCTGCAGCCCCATGCTGAAAGCTCGCGCGGAATCATCGCCAGCAGGTAACTCAATATACAAAGCGCCCTAATAAATCAGAAGTAACGCTCGGCCTGAAGTTGCTTAATTGTAACTGATGGAGATTAAAAATAACGAGCGAGGAGAAAAGCAAGCGGGTGAGGACGGTGACTGGCAGAGCGCAGGCGGGGACTCGGTTGCCGCGATGCCAACGGAACCCGCGAGTAAATCAGCGAATTTGTCCGGCTGTTGGAATCTCGAGGAAAAAAAAAAGGGTTAAAGCCCTAGAGCCGTCGAGCTTTTGTGCCAAGAGCTGACAAAATTGAGTTTCCCTCGCCATTACCGAGTAATACGGCTTCGTATTATCCCGAATCTTTAACCTCGCAGCCAACTCGGCGTACAAACATTTTTCAGACAAAAAAAAAAAACATAAAAAATCTTTGCGAAAGAAAAGAAAGAAAAAATCGTATTCTCCACAAGGGTGAAATCGCCAACTCCTTTCATATTTATGAACATTTATGTTGACGCCGTCGTGCGCTCGTACTTTATTCACGCTGCAATGATGACGCCTAACGAAATATTTATATATTTATTTTTTCCTCATGCATTTCGATCGTTTTTTCATGTTAATTTATCGGCGAAGCTGCGACGAAGGGGCGATCCGAGGGAGAAGCGAGGGATCATCGAGTGGCTCTCGTCGAGGACGCGAGCGGTATACTCCTGAGAATAGGGATGGACGAGGATTCGAAGAGCGGCGGTCGTGACGTTGAAGTCAGAATTTTAATTGGCGCCGGAGTTGGTTCGTGGTCCACTCTCGCCGATTATCCACGCCGAGTGCCTCTCCATCATTGCGACTCGCTTGTGCACTACACGGCCGCCCAGAGTGTGAGTCCGCTGCGTCGACATTGCACTACTATTCGTCCGCTGCCGTTGGCTCGCACAAACAAATATAAATGAACGTGTTTCATCCCTGCTTTCGGGCTGCCTCTCCCCCCATCCCCCTCTCCCCCAACCCCTTTAACATCGTTTAGAATGTTTAGTTCGTTTAATTAGTCCGTTAGTTCGGACTCTGCGGTTGAGTCGCGAGAGCGCGCGCTCCCGCGTTTGTGTTGGAGTTTCTCTTCGTTTGGGATTTATGTAGTGCATGCACTATGTTTGCGAATTGTTATTCGGCACTCGGGCCCTCTTCCCGGCACCGCTGGAAAATACGGGAATACACGGACGAAGTGAGTTGGGAGGCGGCTCTGTGCTAGAGCCCCGGCTTCAAAGTGGGCGAAACGAGGCAAACATTTTTCCTACAGCTAATATTTGCGGATGCCGGGAAAAGAATGTTCGCGGACTCGCTGAGCGGACGGTGAAAAATTCCGGAAGGAGGAACGCGCAGGAGAAAACGAGGAGAATCCGGAAGAGGACACTGTTGCTGAGGCGAACGAAAGAGGAGAAGAAAAAAAAAAAAAAACAACTTCCACAGATTTTCACGAAATTGTCTCTTTGACATCGACTGAGTAGAGCCCTTTGCGAACTAATCGATGCTCGCCGAAGCACCCTTTATCACCAGGCACGGCAAATGGCACTCTCCACTCTCGGGCACATTTCGGTCCCGCTTTTCTGCGCCCTCCCCCAGAGATCGTTTTCTTCCTTGCTTCGGTCTTCGGGGGGTCAGTAGCAAAATAAAATTCGCGACGGCGACGACAACGACGACGAAGCTTTCTTTCTCGGTTTTCAGGGCATGTACGCAGTGGCCGTTGGACCGTATCCCGGTGCTCGTTGCGACGATCGAGCCACTCTCTGGAGACTACGGTCCCCGGCAGCGGAGACCATCATGACTCAGCATTATTCCGATGAGAGTGTACCGGCAAGCACGAGATCCGTTCTTATGGAGATTATCGAGCAGCTCCGGGGACGTCGGGCTCTGAACGTACCCATGAAACAGAAGGTATTGCATTATTTCTCGACTATTCAATGGCACATATGCTGTTTCGGTGTACATTATGGAAAGGTCTGTTTGATGGGTCTATGAAGATAGCGCAATGTCGCAGTCATCTATACAGTTGCCGTCTGTTCGCACATGTGAAATAGATTCTTAACCCTTAAGGTACGGGATCCTCGATGAGCGAGGACCTCGATTCCGGGCGATTCACCCGGGTTCCTGGCTCAGCGAGTCCTTACATTGCGTGGTATAAAAATCGCTACGGCAACAGTATCAATATACGCGGACATGTCCCAGTCGTCGAACTGGAACATTCGTCCCAGTTCGACATCCGGGAGATCCACATTCCTATGTGGATTTGGTTTATTCCGAACTTAAGTATTAGAAATCCAATTTAACACTTGTAATCGTATCTACGAACATTATTTAATGTACAGAAAAATGTTGTACACGGTTCAAGCCGAAATTATTTTCTATTGTTGCATTTTATTAAAAGACAGTCGATATTGTGTCTGGAAATTGGTACAAGCGTTACTACATACGCGACCCAATAATCGGACAGTTCAAAGAAGTTAGGTTAGCCAGCTTTTTATGTAGCGTATCTTCAGTACAGTTTCGCGTAAATATAATTTTTTCATTGATTTAATTAGTAAAAGACAGAGAAATTCTATCAGTTAATATAAACTAATTAAGTTCGTACATCAGAATTCTCAAAATCTATGATTGTCCAAAACATTGGAACATACAGTGTCCGAATACAAAGACATTCCGAAAAAACCGCGTCCGTAGACTCGTACATTTGGACTCTCTTCTTATTTTCTTCCGTAATTAAAAAAAAAAAAATTTATCTTTTTGCAATTAACCGATATGTTTTGGTGACTATTTTTCGTTATTTTCACAAAAAATATGTTCTTGACCAATTAATAACTGCTGGAATCTGGGGATATTTTTAACCGTCCGAGCATTGGTGCCTTTACCTTATATTTAAAAAAATATCGATGACATCAAAATTCGGGAAAATTCTCCTTGAAGAGTACTGTTCACGATATTACATGTGTGTAGAATAGTATTTTTTTGTCAACATATAGTGTGCTATCGTAATTCGAATCTTTTATTTACATCTCAGGCCGCGGAGTCCCCGGCCTGCGCGGTCACGTTCGGCGCGAGGCTCCCGTACGTGAAGGGTTAAAGGTATCCGTCCTATTAATTCCAAAATCACTTCCCTCGCACAGATCGGAGCGTCCTGGAAGAGCTGAAAAAAAAAAAAACATTGCAGGATCGGATAACAAAGCCGGCGGGGAGGAAATTGTGCTCGGACATTGTACTTCCATCGTTGTTGTTGATTCCATTATACAGCTCGAATATTTTACACACTAATCTCGCGTTAATGAGAAAAGTTGAATCGATTCGATGCCGCGAGGACGGTTCGGCAGTTATTCGCCCGAGCGGGAATAAGCAATGACTCGGGGGAGCGACGCGGGCCCGGCGAACTCTCGCGGCTATGTGCGGCAGGTGTTATCGCCTCGGACGTGGAATTCATTTGTGAATCTTGAATGGCCCGCGGCAATCATGTCCCCGGATAAATGCCAGGAGAAGCGAAGAAAACTCGTAGATTGAATTTCGGATTTCTTTCTCGTCGCGGAGAGACCGGCGTGGGGAGAGCAACCGAGCGTGGCGAAGGGTTCTTCCGCTCGACGCGCGGTCGGGGGAAAAAAAGAGGAAAAAAAAAAGAAAAGACGGTGGTACCGGGCCAATATTTTTCCCCGAGGGTATGCTTCACGATATATGTGCCACGAGCTGGCTCCTACTCGCGCGAATAGCTGAGAAAAAAAATCTTTAAAGAGGTCGAAGAAACAACCCAAAAAAAAAAAAAAATTCGGCGGTTTGTGAGCGCCTTGCTTTGCTAAAGGTCACTCAACCCCAAGGCTCAGAATTTTCTTCAGCTAAACGCGATGAAAGACAGGGGCTTTTTCAAAGGTTTGCCACGACGAGCGTCGTGCTTGTTCGACTAATCAGCAAGCTCCTTGAATATCAACTCACTCCCGTACCATAAAGCCCTCGGCAAAAGGACTTCTGCCGTTACGTGATTGCCTTTGTGATTAGCGTTTCGACTCTGTGCCTGCGACTTCTTTGCAGCGAGAGCTCGCCCGCATTCGCAGCTGCCTCTCCCTGGTCAAACTTTTCCTGAAATCTTCGACGCGGAGAAGGATACTAATAATATACTATTCGCCTAGCTCGGGTGCGCGAGTAGCTGGTGAAAGGGTTCGCCCGATTCCCAAAGTTTTCCCCTCTCGGACGATAACCCCGTTTTCTCGGAGCAAAAGGGCGACAACTCTGCAACTTCTTATAGCTCGCGACGAGTTTTTCATTCGCGCTTCAACACCGGTATTCCACGGCGTATCAGGGGTTCCTTTGATTCGCGGAATGAATGGCGCTTGGGCAAATGGGTAAACGGGACGACGCTGATTCGCGAATTGAATAACTTCTGGACGAACCAAAAGAAAGTTTTTTCTTCTCGCGTCGATTAAGGGATTAAAAAGTCGGAGAAACATATATAGGGGTTTAAGGGGCAAAATGGGCAAGCTGACAGATGGAAAATAATTTTTTTTATTCTTTTTTATTTAATTTTTTTTTGTGTTTTTATAGGATTGTTTGAGGATCGTATCGCGTCACATAGTCGAGACTATACACTGGTGGTCGTTGGAGAGAGCCGGTCCCGATCCTCTGAGAAGCTGGGCCCCGGAGACCCTCGCCCGTCACGTTCTACTCGCTCTCGACGAATTGGTCACGGCTCTCAGATGTCAAAATCTCCGATGTTACTTTTATCCACGGTGCAATGTGATGCTACAGTGCGCCAAAGGTAAGGGTTTGAGACCACTCTTAAATATTTATTTCTGACATGTCGCTCGCTCGCAAGTAAATGATTATTCATTTATTTATTTATTTATTTATTTATTTATTTATTTATTTATTTATTTATTTATTTATTTATTTATTTATTTATTTATTTATTTATTTATTTATTTATTTATTTATTTATTTATTTATTTATTTATTTATTTACCGGGCACCAGGGGGGTTATTTTTGAATCACTCGTTTGTAAAATGTATAGGATAAAAGTGGGGCATATGGCCCGGTCCATATACCATCGATTTACGTGTTAATCGAGGTGGGCCATATTCACCACTTTTACCCTACGTTCTGTCGCTGTATTCATTCGTATGTTTATACGCATACAGCGACAGAGCGTATACGTTTTGCAAATGAGTGAATCAAAAATAACCTCGCAGCGCTTTTCACATAGATGTATACACGTTTTAAAATATAATATAATATAAACCTCAAAGAATAACAATTTGTAAAATAACAGTTGATGATACTCGAACAGAATATTCGCAATGAAAGATAATGTCACGCATAGCGATTTTAAACAATCCCATTAGAATATTAAATGGATCCATAAGAGGTGGATCGTTTGGAGCCGCAGTTATCCTGTAAACTGCTGATTGGAAACTGAATGAGCTAAGGGCGACTGGGACATGAAATGTCTGCGCTGATCTGTTTGACGAATACAATATCGTTAAACAGTCGTAGAGATAATTACTTTAAAAAAAAGCTCTCTTCCGCGATATAATATTTAGCATATTACTCGAACCCCAATTATTCGGAGAACTTTCGTCTGATCGGGCGATTCCAAAGTTTTTCGATTTAATTCCGTCAATGGCTGAGGCCACTGCGGCTAATTGGACAAATTTTTGTGGACGGAGGACGGCGAATTTCGTCACAGTCCGCGGAGAGGAACGCAATTAAAAAAATACTTCTTTCGCCCTGCTACGCTCGCTATTTTCCCGTTATTTTCCACACAGACCCGACAGTCTCCCGACATTGTCTGCGATGTTTTTCACGCGCTCTCTCTAACTGCGAGGAAAAAAAAGGAAAAAAAGTATTTAATTTAATCGACACGCACGCGTGCACATTTGTCATGCAAACGAGCGCATGAGGCGCGCCGTCGTCGCATCGAGCCGGAGAACTAAGCGGAACTCGGAACGAGCCAGATAAACTTAGTTCACCGAAGTTTACGCGATAGGCATATACAGGGACTGACTGACGGGTAACATCGAGTTTCGCTGAAGCTGCAGAGACAGTCGTCACTTGGCGAGGTACACTGCGTCTTGTAATGCAGAAATTCACAGAACTAGCTGGTACTTACGCCGCTGGCTGCTACCTCGGGCGTTAACGAATTCTATGCCGTATTAGGAGCCGATTCTGACGCTTCTAGAGCGTACATTTTGTTTGCTCGCCTCAGCCTTCCGCAAAACCTTCCCCGTGCAAGCAAGAACCAACGAATGTTTAACTCAAGAAAAAAAAAAAAAAAAAATGGACTAAAATAGCGTACCACGGCACGATCGCTAATTAAACTACCGACGGCTCTCGAAGGTGTACTAACATCCAGGCAGCTCGCATTCGTAGAAAACCTTCGCCGCTATCTCGGGAAACGTTACGTATCTCCCGTGATAATTATAATGGTGCACCGGAGGGACGCGAGAGCGCGAAGGGATTCCGGTCAGAATACTGGAACACCG
Organism: Exephanes ischioxanthus; assembly: GCA_958510785.1. Taxonomy (NCBI): domain Eukaryota; kingdom Metazoa; phylum Arthropoda; class Insecta; order Hymenoptera; family Ichneumonidae; genus Exephanes; species Exephanes ischioxanthus. Next base: position 13,706,540 of record OY294015.1, read on the forward strand.
AGAGGATCGATCGAGCTTTTCGCTGATCAGCTCGGCGACTGCAGCGCCGAGAATAACAAATTACAGGGTGATTATGTAATTCAAGCGGCAATTAACAGGCTATTTTTTTACGTTCCTATCGGTATCTAATAAATATTCATCCGGGTGAGAATAGAATCGACGAAATGGAAATAAAAAGTTGAAAATTGAATTTTTCATATCTCTCATAATGTTCCATTATTCGCAAAGCTTCTTATGAGAAAGCCTTTTCTATATTTTTTTTTGGCTTCCTCATGGAGAAAGCTTTGCGAATAATGGAACATTATGAGAAAGCGATATGAAAAATCCAATTTTTAATTTAAAAACAATGCATTTTTTGAACCTCCTGCGGCTTCGGAACGGTCTAATCGGGATACCAATTAAGCCGGTAAATCTAGATAAACTAGACAATCAGGCAGGAAAAATTATCAACGTCAAATATAAAACATTGTAACTTATTCGCAACACAAAAATTAATTTCGACAGAGCTGTCACATTTAGACAAGAAACATTATAGCTATAGAAATATTATAACATATCACAGATGAACGCATCCAGAGAACAGCAACCGAAGCCAAAAACAGAAATATTTTGGAAAGAACCTGGCAATATAAGGGAAACAAATAGGAATGATAAGGTATAACTTAAGTATTATAGGTTAGAAACATATTGGCATGTAACTATTTTAAATTTAAGTATAGAGAAAAATATACACTGTTTCTGAAGAGGACCCAGACCAGGGTCGAAACGTTAAGATGGAGTTTCTTCATTAAAAACCAAAAAAGAAGAGACCGAAACTATATCGTTCCGAAGCCGCAGCACGTTAAAGAAATTCATTTTCTCATCGGTCACCGCATTCAACAACGATATTTATTGAAAATTATTATGTTCAAATATCGTCGCTTTTCACTGAATGAAATAAATTTTTTGAATGAAATGAATTTTTTTTTCACCCGACTTTTACTCAAGAAATCCAAATGATACCGCTTTATATAGCTTTTGTAATCCCGTCATATACTTCATCTTGTGTATTTAGTGCCGTAGAACATGATAGGTACCTGTGTTTTCCTGCGATTCCATACAGACGCAAAGAAATCGTTTTTTAAAAATACGCAAAATCACTCATTTTTGCAATATTGATTATAAAAATTCCAGAAAAAGTTTTTCTTTGGTTGTCGCTCAGGGACTATATTTAATCTGTTTTTCACACTGATCACGAATAACCAGTTATTTAGCTTCTTCCTCAATATTTGAAACGAAAATTGACGTCTGTTGTGACGTATACATTTTTTGTTTTCTTTTCAATATTTTGTAAAATTTAAACGGTTGAATCGATTCTTTCCAAAATTAATAGCGAACATAGGTCCATAATAATTTATTTATGTCGAATTTTTAGGCAAATATCTCAAAAATGATAAGAGCTGGAGTGCAAATGATCTTTTTCGAAAAACTGAAAATGTCACAAAACCCAGACCCCTCGACCGATTCTACATTCAATAGCGAACATTGTTTGGTGTTGGTCTACGTCTATAGAAAGTTTCAGCGCGATAACTCAAAATTTGCGAAAGCTTGAGCACGAGCACACTTTTTTCAAAAATGTCAAAATCTGATAAAATCTGAACGAAGGTTTCAATGAATGCCTTAATTGTGACAAACAGAGGCATCAAACTGCTCTGCATACGTGCCAAATTCTAACCCGATTCATAAAACCGTTCTTGAGTTATAGACGGTTGAATTTTGCAGGCCTGGCACACACACACATACATCCCGACAATTTTTAAATGTGATTTTTCGACGCTTTGGCACATTCTGAACAGGTTTTTATTAAAATCTTGCGATTATTTTTGTCACCAATCAAAGCTTCCTCTATGATGAGGCAAAAGAGTTTGCTCCAGCGCTGTTATTGTCTCTCACATATTTTTGTTATTGTTCGACCAACGAACAATTTTGTTCGGTCGCTTTGATATAATTTCATTTTCCCGTTCGGCGGCGTAAATTCACGAGGCTCGATCGCGAGCCGATGGTCTCTCTCCCCCCCCCTTCCCCCCAGCCTTTCACGAATTAAGCGTTGACGCGGAAGTATCGCTCGATTTCCACTCGGCTGCTCTCGTCTATAGTCCAATCGTTTGGAAACTCGTTACAAGTTCAGTCGACGAACGGAACTTATAACGAGCTTTTGCAACGTCCCTGGTGAAATTCTACAAGCGAGACATATCGTGATTTTCCTAATATTTTTTTGTTTAAGCTATCCGATCTATACACCTCAGCAAACATCTCCATTCTATCGTCTTCGAAGTTATGTTTCTTCACTTTTTTTCATCAATGCAATCTCGTCAGCAGATTGCAATACGACTGAAATCGAATCGACCGATATTCTTCGTTCGATATCCAATCGGAAAATTGATGCATCGGATTATTTATCAATGACCTGTTAATCGAATGCCCGGCCGAGCGCTGTCGTTTCGAATTGCACGATTGTTTTTCTCCTTCCCAGCGAACTATCCACGGTGATATTACATCTTGTATACGTCCCACTTTGAAAAAGACACATTGAGAATTGTTTCCTTTCTTTCATAAATATTTCGATTAAGGTCTTTATCCATTTTTTGTTACCTAGAAGAAAGTAAAACAGGATAAATAAAAACTATGTTATGATAAAAAGGATCCATAATTAAACTTTGAATCATTAAACGGTTTTAATGTCGATGATCAACATTGTAAAAATATGCTTAAAAATTATAATTATGTTATTTATGTTGAAAAAATGTAATTGAACGAATGTTACCGAAAAAGATGGTCTTCTCCATCACGAGGACTCGTACGTGTCGGATGCTCGTCTTCTCGAGTATTATCTCACGTCTCTTCATCGATACTCCACGAGCTTGAGCCCGGTCGAACCTCGACCGAGCGACGTGCTGGAGAACGAGTTGATCGGACGATGGAGACGGGTCATGGCATCGCTGCCCAGGGGAACCATGAGTGGACACAACGGCTACAGCGCGAGACAGCTCGATTACCTGAGTCTCGTCGTCAAGGAAGTCCTCCGGGTCAAGGAGCTCACGCTTCGGGTGAGTTAATCGTAACGATAAAAAAAAAAAAAAAAAAAAAAAAACCATGTACAAATTCGCGAACGATTGGATCATTGTGGTGAATAAAGATCGAGTTTGACAAATCCTCCTGATTCCAAGGAAAAATACTCGCTTTCCAGCGCTCACTAAGTTACGACACGGCGTAGCGATTCGGTCACCGCTTACCGGGTAGAAAAACTCCTTCTTTGTTAAATTTACGATTTCTTATTCCCTTCAGCGATCCTTACAGCCACTCGGTGTGAGCGTGTTCCGATGGTAGAAACTCTCGCGAGTAATAGGTCTTTCCTTAATCGATAAGCCGCTCTAATGGATAGGTTCGATGGCCCCGCGTGAAAATATTTATGTTCCCGCCGCTGTGTAAGCTGCGTTTTACTAGTAACAAATTTCCCGACGACGGTATTGTAGGAAACGAGTAAAATCCAGGAGGACTCTGAGAAATTCCCTCCGCTGCTTACCATTCCAGGGTCGTTTCGACGAATGTTCTTTTCTGAGCTTTCCGATATCGTCCCACACCTCGGAACCCACGGAGAATCTCGTGTACCTACTGACGCTGGTGCTGAAGCAGGCGAGGGACCAGATTTACGCGATAACGGATCGCCGCAAACGCAAACGCGAACGTCTCAAGACCCTGAAGGGACGAGGCTCCGGAAATCGAGATGGCTCCGCGTACTTCGAGCGTTCGTTGGACATTCTCGTCGACGTCGTACGACGCGACAGGCAGACCGCGTACATGGATCTCGAGAGCGACGTCATCATGGCCAAGACTCTCCTCAAATGGCTGTACTTTGGTAAATCGTTGCACCTTTGCGCCGCAGGATTATCCCTGCCCAGATTTCTCTCGACACATTTGCTTCCATTTTTATTGGTTTCTGTACACGGTAAAAAATTATTTCGTAAAATCGAAATACGAAGTTTCCTAAAAATGATTTTGTTAAGTAAGTGACAAACCCGTTTGTTGAGGTTTGAATATACAAACCTGTCCTTTTAGTTACCGCGTCTTTAACGATTTCAGTTTGTACTTTTGTTACCAAAACTAGAGCCGGACGGTGCGTTCGGGAAATTATCAAATAAAAAATTGTAGCCATTTGTGAACAATAAGTCGTCGTAAAAAGTGCAAACTTTTTTTTTCACTGTGTAGTAAGCTCGAACTGCCGTATCTCTTCCCTGGTAGGAATTTTAGAGTATTAAATTGGCGTCTGATCAAGGCCCGACGTAACGCTCCGAAACTTCTGCGAGGCTTCGAGTGACTGTATACAATGTTTCTTGATCCACAGGCATGGAGCACGACAAGAAGGTGTTGGGTCCGATATTGCGTCCGTATTTGGGCAATCTCTTCAACGTATCGCACGAGAACGCTTGGCACGTGGAGTCGTGGCGCAAGAGACAGGATATATACAATTCGGAAGTGCGTTCATTGGCCCTGTTCTGCAAGCTCGTGACGGCTCAGGAGGTATCACCGGCAAATGGAATAGTCGAATCCCTGTCGAAGGGCTGGTGTTGGGCCGAGCACGTGACGAGGATGATCGAGCGTTCGAGTGACGGCCTCAAGCTTGTTTTCCTCACGCGCGACAGGCTAATGAAGTATAATCTGACGTTCGCGAACAACAAGGGCCTCAGCGCGTTCTCGACTTGGAGCAAGGCGAGGAACATTGGTAACGCGACGAGGCGGGCGACGATAGCTAGGACCAATATAATCACGGCGACCGACGCGTTACCCGGGTTAAATGGAACGTCGGCGAACGCCGCACAAGTAAACAAAGGTGAGGAAGCTGTCCACTGGACAGCACCGGACAGACAAAGCTTAATTGAAGCAGGTTTTGGGATTGCCCGGGGGTTCCGAACGTATCCGTGGGTAGGGATGAACTTCTCACGGCTTTCTATGAAAGCAACGCAATATCGATCGTTCGAAGTGTACGTAAACCAGATCGTTGGGTATATTGCCAATTATTCTGCACCAGCAGAATTCCCTCTCGTTATTTTCGAGCTCGATGACACTCAAATGCGCGGCGTATGACTCCGAACGGCCACCGAGCACTATAGGTCATATTTTGTCATTGGCCATTACGAGATGGCAGGTTGATGACGCGACCATAATCCCAGTGGGTCGAGTTATCGTAGAAACTTTATTCCCGCAAGAAGCGAAGACCCACGAGGGTTGACGAGAGACCAGGAGAGAAGATGCGGTTTGCTCGCGAACAACTTTCGACAAGGCAAACGATAAACTTTGGAGTCAGTGGATTAATTAGAATCGGGTCAGGAACCCGGCACGCCTTGGCAGACTTAACGAGCTCGAGAGTCCTCTCCGCCGCTACTTCCACTAATCCGCATCTCTTCCTCTCTTACCTCCCGCTCTCTGCCTCTGTCCGCCTATCCCTTCGTCACATTGCTTTTCCTGCTAGCTCTATATATTCCTCATCTCTGTCTCGACGAGGACGTCATTCTCCTGGACACGAACTTCTCGTCTTCACCTTAATTACGGCCTAACAACGTACGTACCTTGGCACCCGTAAAACCGACCCGGGCTATCGGTTCGGTACACGGTTTTCCCGTTAGACTTCGGCTGACAAACGACTCCCTCGGATTCTTACAGCTCTGCCACTGCGGCCACTGAAACGCCCGGGACGCTAACGTAATTCGATGACCGAAGATTCATTTCTTCCTTCCTCCCGCGACTTATATTAATGTTCAACAATGGCTCGATCGAACTGATCGAACTAAGACTTCAATTCGCAGGGATTCGATGAATCTGATTGAGCTTTGTAATCTTGAGTGTACAGTAAAAAAGATTTGTACATTTAACAAAGCTTTTTTGTCCACAAACGTCCACAATTATTTTGTTGTTAATTTCACAACAAATATGTGTATAATTGACAGACATTGTTGTAAAATGGACAAGATTTTTTTTTAATAAAATGAACATGAAAAGAATTGTGAACGTTTGTGGACAAGAAACGTTATTTTACTGTGTGATAAGCGTTTTCGGCTTTTATGTGATTGAAAAGTTGTGGCTAATCGACGCGTTCTCTGTCTGCGATTAGGTGCTGCAGGCCACGTAGAATTGAGGGATACGAGCCCTTTAACGTTCGTCGTCACGATGAATCGTCGGCGAGGCCGACAACGGGGTCCGGGAGGCTTAATACCAGCTCTAGTGGCGCTCAACAAGTTTAGGGTGAGTTAATTCCCACGTTATTATCGATGCGCACTGCAACGGCATACGCGATGAATCCTGCGATCTCGGACCGTGAGATGTGCGAACCAATGCCAGAAACAGAGAAGGTCCGAATCCCTGAATCCGACCGGATACCCAAACATTGTTGTCCGAATAATGAGTTAATCCAATCGGTGATTCTCCGATGGATCGACGGCTAATCCGTTTCATCCAATAATGAGTCCCCAATCAACGATTCAATGATAGGTCACTGTTCGTCGTAGTTCAATTAGCTATGAGCTTAAGCTACTTTACAAGGGACCACCTCCGTGCAAACCAGTCACAATAGTTACACCCAGAAAAAAGATTTATTCAAATCAAATAAATTTCGATCTTCAAATGACGATTATTAAGATAAAAGAAATGTTTCGTTGCCTTAACAAAATCTTTATTAGATTCAAATAACGGCTTTTCTTTACTTTCAGTAAAAAAAATGTATTCGAAGTGACTATTTATTGATTTGTACTTTAAAATAAATGTTTATTCGACACAAAGAAATCGAATCATTGAAAATACGATTGTTAATAGATATTTATTCGCGCCAAAGAAATTATATATTTGGCACCAAGACAAAACACGCCGATTATCCGGAAACGCGCATTATAGAGTCGTGAACACGTCAATAAAAAGAATAATACTATCAAACAAATAAATATATTAGAACTTAATAAATGCTCTATTAGGTTATGAACGAAATAAACATTTTTCTTCGTCCCTAATGAATTTTCTTTGATTGGAATAAACTTTTTTCTGGGTGTACGATAATTTTTTGTGTGCATCACCAATCGTCAGTGAGAATTAGTTGCAATTATTGCAAAACGAATCTAAGCTAGCCCGGCTAACTGCACGTCGATGAATGTGATTTTCTTGTTTATTGGTTGCAAAGATTGCACGTAGAGAAGACGTCGGCGCAAAAGCGAGGAGGCTCAACGGTGCGGTTATGATAAGGATCGAAACGAGCGACGGAGCGCCCCGGTAATTCGAGATCCGACACTTTTCTCCCCCTTTAGTGACCCGACCACCGGAGGTAGTGGGAAGTCCCTACCCTCGCGCAGTGCAAATGCTGATCCCGTAATGTATAGCAAGATAAACGAAAGTGGAGCAAGCAGCCGGAGTTCCCTCGCTCCGGCCGGGTTAACCAGGTAAATTTAACGAAAGGGGATGAAGCCGCAAGTTTTCTCGTTTCCCGAATTATAAGTATCTTTGATATAACCACCGGTCGAGTCGTGATGCTCGAATTCTCCGGACGGGGAGGGGAAACCCCACGGGAATCCAATTTAAGATTCGCCGAGAGATAAAACGCTTCGACTCCTTTTTTTTCCGCGACCTTTCGATATCAACGGATAATTGCGGAAAATCTCTGTGGAGCCGAATGACGCAAGCATCACCCCACTCGCGGTATCACCGTTCTTGGTCGCCAATCAATTGATACTGTTGACCTTTACTGCCAATAAAATCGTCGCTGTGTGAGCCTGATATTTCGAAGTTTCCGGAATGAACATGGAAATTCGTCCAGAATACGGAAACGGTGAGACGACCGGAAGCCGGGGAGACGCAGTAGTTACGAACATTGATTGTTGCTGCTTCCACCATCTTCGCCGTGCTCTCGTCACCGGCTCAGTCATCTCGGGGCGGCCAGCTGCCTTTGATATAACAATTACGTACGATCGAGCAGACCGGCTTTATGAAAGTCGGCTCCTGGAGCATCGTGGCCTGTTTCGGACAGCACACACACAGCCCAAAGGAGTCTCTGCAAACTAGACTGCAATATGCACGGCATGCTAAACCAAGATGCCGAGACGCTGGGAAAATAACATTGTCAAGATAGTGACGAGGGTCCGCTCCATTATCCATTAGAATGTAGGCGTAACGGGAGACAAAAGACAACAAAAAGTCGTCCGTGCGGAGACAGTTACGTGTCGAGTGTGAAAAAAAAAAGATAACTGAGTTATTTGAGGATTCGAGCGGCTGCTAACAGTGCAGAGAGAAAACGAGAATAGGAGAGCAAGGAGCCGCCGAGAATACCGAGGGTTCGAAGGAGTTCTTACGGTAGACTCTCAGACGCTGCAAGGTGGGTGTGGAAGGTCAGTGGAAAACGACTTCTCGCCGGTGGTGCGAAACTCCGAGAATCACAATTACATTCAGTGTGGAGCAGGAGGGGGAGGGGGGGGGGGGGGGGGGGGTAGTTTGGTCGCCACGTGCCCAGCATCCTCGCTTACATCGTACCGTGCGCAGGAAGGAGTGGGTTCAGTCTCTCGGCTCGCTGCGTTCTCTTGACGGGGCAACGTGAATTTCACGGGTAAAGTTGTAACGGGTAAATGTTGTTGTGCAAGAGCAAAAAAGAATCAAGAAAAGTGAAGATCGTATGGGGAGGCACGGGCAGGAGTGAAGGAACGAGCTGTCCCGACAGCCACTGGAGGACAAAAGCGAACACGAAACATGCTCCATACAAGAGAGACATCTTCTTGCAGCGAGCGTGAAGGGCGTCGCGCGCTCGAAAGTGAATTGATAACCCTGTTGCACTCGCTCTCGCACGCTTTCTCACTCCCGGGCGAAAATGTAAGAAGCCGTCACATCGTCGAGATTAAATTTCCGGTACATTGCCAATTAAGGGCGAAGGAGATCTTTCCATTAATCGGGCGGAAGGAAGGATGACATGTACGCTCATGTTGGAGGGTGCCAGCGCGGAGAATCCATCGTCCTTTGATACCGTCAAATTACGCTGCTCGAGTCTCGCTATCTGCGTCGAACCTTAAATTTATCCGGAACTACGGTGGAACTCCGGAAACTACGGGCTCGCTTGGAAAGTTCGTCGCTCGTGCATTTCCGTAGTTTTCGTATTATAAATTAATGATGAGACCATGATTTCGCGGCGACTGACGAGAACCATGGGTTTTCGTGTTTTCCTGGAAACTCATTGGACATTCATTCGCTCGGGTCGTCAAACTTCTAAGATAATTTTCCATTACCCGCAATTGTTTGATCAAGACTCCAGAAACGCTTCATGAAGTCTGGATTGATTTTGTAGATTCATCCATTGCTGAGCTGGCTGATGACCTGTTTAATTCTGTTTGATTCTGTTTAACCTGTTTGATCATTTAATACGGTTACTTTTTTAATGTCTAACCAAAAGATGAAGATTTATTGAGCGGTGTTTGTACTGCAATTTCACGGTGTATCCTCGGCAATAGTGCTTTCCGATGTGGCAACCCTCGGGGGATAATCGTGCTTGATAGGAGGGTAAAGTCCTGCCCGCCATTTTTCACTTTATTTTACCAAAGCTTCTGAATCTCGAGGGCCCCGGGAGATTTCGCCGCCTTACTCCACTTCAGCCAATTTCCGGCTCGAGTTCGTGAGCATCAACAAACTTCCTTCACTCCGTTGAGAGGAGCCTTCTGCGGAAAGGAAGCTACGACTTCGTCCGGAAGGACACTGGACCTTCGGGATTGGTATATCCGAATTCGCTACGAGAAAAAAAAGATTTCGCGTGTCTACATTACTTTTTTATTGAAAAATGTGTGTTTTTTTTTTTTTTTTTTACAAGTACCCTTCTCGCTCTTCCGTCCTGATGCCTTTGTCTGCTCGCCGGTATTCACGGTTTCGCAATGTTGTACACATGTGTGTAAACTCACGTGGCCACGTATCGAATTCCGATAATAGGCTCAAGCCTCACAATGGTCGCGGTTCGCCCGAGAGATGGGACTTACGCGGCGGATCGTACCGGCGAAAGTACACCATTACCGATACTCCAAACTTTTTGCTTTATGCACGATGGAACGGTAATGAAAGCTAATTATTCGATGGAAACGTTTAATTTCATGCACGTTAGAAATCCTGGCAATGCTCCCGTAGTCCCCGGATTTCATTAAATTAATTTTAATGGCTACCAGACTGCTCAACTCCGGTCTGTTCTCTTCTCTTCTCCACTTCCTCCCCGTAACACGCGTATATGCATGCATATATACATATGTGTGTGTCCCGTGATCATGAGGGTTCTCGAGTTGGTACTCACCCATATACACACCCCGGACGAACTTACTCTTCGAAATGGTTATCCTCCCTTGTGTAACTATATCTACTTGAAACGCTTCCACGCTCCACTGCGGAAGCTGAGAGCCCCATTACCGGAGAGAAAAAAAAGTTTTTTTTCCCCGTGCGTAACGATATTTTATTATCGTACTCATTATTTTTCACTGAAACCCTTACGCTCCCGGTCACGGAATGCGAAGCTAATGGAGCGATCTCGGCCGAGCTCCGGGACGGTTCGTCTTGCTTTCGTCCAACAGATTTGCCTTGTTATTCAATGAACCGACGTCTTTACCTCGCGCACGGAGCAGCACGTTGAGTCGTTTGATCGATGAGACGCAATTAGGCAGATGAATCGCCTCGCGAGTAATCTTGGATAATTAGATTCGCATCTTAGGAAACATTTGCGTCGGGGATTTTCTTCTTTATTTCTTGTTGCATGTAATACACGGTATATGTTTTAAGATCCTGCAAGAGGCAGCCGCCGTCTTGCCGCAGGAGGAAAGGGTGGCTATGCTAGATATAGTTCAAAGAGTTTCGCGAGAGGCGTCCCGACGTATGCGGAGAACCAGCTGCCCGGACTTGACTACTTCGGGATCCCCAAGGCAAACATATACACCAAGGTACGTGTGTATATATATATATATATATATATATATATGTATATTATGTCTTCCGGTAAAGTGCGGCATGGATCCGTCTGGCTATATCATGCACGCCCATCATCCTTTTGGCTTGAAAGCTCCGCGAAGAAAATGGACGAACTTTCAGAGTCGGCAGGTTTTGCATCACAGAGGCATTGGAAACTAGACCGCGCGCTCGTGTACATTGGTATACACCTCGCACGGCCAGCCGTGTTTTCGTCAGAACATTATTTTCCGAAACATCTTAGCTTTGCGATTTTTAAAAAATTGTAGTTATTCGACGTTTCGGGGCGATGTCTAATGTATTTTTTTCCTACCGATCACGAATCTCCGACTTATTTTACTCTTAGCACATCATTTGATACGGAAACTCGTGTGAGGAAGTAAATAGTAATGTCTCGTAAAATTTAAACGGTTCCATCGATCGGCGCCGAAGTAAATCTCTATTTACTCTCTCTACCACCGGCCGATAATAGTCACTTTGTACAACCCTTTTAGCCCGATAGCTCAAAAATTGTAAAAGCTAGCGTGCGCACAGATTTTTTTAAAAAGTTTTTTGCCTCGAATCCAGTTCGTTTTTTAAGTTCGTTCTTTAAGGTAGAAAACGCGTAACTTTTTAATGGCTGAAAGTATTTTGCTAAACATTTAACCGAACATTGAGGTTGACTCCTATCTCAGCAATTTCAGCTTGATAGCTCAAGCCCACACACATTCAGAATTTTTTTCCAAACATGATTTTCCGATGTCTTAAAACATTTCGAACACCTTTTCATTAAAATCTCGAAAATGTTTGTTTTCATGAAAACAAAGCTTCCTCCATGAGGAAGCTAACAAATCATGTAATTGACTCAAGAACACTATTTCTGATTATTAAAATTGCACGCAAGGCTGAAACAATAACATACGACGTAACGGGCGGCAGTCACGCATCGGTAGAATTCCGGTACCGCAGGAAATCGATACCGGCGTTGATTTCGTTGACGAGATTTTTCGCAAGTAAAGTTACGGGGGTTCGCCGGACCGCGCGGTCGAGTGGTAGCAGTAATCTCGAGAGCGTTTCGCAAACTCGAAGCCCCCGAGAGCCTTCCCAGCACGGCACGTACGGCAAATCGATAACCCTCAGCCTCGCTCCACTTTTTTTAACGCTTTTCCATGAAGAACTTTTTTAAATTGAATAGACAAGAACGACGATTTCCTTTCAGCGTTAAAACAGATTTTTGTAACTTTTCCTCCCGGATGTTTCACGACGGCGCGGCGCGTTCAGCGAAGTTCACTCGAGGAGAAATTGTAGTTTAACGAAAATTTATCAGTCACAGAGTGACCGGATCGCTCTCACTAATTTCCCGAACCTTATTTCTAGCTCAGTCGAGCGGTTCAGTTAAATTGGTCGGTCCCGCTTTCTATTAGGATCTTCCGACTGATCCCCCCGTGGATTTACTTAGATTTGCGACACCATTCTCCCGCGGTTATCCGGCATTAACGCCCGGAGAGCTACGGCAACAGCTCGAAACGAGAGACAAATTGAATTCGTGAGCGGTTAGGATTGCACCTCCGTCGCCTTTCCGCCTTTCTGTACATCAAAGTCCCAATTTGCCGATCCTCGTCACGCCACCTTCCTCTCTCACTGTCGCGGCGTATCTCTGAACGATCTCGTTAAACGGCAGGTCGGAGTCGCAACTTTTGGATCAAATTCCGCGTCTGTCGCCGAGCACTCGTCAGCGAGGAATAATCGCCGAACGTCAGGAACAGCTGCATCGGGAAATTCTCGAAATTAACGACACCCTCACGAGAGGATTGCGAGCGAGAACTCGTCTACCGGCCTGGGACTCCTCATCGGTAACTTCGTGGACCTCGTCTATTGGCTCGGCTGGCAGAAACAGATTGAGAAAAAATCGGACCCCCATATGGGACACTATGAGAGGTAAAAATTCAAAAATTCATGGTACAAGTGATCGATGGGGTAGGAAAATTAATTTTTTATTTTATTTTTTTGAAAATAATTAAACGTACGATAATTTGTTCTGAACTGAATTATATTTCTGATTATTTGTACGGCTTCGGAAATAAAAATATATATATATTTTGTCAAACCGTTCATCACAATTCCCCAGGCACTTCTCCCATGTGGGACCGCATAAGCATGGACGTTAACTTCGCGAAAAGTCGTTCGGAGGAGATGATGAGTCGGGAAGAATCTCCGAAATGGAATTTTGAGAATCGTCGGGGAAGAAGCGCTCCGATCCCGGTCGACGAGGAGCGTCTGCCTTCTTGGGACTTTCTCGAGACGACTCTCAATCGAAAGCTATCGCGTTATGAGCATCAGCAGCAGCACCACCATCACCATCAGCGCGAGGACCAGTCTATGGATTCTTTGGGTCTCGCTCCCGGGAACGTGGAAATCGATTACCCCGTAATGGCAAATGCGAAGAAGGAATTTTCGAGGGAAAATTCTCGGATAGGAACGAGGATCCCGAGGGTGGAGGCGACGAAACCCCAGAAGAACGATTTTTTCTTATCTTGAATGACAAAAATGTACGGAGAACGCGTGTTACGAAATTCCAAAGGGGATTTTTAATTATTCGTCGATATTATTTACTGGAAAAAAAAAAAAAAAAAAAAAAAACCGTATGAAATTTAATGTACTCGTACGGGATATTTTTATGCGTAAACTGCTATATGAAATTCCATGTAGAATTGTAATGAGAAATGAACGTACAGTACATTAAAAACTTAAGAAACACTTTACTTTTAATTATTTACTTTAATTTTAGTATAAAAGTACTTTAAATTCAATAATTTTCTTTAATTTTACTGTACAAGTCCATTCATTTTTCACCGCAATTGTATATTAAATTTAATGTACCAGTTTTTGCATAAAAACGCCCATTCCGTTGCATTAAATTTACAACTTTTTTTCACAGTGTTTAAGCCTAATTTGACTAAGAATATAAGGTAATCATTTGGAATGTTCACTCCGATCGATCCGGAAAGAGCCGTGACTCGTAAATTTCAATCGCGAAAGAGAATGAATCGGAAAAATGTTAAAGAATTTTGGTTTTTCTTGGATCTTAAGACGCGTTGTTTTGTTTTCCACGAAGATTTTAGACACATTAACTACGTTTGAATTCTTATTATCTCGCTCCGTACGGAGGTTTGGACCCTCGTCAATCTTCGGCCTAGAAGCGCCACCTGGTCGTTCATTCTTATTACGGCGCCTTCGGGGAAGCGAACGAGGGCGACTTCCTCGGATTAAATTGAGACACGCCACAGTCTCGAGGCACGAGTTAACTGTGATAAATTTAATTATTCCCACGGTACAAACAAATCCAAATTGCATCGAGAACCATTAACTGTAGTCCGATTATACGAGATATTACGTTTTTATTATCGGTACGTCCTATTATTACGCTGTTGAGAAATATGTAATGTTTCCAGTATTTAGTTTTTATTTCGTTCGAGAAGAATTCACCCTGAAACCTAAACGTCGTTGTAACTCGTCGACAATTAAATATTCCACTTGACCCGTCTTCTGACCAACTTTATAGCCAGGTATAGTTTCCAGGAGAGTACTCACGAATATCAATCAGCCGTAGCAAGGGGAAAAAAAATGTCGAGTGCGTTGCGCGATAAAGCGCGGGAGTTGACCCAATTCTCGGAGTCAAGGGAATCGCCAGGGACGGACTAGCTCGCAGCAGTGGCTGAGCCAGTTACCCTCACCGTAAGTAGCCACTTCGGGGTTGTCCGAGGGTTTGCGAGGAAGCGTGGCTATCAATGCTCTACCCGAGGATTGCGGGCGGTCCTCGATCCCGAGGGATATCATACTCCATGATCCACCAGGAAATCGACAAACCCCTGTCCTTTCATATTTAACGGATATTTCCGGGTCGGAACTCATCGCTACATTCAAGCTCGCTCGGACCATTCGTTATGCGCCCAAGACACCGGGTAACGAGGGTATCGCTTATTAAATGGGATTGCAAGCACCTGCAATGCACCTCGGTCTCGGCCATGCTTCGACAATATATTTTCCTTTGCATTATTAATTTCGCATGGGGAGGCGAACCGCCTATGATATTATTTTAATAACAAACGTGTCTATCTGTTACCCAACGTTGGTCGAGTATTTCATAATGAAACGCACTTATTACTGAAACCGGTGGCGCACGTACCGTAGCCTCAAAGTGGCGGACACGATACTGACTCGTTCCACTTCGCTCTGGAAGAGCACCGAAGCTCGATCGATTTAACCGCGCGCTCGACGTACCCTTACGAAAAATCGCTAATGGAACGGCGATGGTGGTTGAACACCGATAGGAAACCATTGCGGTACCCAGGCTTTTATCAGTGTTCATTATTGCATTAGGCACTTTTTGGGCGAAGTGGATGGAAACTAGTCGATAAAAAAAAAGTACGTGCATCGATCGAAATTACCCATGCAGTTTAATTTCCTTTTTTTTTTTTTTGCAAGTGTAACATATTTCTAAAACTGAACTCTCTTCATCGATTCCGATGAGATTTATGCACGACGTTGTGCAGAATCGAAATTCAAAGGTGCACCATGTTTCGAAACAGTTTCGGTCGAGTTTTTTTTTTTTTGTCGCGAGTCGCGGACATTCATTTTTCGAACCATTTGGGAGCGAAATTCGCGGAAAAACTGATTGTAAACTTCGTAAAAAGAACGATAATCCTCCGAGTAGGAACGCAGCGGGATAAAATTGCCGACGTTGTATAATACCGACAGTAATACCATTCCAAGTTCGTACGTGCCGAGATAAGACTGTGGGCTGCATAATGCACAGCACCAGAGCCTTTACTATTGATTTAATATCCGAGCTCCGGAAGACAATTCTAAATGCGGGGAATTTCTCTTTCAATGCCCGAGCCCCACGGGAGATTACTTTTTCAAACTTTAAACACAAGTGACTGGAGATGTGAACAACCAGTAATTGGTAGCTGGCTCGCAGCCAGTCAACGTGAATTTTCTAGGGCGAATGAGCTCTTCAACAATTCGTTATTAGATTTTGCTTTTAGGAGTACAGTAAAGCAGCTTATCGAAGTTTGTAGGGATTTGGATCTCTCGCCTCCCCCCCCCCCCCTGCCTCAAACCGCCCCGCCAATCCCTCCTGCCCCGCTGACGCCGTCGAACCACCACCCGGTCGATACCCATTTTGTTAGTGGACGCGACGCCTCCTTCGTAAAAGTATAACGATGTTAAATCCAGTTTGGTCCGCGCAAAACCACCAGAATACTCGCGGTTCCGCCGGAGCCCGGAATAATCGCCTAATCCGATTTTATTCCCTAGATCATCGGGTAACAAGAATTTATGTTTGTAAAAAAAAAAAAAAAAAAGAAGATTGACTCACTCTTTCGACGGGTATCGAAGGAACCTTGCAGTTTCGTGAGATAAAAAAAATTTTGTTCGATAGACTCCGATCATTGATATTTATCTTCGTGTCATTTAATCAAATTAATGATTATTTAATCCGTAGATACTTTATTCTATTTATTATCTTTCACCGTAACTCGTAATCTTTTATTCTCATATCTCCATTTTTTTTGGGTCATTTTGTTCCACCGTAAAAAATTGTCAATAAAATTAATATAAAGAAATTTGGTGTTGCATGTGACTCGAACGGAATGGATAAAAATAAGGTATCTTGTTTTACAGTAATGAAATATAATGGAATAATAATATATTTTATTTAACCGCACTGTGTCCGCGATGCCGTCGTAAAAATAGGATCGTTCGGTAAACGAAGCGCAATCGCCCGGAAACAGTGGCGCGCCTCTGCAAAGCGCACCAGCGTATGGGTTCACCACTAAATGCTGTAACGGAGCGGCGAAGCCTCTCGCGTCATCTAACTTTCACGTATTGCGTAATTACACGCTTCCGTGAAATCGAGCTTATTTAGAATATTTTCGTTCCGGTTAGGTTGTCGCGGGTTTGGTCACCAGTCCGCCGTCGGTTGGCCGGGTTTCCCCATTCCGGGGGGTGAATTTCCGCGCCCGCGCATCAGCCGCCTCTTCGCTCCGATCTCAGTTTCGCAGCCTCCCTTCCGTGGTCCGTATCACCGCGCCTCGACTAGAGGTGTGCCGTCCGTCGTGTTACTTCGCGCCACGCTTCGACGTTGTCCTCTGCGTGTTCTCCGTTGTTCCTCGACCTCGAGCGCAGTTCTACGTGAAACACGTTTTTTCCCCCACGATTTTCATTCCATCGTCTCTCATCTCGTCGATATTTTCATTCTCGTTCGCGCAACATTCGCACGATTCAGTTTTTTATTTTCTGCTTAAGAAACAATTATCATTTCGAAAAACGCGGATCACCAATGTGACATCCGCGGTGATCGACGGAACGACGACGATTGATGCGACAAAGTTTTTGGGATGTAATTGCGACGAGAGAGCGAGAAAAAAAAAACTAAGATTGTGCCGGAAGGGACTTGCTGATTTTTGGCGGTGATCGCTCTGCGGGAGGAAACGATCGAAGGACGTCCAAAGTTCAACGGTGATAAGCCTCGTGACCTGGTAAGCATTACCGCACCGTTGTGCATTCTCACGTGCGATATATAGATAGTGAAAGTATGAAACACTTGTAATTTAAAAGTAATAAAAATTCTGTATATAAATTTATATACGGTGTATGACATTTTTTTTGCGCATAGACCGGTAGATCAAATTTAATATACCATTCCAAATAACGGCGTTGAAATTACTGCTCGTTATACTCAATCGGACACGAATAAACGACACTATCTATCTATCTAAACGACTATTTTTCGGCGCGTTTAATATACGAGACGAAATTACGTACCCCGGTTTGTGCGTAACATTTTCGGAACGTTGCACTTCAATTATTATGAAATTTTCAACAGTGTACATAAACTGGCGCCACGAAATTCGCAAAAAGTGTTTTGCCTCGATGACGCATTCGCATAACTTATTAGTCATCTTTGAATGACCGATCGGAACCATATTTTTCTGACAACAAAATGTCGTATATCTTTTCCGTAATAAAGGTACTTTTTGTAAAGATTTTTCTCTCCCATAGAAAAAAAAATGTATTCGGAATACAATTACCACCCTCGTCAATACGAGCTCGTTCGACCGTGAAAGGAGTCCGCTCTATCATATCCGTTCGGCATCGAGTTCTTTGTGATTCCTCGCCTCCGGTACTCACTCGAATGCCTCCTAGTATTTTCATCCCTGGATTCCGATAGATCTATGAATATTGATCGTCGAGGTACCACACTGATGCGCGTCGAGCAGCGTTTGGTCGGGGATTGAAGTAGAAAAAAAAATGAAAACAAACAAAAAAATGAAAACAAACAAAAAAATGAAAACAAACAAAAAAATGAAAACAAACAAAAAAATGAAAACAAACAAAAAAATGAAAGAGTCTTTTCGAACATAACGTGGCGGATTTGTCCGGTCGAGCTGGAGCGTAAACCAGAAATGACCCACTTTCATTTATCAAACTTTCCTCGGCAGGCTGCAGTTGATGGTTCGCCCGGCGATTAATATCAAGAACCGCGGATTTTCGACTCTACCGGGCCTTGTATTTTCTTTATTCATCGTTCCCTGGATTTGTTTTCCCGTCGTGTATTAATAGACGATTTCAAATCCATCGACGATTACTCTTTGTATGTTCATATTCGTACGAGTATTCTTCGTTATCCGAAGCACACACAGCTGTTACGGAGCCTCGGGGGATTTCGCCGCGAAGAAACGAACGTGCTTTCACACCCGACTCAACCTCCCGCCGATGATTTCCGTGTGCAGAATGAGCAGTAAAAAAAAATTAAATTAAAAAGGGATAATGGATGCGCTTCCAGCCGGGAATAAAGTCAGACGGGAGCTTCGCAGCGATTAAACAGTCAGTGACTACGTGAAAACAATACTTCGCGGGAGTTAATTTCCCCAGAACGGTCTCATACATTATCGCGCAATTAACTTTGAGCAAAAAATGTTTATACAAATGTACTCGAGTATATTCGTAACTGATGATTTTCAATTACACGGCTTGTCGACTCGGGAAAGCCTGAACTTGCCGGCCGCCGTCTAATGTACCGTTCTCACCGGGCGAATCTAAACGATGTACTGTCCAACAAACTGGAGAATTTCTCTCGCCGAAACAGCGTTCGCTATCTTGGTAAATCTAACCGCGCGGACGCGACTAATCACCATGGACGAGTGGATAGTACTGGATGCAACTACTGTATCTGCTGCCCTCGGCATCACAGAGGAACATAGCACTTTGTGCTCGCTCCCGGTGTATCGCAGACGGTACGCTCCACGAAGTTTCATCCCTTCGGACGCGTTCCAGCGAATTCGCAATTAATAGTCGCGTCGTAGAAGCTTCGCGGGACAATCGAATTTATCGTGTCGCAGCGTCGCTCGTGCGAGTCGTCTGACGATATCGCCTAGCAGTATTCACCTTCATGTAGCTGGAGGGTGCACAGTAGAAAATAATTTCGTAAAATCGAAATACGAATTTTCGTAAAAATAATTTTGTTAAATGAGTGACAAATTCGTTCGGTCAGGCCTGAATATGCAAACCTGAACGTTTGTGGACAATAAGTTGTCGTAAAAAGCACAAACTTTCTTTCACTGTGTAGGTAAATTCATACAGTTACAGTCTTCGCAACGTGTACGTACCGCGAGGCGCCATCGAAATTACCCTGAAGATATCTGCATGACATCAAATTTCATCTTTGGCAAGTCTCTTCGGTGCACGGAATTAGGAAGAATAACCAATTGTTCACTCATAGAATTTTGAACTCCGAGTGAACTTCCTCGAGCAAAGTTTGTACGATGCAAAATACAGCCGTTATAACTTGATGAAATTTGGCCACATGCAGATATCGTCAGGGTCATCCATCGACCGCAGAATTCTAGGGGAAAGCGGGGCAATATGGCACAGCGGGGCAAAGCGGGATAATGAGACAAAACGCGATTTTTCAATAACTTTTGGATGGTGGCGATGGTGGTACGTGGGGCGAAACGGGTTTGAAAATCTGGATGTATCGTTGGGACAAAATGGGGCATCCACAAATTATTGGAAAATTGAGTTTTGCCCTCACTGTCCCGTTTTACCCCGCTGTGCCATTTTGCGCCGGTCTCCCCTAAGTTGCGAGAGAAACGCCCGGTGTGTTTTCTGAAGCACAATTTGTTTCCTTTATTTTTTGTTGGTTTTTTTTTCATGACATTCTGGATGAGATTGTTTCCGATTCTTCCGAACTCTGATTTAGCGTCACACGTCGCGTCCACGTTATCACTTATTACTAACGTAGTAATCAGAGTGACCGACGGACGGACGGACGATCGACATCAACCAACGGCGGGCTAAACGATGACGATGAAGTTTTTCTCTCGTACGAATCAATTTCATTTACGGTGTATAAAATGAATTGTATAAATCTGTCAGATTTTGTTTCTGCAACGGAGTCAACGGAGTTCATTCGTCGAGTGTTGACGCGTTGCCAAGAGCGAAACCGGACGATGATGGATAAACGAGCCATGAGAGGCGGACGACAAAATACTTCAAAAACGAATTTTCCACCACCGGCAGTCACCTAATTTTTCACGAACCACCGGCACGATTCTCTTCCTCTCACAATCAATGTCCATCAAACACCGCAACGTGTTCATCGCCTAATAAATACTAATAAACAAAGAAATATAAGGAGGTAATTTCATCACCGTGAGGGGAGGACAAAAGCGGTTGGTGCGGAAAATGTTGCTCGTTGCAATTTCACATTTGGCGACTCGTTTTAATTTGAAAACTTTGTCAAAAATTCTGCAGGCGATTAAAAAAGGTGGCCTTTTTTTCGTCAGGAAAGAGATTCTCGCAGGATTAATGAACATTTTTTTGGCGAAATGTCGCGAAGGATATAAAAAAAAAAATGCTCGGCATTACAACAAAGGACAATTCATTTGTAGTTTCGTTTCATTGTTGCAATTCCGACCGGAGGATCGCTCGGTGCGCGATACGACTGCGAGCACTAATGCACACACCGGTGGAGTACGGGCGGGTTATTCGATGCACGTACGCCTTTGCAAGAATGAAATTTGTCACGGTGAAAAGTACGAGCGAATTAAATGGTGAGCGGTGTGCGCAGCCGAGGGAAATTGAGCGACGAGCGCCCGCGGGGTTAGCGCTCCGGGCTCGGGATCCGCAGTTCTCAGAATTTAAAACGTCGGATTGCCGGGTATTGTGCGTCTCCCGTACTCGTGTGCAGTTATCCAGATAACGCTTGAAGTACACGTGCATCGGAAGATGAATGACGAGCGCGAGCATCAGCGTTCGTTCTCGTTTTCACGATCTCCGGGAAAAAATGGTTTCCGCGAAACGCACGGGAAAGAAGTGTGCGTGTTCGTGGCGATCCGCTGCGAGCAGTAACTTTTTTTTTTTCCTCTCCGCATTGCACAGTAGTAATGTGCACCGCTTGTGCATATTTAACCGTGTAATTTTGCTAGATTCCGAGTGACAGGGGAGTTTCACCCCGAGGTCGTATTTCGTTCCGCTAATTTGACCGTGCGCGGCACCAACGCTTTTCCCGGATCAACGAGGGCACGCTAAAAATGACGGTGAAAATCGCGCGGCTCTGTTGAAAATCGTTCGCCATTATTTGTAATCCTGCAAATACCCGACTGAAAATCGAAAAATGCACGCACCGTCGAGGTTTAAGTGGTGAATATGGACCACCCGCTTTCGCGTGGCTTTGCCGTTTTAATTTGGACCGTTGTGTTCGTCAATTCCACCGTGAAAAAAGTTTATTTCAAAATACACTGTTCACATATTTTGAGATATTATATGCGACGATCATAACCGGGCGAATATAAACGAACACAAATACTGGTTTTCCGTACGGGTTTCGCGTCGCATGTCGATACGATATTTCTCCGAACTTTCACGTTTCCGCATTAAAGCTGGAGTTTCGGTCCATACCGCGCGGTGGATTTTGCTCGTAATTTTCTTGTCAACGTGCAAACGCAAGCGTCCGGCTCGATTTTGAAGACCCGCGGCAAGAGTCATTCTTCGAATTAACCCGATTCACCCTCTGACCCTATTCTCTCACCCGTGCGTGCACCCTATAGCCGTCGTCGGAGCATACTTGATTGGAGCTTCGAGTCGATATTTCGAGGCCACTCGCCACGCTGCGAGAGGCCAATGTTGAAGCGAGCGAGGGCTTTCCAGGCTCTCGTCAATTCGGGTGCAAACACCTCTTGACCTCTTCCGATGCTACTCTCGATGAGAGGAGCTCTTAAGGCGGTATCGAGTATCCCGTACACCGAGACTCTCCCTCGACATGTATAATGTTCATCACTCAAAGTGTCGGCGAACTTTGGCTGCGTCTCGCGTCAGCGGGTTATCCAATGTATGCGCGCGGTGAAAAAAATAAAAAATAATTGCGTAAGACCTTTAAGCTGTACACATTATTTTTCGTAAAACGGGTATAGCTTTATAATGTATAATATATATATTGTAACGAATATGTAGCGGACTATTCATTAAGACACTATATTAGTTAGGTTTGACAATAGACGAACGAACGGACGATCGATCGTCATGTCGACAAGTGTGGACGAGACTTTTAAAGCGGACAGACGTGTTACATTACGTGATCGGAATAATTAACGTTTATTGTTATTAACGATATCCGCCCAAAACCAAATACTCGCGTTATTTATTCGCTCGGTCGTTACAATATATTGGAAAGTTGTTAGTTTGTTTGTCTCAATTTTTCAAGAATCGAGAAGACTCTTCCCGGTCGGGTTTTCAAATTGAAAGTGACGTATTTCCGGTAAATCTTCGGATCTGTAAGTTAATGACGTCTAAATTCCATAGCTCATAGCGATGGCGCGAAGCGCCCCACCAACAACGACCTGCTAGTTTATAATTTACTTATTTATTTATTTATTTAAATGAAAACGGGCCGAGCTCAATTACACGTTGATGGGAAATACCATCAAGCGATTGGAAACAATGAGAGTCACCAGACTCCAGATGATCAATACGAGTAATAAAAAATACATAAAATAATTAGTGAATAACAGAGAAAGCATAAAAGATGAATGATGGAAAATAATTCAGACTCATAATCTGCCTTCGAGTCATCGTCGGAGTCTTCAAGAGCGCAAAAATCCCCTCTATTTACACAAAAGTTTAAGAAAATAACAGAGAGAGGAAGATGATAATTATCGATAAACTTGGCAGTACACATTAGAAAAGAGTGATCATAGTTAACAGTGTGGACCGTAAAGTGACGTTTACAGTTCTGTACATAATGAAATTAACAAAATTTTATTTCGTTTTATATTTCATTTAAAATTATCTTTTCGCAGTGCACAGCTATTTATATAAAAACACAGTAATTACGAATTCAAGGAAAATAAACCAGCGTCTGGATGCCTTGAAATATACGACTGCATCGCGGAAATTACAAACGCGCGCGAGGCCGGGCGAGAAAAAAAACAAGTCCGAGGCGAGAGAAACAGAATTGATCATACGTCCGTGTGTATGCGTATCTCTCTGCGGGGTGTGTATGTGTGCGTCTGTTTGTCTGGGAGCAGAAAGTGGCGGAAAAGCGCAGCGAGAGAAAACGACAACGAGAGGATGGGCGTACAACAACGGAATACAAAACATTTCTAGCGTTAAAAATTTGAGCTTGAAAAAGACACTGTTCGCGTACCGACTGCCGCACAAAACTACCAACATTTTTCACGCTGGGGCAAACGTTTTCCGAGATTTTTCATCCGTGAGAATGGTCCCTCACTCTCTCGCTATAGCGACAAGGCAAGAACTTTGGTTCCGGAATACCCGGAAACAAACAGACATGCACAGACACAAATTTGTCATGCGCCAGAGCCAATAATTGAGTTGTAAAGAAAATTGGTTGAAACAGTTGTTGAAAGGTGGCAGTTCCGTTGGGGATACATTGCAGAAAGCTAGTTCGGTACAGTAAGCCATGTCACCGTTATGCGTCAACTGCACGACGGCAACGTCGACCGGAATTCTGGGGAAGGGTGGGGGGGGAGGACGCGCAGTTGATTAATTGCACGGGCAATATACAGTGCACACTGGCGAGGGGTAGCGATTGCATTATACACCCTGATGCACTGATAATTGTCAATATGAATTATTAGGCTTATCACGGTGCGTCCCGATTGGCGGATTGACTGCTATTGTGACACGGTAATTCGCCGATAGATCCACCGCGGGGGGACGATGTAACAGCGAGATTTTACTTAATGAGGTGCCCTAAATGGGAAACTCCAAATACCGAGATTTCAACTATCCGAAAATGTTAAATATTAATATTACAACATTAAAAAATGATGATTGGGCGATATTCCCCACTTTTAACCTATACTTACATATGATAATAATTACTCCTGTCCCGTTATGAAGTATCGAAGTGCTGTTAGTTAATATCAATCTTTTGCCAGCAGGGGAAATGAGGCAAAATGGAAACCGTCTTACCTTTCTTATAAACGACTTGTTTCAGTTTTCTGATGCTCTTTACATAGAAAAAGTACGGAAAATAAGTGAAATTTTTCAAGAAAAAAAATATATGTATCGATCGAATCGGACCTTTTCAAAACATATGATCAGAACTTTTTTTTTAAATTTGTTGAGCAAATACATTTGTTTTTATTCTTGATCTAATTCATTTTTAAAAATTCTTGATCTTATTAATGTTTCGAATGATTTTTGATGGAATCAATTTTTTATTTTTATTTTTGCCTCAGCCTTTCTCATTTCGATATAAACAACTTTCGTATTGTTACCGTGTTAATAGCTTAAGTGGCCTGTAAGACGTTTCCATGTACAACGATTGCCTCCGTGTAAGCTCCAACCCCTCATAGCATCCCTTTAAAGTTGGAATTCCTTCAGTTTCCAACTCCTCGGTGCCGTCTTTCTGTGAGCGTCAAGAACTTCGTTATGTACAGCGCCATCATGTGGCTTGCAGCTTCGCCAACATCCGCGCGCGGGTGAAGTGGTTGCTTCTATTGTTTATTTAAAATGGGTAGAGGAAACATGGTGAAAATCTAAGTTAGCATTACGAATAGACAGCGATGGGCAGAGGTAGCCATGGCAAGCGCGATGAAGTCTGTTGTCGAGTGGGGAATGAATTATACTGAGGCTTCACGACAAATCGCAGTTCTTCGTACAACACTACAGACGAGAGTACAGAAGTTCAAGGAAAAGTTACTTGAAAGGAGTACAAAACTATAGTTGTGTAACAACAAAAGCGTAGACTTGGTAATTTCATTGCATACCCTTCATTAAAAACGTGCCTTTTGTTTTCATTCTAATAACATTGACGACAAATAAGCCGATCAGATAGAACTGTATTATTATAAATCATTTTGTTTCTTCGATTTTCGTTGATCTTTCCGTTTTCTTGTGTTATTATTGATAAAAAGACGTCGCGGTATCATGAAAAATCAATTGAGACAAAATTATAATGTTTAGACTTAGCGCACGTTTTGCGCAGATTTTTTAATTTTATTCCAATGTGCCCGTTTTGCTTCCATCGCCCCCTATATCTGTTTCCCAGGTAAGAGAGAAAAGAGGCGGGGAAAAAATGTTCCTCGATATCCTTTCGGTGCGAATAAAAGTAATCATTAAAGTTCACCGTAACGAATACAGCGCGATGTATTTTTTCGGCTCTAGTTTCGATCTCAACGGCGTTATCCCCTTTGTACTCCAAGTTCACTCGCTCGAAATATGCATATTAGAATGTAATTGAATCCAAGCACTCACCCCGTCCTTACAAAGACAAATCCGCAAGGAAGATTAATACGGGACTCCTTCCCGAGTGGGTTTAGTTCTCCTTTCGTGCTCGAAATCTCGCCGACATTCCTTCCACCCACGTCTGAAGCACCTGGCGCGGCCGCGTACGATCCGTCCCTTTCGTGGTTGACTTTGGTTCTTTGAGGAGGTGACTTTACCGCCCCGTTCACCCTCGTGAAGTTAATGAACTGCGTTCGCATAATGAACACGTAATTTAAATGAAACAGCGCGGTTTTTGAAGAAGCACGGTCGGAGGAGGTCGACGAACGAGAAGAACCTGACAGCGAAGGAAGATGAGTGAAAAATCATGTGCAGCCAGATAAAAAATATAATGCTCGCGTTCCGAGGGATGGAGGGTGATTAAAATCCCAAGAACGCAGTCTTCTTTGCCCGTCCGCGGAATGCACGTCCGTGTCGGGGCCGGTGAATTTTTTACTAATCTCTCGCGAGACGCGAGCCCCTTGACGACCTTACGACGAATTTTTACGGAGTTCCCTCGCCTCGTTCATCGCTACTTCCGGTCCGCTGTCCGGGAATTAATCGAGCGAATGCAGGATCGCGGCTTTGACGTACTGAATAACGTCGACGTGCAGGTAACCACCTTGTTACCTTTGCCTTGAATTCAATTCCACCCTTTCTGTGCTATCGTTCGAATTCTCGTTGCAGTTCAATGAAGGATTTATGTTCGAATATGGCGATGCAAGCAAGCGGTGCGGCTTTGACGCGTTACCGGGACGGCGGAATGGTTGAGTGGATCGACACGTTGTGGAGACTGTCATGCGGGAAATAACGATCGTACTTGCGCCAATTGTAGCGCGCAAGTTCCCTCGTTGTGCATTAACGGCATCGATCGTTTTTGACTGAAATTCAACCCCTCAGAGGCGACGTTCACCGGGAAATAATCCGGTACTCGAAGTACATAATTTAAACGACGTTTTTTATGCTCGGCAAGTCCTATAGAGAGACACAGAGACGATGTGAGGGCGAGCAAGAAATCCCGGCCAGCGAGGGAAACTCGGCGAAGGGAGGATACGGCAAAGAGAGAGAGTTCACTCTAAATTGCGAAATCGCGGTGTACCTTCAACAGTGGACCAGGCGTAACCCGGACGGTACGGCTGAAACTCTTAACGCTCGGTTACCTTGGACCACAGTTATCCAACTCCCGCAGGATGTTTCAACTCCGCCCTTTTTGCACTCCACTATCTCCCGCCCGTACACCGCTGCTGCACCACTCCGCAATACTACCGTCTCGCGGTACACGTCGATGTGCGAATGAAGAAACTCGCGAGAGTGCACTTTCGCGGTGCAACTATACTTCACTGCACCGGAAGGAACGTCCGACCGGACCGTAGATTTATCCGGGTAAATTTTATCGCACATCCCTGTCCTCCGAGCGCTCCGGGGGGCTTGCGGTAGGAACAATGTTGCTGAAATATCTGCTGAGTCCTTCGTTATCGCGCTCGAGAGGGATCTTTGCTACAACTTCAGACCGAAGGGGATTTGCGACGTTGGGTAATTACTGGAATTACAAAACTATTTTTTCTCCCCACCGTTCCAGGTCGATGCAAAGCGGGTCGAGGGCATGAAGAAGGGGTCGACTTGCTATTTTTTTTTTACACGAACCCGTTATCACTCGTGACCTAGAGTCAAACCGGACATAATTCCTAAGAAATCGACATGGCAATCCTTTCCATTATTTTTTCCAGTATCTCGTTTTTATTTATTTTTTTTTTTAGGAAATTGCAGTGTTCTGTTTTTGATATTCCACATAGGTTAACCCTTTATAAGTCACACCGCCCGAAACCGTACCGAAACGGGACTAACGGACGTGGAGTGGGGGCCACGCGTTGCTACGGTAGTGCCTAAGAGTAGAGATAGAGGTGTGACTTATGAAGGGTTAATACGTACCAAAGGCGTATAAAACTTGGTCTTGGCCAACTTTCAGTTTCTTCCCGCCATTCCAGATCGATGCACAAAGGGTCAAAGGTATGAAAAAGAGGTTGACTTGCAATATATATATTTTTTTTACACGAATCCGTTATTGGTCTAAGCCAAGAGTCAAACCGGATGTCCCACGAAATCGATGCGGCAAAACTTCCCATAATTTTTTCCAATATCTTATTTATTTACTTTTTCATTGATTTTTTTTAGGAAACGGCAGTTTTTTACATTTGATATGCCGCATAGTTTAACGCGTACGGGGAGCGTACAAAACTTCGTCTTGGCCAACTTTGCGTTTCCCCAGTTCCAGGTCTCCACCGTTCCAGATCGATGCAAAACGAGTCGACAGCGTGAAAAAGGGGTTGACTTGCAATTTTTTTTTACACGAACCCGTTATCGGTCGAGGGCTAGAATAAAACCTGACGTAATTCCCAAGAAATCGATATGGCAATCCTTTCCATTGTTTTTTCCTATATCTTAATTATTTACTTTTTCATACATTTTTTTTTTTTGGTAGGAAATGGCAGTGTTTTACATCTGATATGCCGCATAGGTTAACACGTACGAGAAGCGTATAAAACTTCGTCTTGGCCACCTTTGCGTTTCTCCAGTCCAAACAGTTAACCCCCTTTTGGGCACAAAAGGGGATACGACTTTCACCCCAGGCACAATGCGGCCTGCCACAATGGCGCAAGATTAGGGGGTTGGAGGCCGGTTGGCAAGCGCGCTACTATCTTGGATTGTTGTTCATTGTAAGCCTTGATCACGAACCCATTCGCCGCTGGCCCGTAAATTATGGAAATTGGTAGAGAGGGTCCACGGAGTTTCTCGCGATTCCGCCTCTCCGCGCTTTTGAGAGGCGACCTCGCCCTGTCTCCCTCTATTTGCAAACCGCAAGAACAATACACAACGGTCGCCGATGGCACATACAGACGCGAAGCCGGTATTCCAACAGGGACACCGGTATACGTCCACTGGGTACCGGTGTTTCCTCATCCAGGATATTTCGGGCCCCGACACCCACGTTCGTGCGAGAACGTTTTTTCTTTTTTATTTTTCTTTTTGTTCCACCCCCAATCTTCATTATTATCGCGCACACGTATAGGTACGTGCGCGAATATTATTCGAGAGTTATGATTCGAATGTGCGCTCATGAATTTCAATAGAGCGGTCCATAGTCGACGATAGGCGCATCGGGCGGATATATGAGACCTAGAGATAGAATCGAACGAACTGAAATATTATATTCGAAAGTAACAATGAGCCCGGGTAGCGATGCGGTTTTCATACCTTTTGTATTTTTCATGAAAAAAACACGCCCCCCCTCCCCCCCTCCCACCCCCATCCCCCGTGTGTTGAATAAATATCAACTGGTGAACAACGGAAGGGCTCGAAGCATATAATTCAGCATGTGTGAAAAGAGCGGCAATGGCGCTTTGTGTTATTATTTGGCGGTCGATAGAACGGTCGTCGGATGCTTATCGAGATCGTCGTTTAAATCGGCTTTGGGAGCAATAAACGGTATGTATGTAGGGGGGCGAGATCGTGCATTCGAGTGGTTTTACGGAGCTTTTCGAGAGAATCCCGAGGATCTCTCCGCGGTGATTATCACGCGTGAAGGGAGCTCGAACATAAGTGCCCGCTGCGGAGGAATTACGCCAGAGATTAAATGCGGAACCGCAGAACGAAGGGCGAAGGGCGAGGAACGAACGAAGTGGTTTTCTTTTCCCGAGCCTGCAACATCAGTGGGAGTTCTCATTAACTCGTCGAATAGGTTCCTAACAGCTCTTCTAAGACCCCGTCGATGGTAACGGGCTCAAGGGATTGAGAAGCCACGATGCTGTAGCTCGCAGGTATCCCTCGTAACGGGCCATGCGCGACGATGACGACTGGGTCGACCTCTCTCTCTCCGGGAATTCGATCGAAAGTCGAAGAAAAATTCTCAGAGGATTTATCCCTCGAGGGAATGATGGAAGGCCTCGATCCCGCAGAAGTGGTGCTCAGGCCGAACATGTGTTTCACAAGTAATTTTCATCCTTTCATGTACGCCAGTTTATCCCAACGAGGTTACCGCACTCTCGACCCCAGGAACAATTTCCATACCCATGTGAAATTACATATTGCTGGGAGATTAAAAAAAAAAAAAAGAAAAGATTGTGGATGAAAGCTCGCCGGGAGAAAATTGAATAATCCTGAGTAAAGCTGTGCACGGCTTCTGCGCCTTCATCGATTACCCATGGAGCATCGTTGTGGCAGCGGTACCGTCAGCTCTCAGGGCCCCCTCACGTAACAACGTTTCTGTAACCTTTCCACGTAAATCGAGGGTAATAATGCAAATTGAGTGAAACGACCACTCGTCCATTTTCATGGAAAATCCATAAAGCTACTGCACGCTAGGCTAACATACATGCACATGTACATGTGCATCCCGTTAGATTATCACTGTATAGCCACTATATAGTTGCGTAGTTAATGACCACGCCGCTGTCGATAACGCTGGCTGTGTGATTATTAATCAATCACAGGTACTTGGCGTTTGCGAAGCACTGAGAATCTTAATATGAAGTTTCATCGATAACTAATAATGATATACATATATTTAGAAGACCCTGATTGGACATGGGGATGATAATAGTCTGTTGTGCTATGTTGGTTTTGCGTCGCTGAACAACCTGTGACATTGTCAAG
The DNA here is from genome assembly GCA_958510785.1 of Exephanes ischioxanthus. Taxonomy (NCBI): domain Eukaryota; kingdom Metazoa; phylum Arthropoda; class Insecta; order Hymenoptera; family Ichneumonidae; genus Exephanes; species Exephanes ischioxanthus. The sequence continues at coordinate 13,736,954 of OY294015.1, forward strand.
CAAAAAAATCTGCAGTTATTTTTATTTTTTTATTTAATTTTTCTAACGTCACTTACAGTTTGAACATCTCACGTCCGGTTTGAAAATTTCATTTATCTAACGGAAGTGACGAACTCTTGGTATGACGCTACTTCTGGTTTGAAAATCTCATTTCTCGACCGGAAGTGACGGATTTTCGGTATGAGGTCACTTCCGGATTTTCAAACCGGAAGTGATGTACCTCCCGTATGACGACATTTCCGATTGAAAAATGAGATTTTCAAACCGCGAGTGATTTCTTGTACACCCAGAAAAATAATTTATTTGACGGCCACCGTTCATTTGGTTGAAGTAAAATATTTATTTGATTTAAATAAATATTTATTTAAATTAAGTAAATAGTAACTTAAATAAAATAAATATCTATTTAAATCAAATAAATATTTTACTTCAACCAAATAAACGGTGGCCGTCAAATAATTTTTTTTTCTGGGTGTATGACGTCACTGCCAGTCGAAAAGTAAGATTTCTAAACCGAAAGTGTCCATTGTACAGTAGAAATTGACAATCCAAAGAAGATCGTGAAAATCTTAAAAACCGGATCGCACGGTGGGACAGGAAATTCAGTACTTTCCACGATAATATCTCACTACGCGAACCTATAAAACTGAGCGTCGCACATACTCGCGAGCGTTAACGATCGTCGTTGCACACGCGAGCGAGAGTTCCGCGTGAAAATCGTTCGAACCCGAGTGCTCGAACGATTTACATTCAATTTTCTCAAATCGGCAGTCGAAACGGCTTGCGGTAGTGCGGCGACGTGACGATTGTCTTATAAATTTTTTTTCTCGTACACGCGAGACAAGCGAACTATCGCGTGTGCTTCGCGTCCGCATTCGCAATTTATCACAATTCCGTCTGGGTTCGTTCGACCCACTGGCTCCTCCTCCGCGGCGAAATTCAAGCCTGGCTTCGCACGTAATTCGATGTAGCTCGCGTCGCCGGGGCGCAAATTTCTCATTCGGCGGTTAGCACGTACACGCGACGAGAAAAAAATGAAAGAAAATAAAAATAAAAAAATCTGGGAAATAAATATTAGCACTGTCAGTCGATGCGGTGGGTGAACGAGGGTGGATCCGACGGAAATGGGAACTCGAGAGATTCGCGGTGGGCGTGTGAGTGTCCCAGGCGAATGTTAGTTCAGCTATATGGGGGCGGCGTGGACAATAGATATATACCTATTATGCTTTAGGTACTTGCAGTGCGAGTTCAATTGCACATGAACCGACGCTGGTTGAGTTGCGATACTCGACGCGTCGAGATAGATATACATATATATATATATATACCATGTATAGACACCCCATGATCTAGAGATAGAGAAAAACAGACTGAAGGGAACAAAATGGATTACTTCGTTGCCGAGCGACCTTTCAATTACGCATCGGTCCAGTCGTGTATTCGAGTGTACGAGCAGCTTCGTCGGTAGACGGCCCCGAGTAGAAATTTTCGAGCGTTAAATCGGGCCCCGATAAGGCCTGACAAGGCCTTATTATGACCCTATCAGGGCCCGATGTAACGCTCGAAAATTTCTACTCGGGGTAAAGTAGACGAAGTTACTTAACCGTCTACCGTAGTTAAGCCAGTAATAAAAATAAAAGTGGAACCTGCGAGGCCCTTAATGCGACGCAGTAACGCTATTCCGCGATCGCTGACAAATATGACGCGATTATAAAAATAAAATAAAGAACTAAAAAAAAACATTCCATATTTTTATTCGATCAACATCTTCGTCCTACACGATCGTAACACCCGATATACCGATAAAACCCATAAGGTGTGTTCATAAAAATAATATTGCCCGGCACGTACTAGACGTTCTCTTTTTCACGGAGGCACGCAGGCCTCTTCCACCCATGGGAACTTTACATTCCAATATTTGTTACGATCGCTTTCCCTCCCTCCTGCCGCTTCCTCGTTCCTCGACCGTGTTTGCGAGTTTGGTGGAAAAATAGAGAGCACCCCCCGGGGAATGCTGATGCAGTACAAATACAGAGTGGAAGAAAAAAAAAAAGATGAAGAAGGAAACGAAAGGACGAGAAAGCTCGCCCCTGCTCGGACCGCGAGGGTTCGCAGTTAGACGGTACGGAAGCCCATTTCCCGAGGAAAAGATGCTTCTCGATATGGAGCTACTGCGCGATGTTCCTGTGCGGGATATTATATATATTTTTTTTGATAACATCCCTGTGTGCGTATTCTAGGCGGGTATGTGTCAGACTGGGAAACTGCTGCTGCGCTGCTCGACCCAACGAGCAGGAGTCGTGCAATGATCTGATTTGGAGGCGGACACGATATCGCGTTCCTGGGAAAACACATTCGGTAACTTGACACAGAAACGTGTTTTTTTTTTACGACTTGCAGCGCACGGATCGCGAGCGCTGCGCGCAGATTTCATTGCATTTCCACTGTACGACCCGAAGCTCACACCTTCTGCAGGGCTTCGAGGACTCTACGTTATTTCGCCACTTGCTCTTTTCAGTCTCGTATTTCATAGGCTGTTTTTCGCACTCGTCGCGAATGCCGCGAGTGCGGCATTCGCGCCAAACCCTTCTCGATCGGTGGGGCCGGCGAGACCGCTTCGACCTATCCGCTGGGAAAAGACTCGCGGATGTCGTTGATCATCTCAATTTAACCGACTCCCAGTCGAGAAACTACGCACGTGTAATGTTTTCTTTTATTCTTATTTGTTTCATTTTTATGAAATTTTTTTTGTTCGTTATTTTCGTATGTCCATTACTCCCGACAATGGGCTCGACTCGCGCAGAATTTGGGTCGGTTTTTTTTTGTTTGTAGATTTAAAAAAAATTGGATTACATGTTTTTGACATTTTTTTTTTTCGGACGGAAAGGCCGAGATTGTATTGGACGGAACGCGTTGCTCCTCGTTTATTTCTCACGTTGTACGGAACATAGAGCTCCCATTGTATTTTCATTCGCGAACTCGGTGCAACAATAATTGGAATTGAATACCACGGGCTCCCGGAGTTACCGAGGAAAAAAAAAAAAAAAACCAGTGCGATACAAAGTGGGCCATGGTTCGTGGGCAGAGTTCACCGGAGTGTTACGTGCAGCGAGATTATTTCTCGTGGACAAGAGAAATAAGAGAACGAGAGTGCAGAGGCGGAAAGAGTACTGGGCAAGGGCGCGGCCAAGGTTCGTACAGCAGTACGTTACGTGCGAATGGAAAAACAACAGCCAAGGGACGTTCGGAGTTAATTGAAACAGATTGAGCGCTTGCCCGGAGGATAGAGAACTCGTCGATTCCGCGTATCTGCAACGCGGATAACGATGCGCTGAATGCAAAAAAAAAAATACCGATCACTAGAGAACAATTCGCCTGCGCCCGGTAAAAAATGATTTGTACGGTTAACAAACATTTCTCCTCCACAGAAATCCATAATCTATTTCTTGGTAATTTTACAGATATTTTTAATTGAAAAATACGTTTCGTTGAAAAAGAAAAATCGTAAAATGAAGAAGAAAAAATTGTGGAACTTTGTAGATAATTCTTGTCTACAAAGCCCCATAATTTTTTCTTTTTTTCAATGAGTCGTACTTTTTAATAAAAAAAAAAAAATTGAAAAATTAACACAATATGGATTATGGACTTTTGGGGAGAAGAAATGTTTGTTAACTCCGAACCGATTAACCGAACCGATTAATTCCTAAATGTTTCAAATTTTTGAAGAAGTTGTGAAAATAAAAATTTAAAAAAATTGTGGAGCCTCGTAGGAATGATTTTTTTTTTGTAAATATACAAACCGTTTTATACTGTGCGTCTCATAAAAAAATATTGTTAACCGAAGAATTTATAATTTTTCCCATCGACCCGAGACCGGCGAAACTCACTTTTCAAACGATGCATCGACGACGATTCGGCAAAAATTTCAGGCAAAACTCTAAAACATCGGGTCGAAGGCTTTCGCCGGGTATCGTAATGAAGTTGCGCAGTTCGAAATGATTTAACTTGCGAATTACCGTGGCCCTTGGAAGCAAGAGTTCGTAGAGACGACAGAATTTAATGCCGCGCCGGAGCTCCGCAGCATGGACCTTATGGCTCCGACGCTAAAAGGAAAGTTTATAATTAACACCGTCGATCCCTCGGCTTCATTTTCCTTGAGTACCCGGGGCTTTGAGTTACTCCCTCGGACTTTGCGGACCGCTTCGATTATGATAATTTCAGAGGATCCCGCGACGTTCGTCGTCGCGTCGACGAGTCGGCGTTCTCGCACCTAATTCCGTGTATGATCAAACTACTGTGTACACCGCTGAAGGCTCCGCGCAGATTTCTCGCCGAACGCGAAACAAAAGTTAGAAACAACTTTTGCAAAAATGTTCCTTCTGTTTTCCCCGTTGTGTGCCCCGTCGCTTTGTCAGGAAAAAAAAAAAAAAAAAAAAAGTTTCACCATAACCGGCTCGACAGCGGAGGAGATTTTTGGCTCAGCACTTTGCGCGAAAACTTTTTCCGCCTCGGTGTATTCGCGAGAATACGATGCGACCGTGCCGGGAGAGCCTTTCGAGAATCGCCGGATAAACAAAGCATGAAATTGCGCGATACCCCGGGGGGAGAGGCGAACTTTTTACAATTTGATAGTCCTCTTGGGGGGGGGGGGGGGGGGGGGGGGGAATTACAGACCAATAATCTAGCAAGAAGAGTAGGACGGTTCATGGATCGCTAATAAACCGCTGTTTGTTATCCCCGAGCGAAATATATTCCCTCCAAAGATAACGGAACAAAAGAGTTGATTAATTAATTATCGTGTACTTGATTGATCACATCCTCCGGGTGGATTCACCGAGAAAGGAGAGTATATAAAGTAAGTTCGCTCGGCTAATTCTCAATGAAACAAAGGAAGATCTATTATCTCGCGAAGTCTTCGGCGAACGGCGGTAGTCTCGGCCCGCTCGCCGTAGTATCTCGAGAAATTCCTCAGGTTGATCGCGAAATTCTTGGGAAGCGAAACGAACTGACAATCTCTCGGAGCGCTCGATGGAAAATAGGGGCTGGCGCAACAACTATTCGTATTAGACTGAAAATTGCACGCGTATCGGAGCAAACATCGCTGTAATGCATAGTTGTTTGCTCGCGCAAAACGTCCGCGCGATGTACCGCCGAGCGACGAATTAATCTCGCCGCAAAGACAAACTGGCATGTTGGTAATTATGCCGATTCGTTTGCCGCGGCATGTACAGATACTTGGCGCAACGGTCGACTACCCGGTCGCAGCGCCGCCGGCAAATTAAAGAGCGAATGTTCAGCGTGTATCCCATTTTGTCACCGTAAACTCCCATTAACGGTCGCTGAGTACCCTCCAACCATCAGCAGCCAGCCTCTCGCGGCGATTAACGGGACTTCTTTCTCCATGTACATTCTCTTTTTGTGTGCATCTCGTTTGTACTGTACTATAAATGTTCGTAATTTCTTGTAACTCGCTTTTTTTTCACTCTCGACGATGGCAAGGCTTACATCCGTACAAGCGTCGTCGAGAGCCTCGAGGAAAAATTAACTGGCTGTAATTTGAAGAAATAATACATTTTTTTTCATGGTTTTCCCTGCGATCAAGGGAATTATAATTCGATATCTCTGTGCGATTCTATTTACATATTTATTTTTAGAAATTCTTTCATAGCGTCGTCTTATCGAAGCAGCCGTCTGGGGCCTCTCGGACTCCTCTTCGAAGACTTAATTCTGTCGCGGTAAAAATTAATTTCGAAAAAAATATTCGAGATCGATTATACGCGTTGTTAATTTAACGATATTCCGATAATTATTTTTTAATAATTAATCCGGGATTCCAATAATTGCGCGACTTCCGCGGAGGGTAGTCGGAGCGAGTTTGATCGTCGTGGCCCTTCCGAAACCTTTTTAATAAGAAGTCGATCCCCGTATCGCCCGCTGAACCGCACAAGGCTCTCTCTTTCGTCCACGGAAACAGTAAGATCGAATAACAAGTTCTCCGATTCCGTCGGCCGGGCGAGGCACGAAATTGCGAGTGGAACGGACACCCCGAGAACGAGAAATGAAAGACTGATCGGGTGTACAAAGGTGGATATCGAGGGGATGAGCCTGTTCCAGCGACGCAAAAACCAATATAGTACCGGCAATATCGTCGCAGTAAATGTATTAGGCATCGCGATATCATATCCCGCTTCTATCTCGGGTCCAGCATTCTCTTCCATGAATCATTGGATTTCAATTCTCCGCACCTGACGATTTACCGATATCGTTGCCGTACAGCAACAAATTGCTACATAACACACTATCGCCATGCATGTCTCCCGAACGCACAATGGGAATTGCTATGCGTGTCTCGCCGCGCCGATAGAATTTTCAACGACACGCACATTGCGTTTCACGGCGTACAAGCTCGCGCTCGAAAGCACTCGGCGGAATAACGAGCAAATCGGTATAAACATCGATATCGGTGGAACGGTCGAACATCGCTCAATTACATCCGCTGCTTGTTGCTACGAAGTAGGGGGATTTTAATCGCGGCAACCGCTCGTCAATATACGATGATGACGGGATAGAGACTAGTCGGCGGTATCGTTCAAATGTTTCCCCAATTCGATGAAATTTTCGGGCGAACTGTCAGTGGAAATTATACTGCATTAATGCAACATTCTATTAGAACCGAATACAGGGTCGGTATCGCTATCGAGCTGTGGAGTAAGCGAGCCAAAGTGTATTTGGGACAGCGTTTAAATAACCCAATAATTGTTTGTATGAAGGCATTTGCCGTACAGAATGGATTTCGAAACGAGTAGAATAGATTTTGACTACAAATATTGTTGCAACGGGATTTACGAATATTATTGTTTCATTGGTGGAGCGACATGACCGATGAATGCGGCGAAGCAGTTAACTTGGAACGATGGTGAAAATGAGATCTGTGGAGTAAATCCGCAATTTTGCCATTGACATAACGAGAGAAATATTCTTTATTTTTATTTTTTATACGAAAAGAAACTTTGACATATATTGATTAACTAATAAAAAATAATTTTGCATCGGGATTAACAGATATTATTTATTTCACAAGTGGAGCGGCATGACCGATGGACCGGTAAAGCAGTTAACTCGGAATGTTGACGGCAATGAGAGCTATGGAGCAAAACGGCAATTTTTCCAGTACAAGAACAGGAGAAAGATTTTTTTACGTTTTTTTAATATAAAAATAAACTTGCATTTCCATTGACTATTTAATAAAACATAATTTTGCAACAGGATTTACAGATATGAATATTTCATAAGTGGGCGGCATGACCGATGAATGCGTTGTAGCAGTTAATTTGGAATGTTGATGGTGATGAGAGCTTTGGAGCAAAACGGCAATCTTGCCGTTACAAGAAGAGAAAGATTTTTGATATATTTTTTTTTAAATACAGAAAGAAACTTTTACCTATATTGACTAAAGTTTCATATCTATTTTCTATTTTCTATTATCTATTCTATATCTACTATTATCTATTATCTATTATCTATTTTCAATTTCTATTCTTTTCTATTTTCTATTTTCTTTTCTATATCTATTATCTATTTTCTACCGATCAACAATGTCCTTCGCCCCGGTAGTTGCAGCGAGGCAGCCAGTTCCACCGCGCGGCACCCTCGAGTTTTAATCATCGTTGAAGGAGAGTTTGGCCGATCTCGAGTGTGTCTCGTCCGTCGGGACGAAGTACTCTTCGCCCCGTCATCCATCTTGCCGATATTAATTTCGGCCGAATTTTCGGTCGATGCACGTCGAGAGTGACTTGTCTAGCTCCGCGGCACTTGCTCAAATTATTACTCCGGAATTGAGCCAAAATACTTCGTTTGAAATTTAGGACACATTTTTAACAGTCACTTTCAATCGCGAATCCTCTCAAAGCCCGGTGCATATTAAAATTTTATGCAATATGTAGGTCGTTGATACTGGCCGAACGCTTAATATTAATAACAGCTCCCGCTTCATGCACGCTGCTTGCAAAACGAGTTAGCGCGATAATGAGAAAATGGAAATGAAATGAGAAATGTGAATGACCTGGAGGATCTTCCAATGCGCGTACATACAGCCTGTGCAGAAATGGATAAATAAGAAAAAAAGAAATGCAAAAACGAATTAAGTTATAAACGAGCAATCAGGCGTACTCGGTTCAAAGCGTCAAAGGGAATCAAGAGTACGTGCGAGCGAAGGAGTTCTACTTGTTGAAGTAAAAAGAGAGCGTCGCAAAGGCAGATCAAAGAGGAAAATATCTACTAGAGCGAAGTAACCGACGCAATTGATAACACCCTTAGACAGCGACAAACACACATAATCGTAGGTGAGCGTGGTAACTTGTTGCATTGTAATTATCGGAAACCACTGTGGTCATTTGACAAATGCCATGTTTTACGGACCGAGATAAATGGTTAGAAATTAGCTGTTTAACAACATGCTCGATGCTGCGTTTCGCACACTCCCCTAGTTGTACACAATTAGAATCACGCGACTCGCTTTTCCGCGCCCTGTGGCGGTTGATCCAATGTGCAACGGCCCATCATCGTTCGGGGTTAAGTAATAAAATAACATTGTAAAATCGGAGTGACAGCAAAAAGTCCTCTGTCACACACATAGTTCTTCTGTTTGTATCTTCCGTTGTAATAAAATTGAAAATTGTCGCGATTAATAATGTTGGGAGCGAGAGGGTTTGAAGTTTTATGATCGCGAGACTTTTTTTTTGCTGGTTAACGAGGATAACGAGGAATTAACAATATTCGCCAGAGGCAGTTAATTTTACCCGCTGTATCGCGAATTTGTACTTAATTGGTGGTAGCAATTATCGGGGACAAAGTGGACTTTCGCCCAGACTAGGTGCGACCCGGGAGAACGGCCGTGTGTACCGGAAGGTACGCCGATAATTTGAGGACGTTGCGCAGCAGTCGCAGTTTGAAATTCGCTGGCTCCGTAACGGAGTAAATTCGCATCCATAGAAACCAGGCTTCACCTCCGGCTTTTGCCGAAATTCAATCCATTAGCAATCAATGTCATTCGACGCTGTCGTCGGCGATATCGAACTATCTACGAAGCCAGTGAATTCACCCGGCCATTCGCGCCGCGACTGCCACAGCGTTTCCGGGTACCAATTAATAGACTCCACGATCAGCTCCGCTCTCTAATCTTCCGATATACTGAACATTTCACCATATACAGAAAATTCCCCATAGCCGGAACACTCGCTCAATGTGTTTCCGGCTATGGGGAATTTCAGTATTTCATCAATTTTTCATTCGTCGACACAACGAATGCGTACGCACAGATACGGTCGTTTCATTTTTATTTTTGCAAGCCTCAAAGAACGCATTCTTTTTTGTTTTATTCATTCAAACCCTCGAGTTCCATCCATCACTGAACCTCGACCGATGTTGGCCCCCGGGCAGGACCAACATGTGGGCTGACTTGTGATGAAGTTTGAACCACCGTATTCACTAAACGAAATGGCAGAAAACCTGTGCCAATGTGTAGCTGGTTAGAGGCCGATTCTTCGAGCTCCATGATGTGTAAGGATGGACGGGAGGTTGGACAGACATGTTACAAATACAGCAATATTTCTTCAACCGCATGGGGACTTGCCGAACTTCCATCAACGATATTTATATCTGCCGCAATTTGCATTACCAATGGCTTGCATCATTAATGTTTCGAAAACATCCACGACCCATACGTGTTATCATATTCGCCTCAACAATAAACGTGTACATCATCGACAACATTCACGGACATAATTTTCAATCTTGCTGATCCAGTAACTACAAATTTGCATAGATTTGGTAAATCAAACGTACTCGTTAATCAGTGCATACGATAATTTGTTTACCCCGCATTGCCGCCGAGAGATTTGCAAATTGGGGGGATAATGTAAACGTTCGTATTCACATTATTGATATTTTGATGTTACAGGAGGCCGATAAGCTGACGAGGCTTCATGGGGCTGTCGGAAGCACGTTGCTTCACTCCGATAGACGAAAATGCAATGTGGATTGTGAAACCCCACCGGTTTTTCGTAATATATCGAATAGCTCGTTGTACCGGGGCTTTCGATAGTGAATAATTTTGTCGGTGCATATGATTTAAAATAATAAAATAAATAAAACGGAATGATTTAAAATAATAAAAAATAAAAATAAAAATAACGTTTAATATGTGAATTACGATAATCGGTGATGCGATAGTGAATCCGGAGTTATTTTTTTTTCGTTCGGTGAACGATCGACTTTTTGTGCGGTGAAGAGAAATATAAAAAAAAAATTGTAAAAAAAAAAAATGGCAAGAAGAGAGAGAAGCACTGGTAGCAAAATGCTTCGACACATTCTAACGAATCTGACGACGACCGCGGGATTCGCTGTTACGGCCGGAGCGGCGAGTATATCCCCGACAAATCCATCGGCAGGATCGAGAACGGGTTTCGGCGAAACCCCGTCGCCATCACCGCCGACAATGCTGGCGGTCGCGATTAGCGATAGCGTGACAATTCCGTCTAATCCGTCCATGGCCCTAACCAGCCCCGCGGTTACGACCACAGCTAAGCCCGACCAACACCTCTACAATTCAACGGGCTACCTCGTCGAGCAGGACGATATCGAATACAGTGAGTAAAATCCAAACCCATAGACAATTATAGGCGGAGATGAGCTTTTACTTAAATATCGTAGCTGCTTCGTCGACGAGCGAGGAGGCTCTCCCTGTTGAATTAAAGTCCGTCGCTAATTGAGCTTAAAACGCTCTTGAAAAGACTACTTTAATTACTTAATCACTTGAAATAGATTTTTTATTCTCTTTTTTTCCCCGAGATTTCGCTAAAATTTAGTGGAGAATGAGGGTAAATCGATGCGCACAGCGAACCTGTGCTCCAAGCTTGTGGGACTTTGGGTAAGAGAAGCGACGATAGCGGAAAGCCCACAGGCAACGCACGAACGCTCGGCTGAGACATTTATTGGTTCCGTTCACATTGTCGGGGCGTTTAAAGGTTAAACTTTCGGGAGTTCGAACAGCCACGCTGTGTTTCGGGGAACCTGCGATTCTACACCACACTCTCGGAACTATTATCGAAATTAGACTGATCCCACTTGGACCATTGATGGTTCTGGTACTTCGGGAAATAGAGTGTCGAAACAATACGAGCAAATACCCACCGCCTCTACTCCCAAACTTTAAGCTAAAACTGAAAAACAATTCCCACTGATTAGAATTCTACGATTTTTGATCCTGTTAAAAAAAAAGCTAAAACTGAAAAAGAATTCCCACTGATTAGAATTCTACGATTTTTGATCCTGTTAAAAAAAAAGCTAAAACTGAAAAAGAATCCCCCCTGATTAGAATTCTACGATTTTTGATCCTGTTTAAAAAAAAGCTAAAACTGAAAAAGAATTCCCACTGATTAGAATTCTACGATTTTTGACCCTGTTAAAAAAAAAAAAATCCTGGTATTCTATTCCTTAAAATGACATTTCCGATCGTTCAGTGTATCTCATAAAGCTGACAATCCGAAACTACTGGTGCCGGCAAATGTCTCCATCGTCCGATAGGTCAGAGGAAGATCTTTCTCGCCTCTTCATTCCCGTCTGACCGCACGCTGGTTACTCCACTAGCATACTAAGCACCGCGGCATGGAGTCTGTGCCGCGGTTCACCCGACAGTTGGCCCGGGTCGATACGCGAACCGTACATACGTATTCTCCATTGCTGGGGGGCCGCAAGCCTGGCTGTGACTCGTTGAAAGGACTGCGAGGCCACTCGCTCAGAGTCGATTCGACTGGGACTTTGGCCTCGCCCGTGTGTCGCCAACCGCGCGTGCTTCTCTTACGACATGATTTCGTACGTAAGGTTAGAGACCGTTTTCGGTGAAACATTCGAGCCACCTGGGGACTCTACGTTATCTTCGACACTCCGAAGTTTCCGGAGATTGCGCTGACCATCCTGCGGCACACGCCCTTCGTCGGTCGTTCGAAGGATTTTACGAGCGGCGTATCTCGGGACGTCACCGTTGTCGGCTCTTCGTGAGGTAGCCGCACCGACTACGGAATGAAAATTAAAAAAAAAACTCGAGCTATCAGGCGGGTTACCGAAGAAAGAATCCGTGTATTCTGGTCACCGAGTGACCATAATAGCTACCACATTTCGCTTGCATCAAAGGCCGTCGACTATTCCACACCCGGAAAAATAATTTATTTGACGGGCACCGTTTATTTGGTATTAGTAAAATATTTATTTGATTTAAATGAATATTTATTTCATTTAAGTAACTGTTTATTTAATTTAAGTAAATATTTATTTAATTTAAATAAATATTTATTTAATTTAAATAAATATTTATTTAATTTAAATAAATATTTATTTAATTTAAATAAATATTTATTTAATTTAAATAAATATTTATTTAAATCAAATCAATATTTTACTTAAACCAAATAAACGGTGGCCGGCAATAGTACATTACTCCACGAGGGCGAAAAACGTTTTTCTGACGAGTGTGATTTTGCAGCACGAGCCGAAGGCGAGTGCTGTAATCACGCGAGTTAGAAAAAGTGTTTCGCACGAGGGATGTACGAAATTTTTCATCACGAGGTGCGAAAATGGCGGTTTTACGCACGCGAAGCGGGCGGAAAAGTGGCCATTTCCGCACCTCGTGATGAAAATAAATTTTCTTTCTGGGTGCACGAATATTCTATAGACACTGGTGACATTCATGAACGTTCAAATTAGCGAGGGAATTACCGAAGCTAATTAGTATACAATGGAAAATGAGGGGCCAATGTGACTACTGGATCTCTGATCGAAGGGTGATTCGCATCGTCATTGGTAGGAATTGTGGAGCGTTACATCATAAGATCTGAAAAAGATCTCACGTGGCCCTGACAATGTCCCGATCAAGCGGTTCAGAATGTCTACTAGGATAACGAACAATCCGTATAGTCTTCTCTTCTCTATCTGCGTACTCCAATTTCTTTTTCGTACTTCATTACACCAGAACGTTTTCTGGTACGAGCTCAATGTCGGGACCGAAAGGTATTGCGGATTCGCTTCATCTCCATGTGAAAACCGTCGATCAGCGATAAATTTCGATCATCGACGGTTGCCCGGATCTTCGAAGGAAGAGACTTCGCGCATGTTGAGCGGAGGAGGCTTTTGGCGCTGCGATGGCCGAAAACATACGTAATGCCGAGTGCCTTAACGAGATTTATGATAATGCAATCTGTCTTTAGTGCCGAGGCGTGAATTCTACGGGGAGACCCGCGACCGTTACCGCGGATCAGTAGAAAGCCAGGACGGCCCTTCGAGAGTTCCAGTTTTCCCGGTCGGGGAAAAGTGGGAAGAGAGATTGGAACGAGACAGTTCACTCGGAAAACCATAGGTAAAGAAGCGGGTAAAGTTTGCCTCGAAAGACGGGCACTCTTATAAACGATGAGAGGGAACGAACACCTAGACAATTCACTCGTCGAGGCCAAATGACGAGCAAGGGAATTAACGGGATGACAAAAAGCCTCGGGAGCGATAATGGCAGTTGGGAAAGTTCAACGCTCGATTTGCAAGTGCCACGATAAATTGGCTCGCTGGAATCTCCTCGTTATCGGGTATTCCGAACCGTAAACACCCGAGGATACCGCAGTCCCTTTTTCAACGGCCGTCCGGCCTCGGAGGAACGCCCTCCGCGTCGGAGATTGATTGCGACGCTCAACTGGAATCCGCCCGAGTGTCACAGGCTAGGATTACATTCGCCAAAGAGATTGACCCTATGCGGGCTTCCAGCTCCAGAGGCCATCGCGAAGTTCGACGAGGCACCGCTGAAAAGCCGGGACCGCAGATAAATTGAAGAACGAATCGGCGCACGTTGAACGGCGATATTTACGATCGCGAGCTACGGGTTCGTACCATGTGCGTGTACTCGCATAGATCCAATATCTGGGGGGCTGTACCGTAACGCAAATACAAGCACAAAGTCCATCGAGAAATACCGTCCAGCGAAATAGATGGCGCAGCCAATGTATGCCGGGATATTGGATTCGGATGGGTAGACGTACAACAAATACACGATTCGCGTACAGGGTCGTATTGTTGACAAACTTTTGGTCTCGCGGTTATCCTCCATGGGATGCGTAAAAAAATCGATCACCGGTTCAGCGAAATTGGGTACGAGGAGTACCGTTTACTTTTTTTCAACGTTCCCGTCAAATGGACAGAAGTTTTATGCCGGTGAAGGACTTTGCGGAACTGATTGCACTATCGATGGGAAAAACGTGTCATAGCTGAAGGAAAAGCCGAATGGACCATCGTGGCTCTTACCTCACGCGGGATATTTTCAACGAGGAGACTTGAGGATTTTGGGTCTTGTTCCTCGATCGAACGGATCAGGCTGCACATTCGTCCGAAAACTCTTTTCTTCCTTCATCCCCGCTCGTCTGAAAAATCATCCTCAGTGTGCGAGCGAACGGAAAATTCGATTTCCAAAAAAAAAAAAAAAAATCTCACCGGTCGTCTATTCGGCGTGTGATTTTTTCTGATCGCTCTCGCCTCTCCCGTCAGGCTCGTCGCGTCGCGGTGTCGCGGAATCGATATTCGACGGTTTACGAACGTTCGCGACACGGTACTCGGCCGGTTTACTGCATTTCGCTGACTGGCATTCTGCGATGGGGAGATGGAACGAGAAATGGAACGTGGGAGGTGAGCACGGAACATCGTTACGTATCGCTTAATTGGAGCTTAATTGGATCAACCAATTGTCTATTCCGACGGTTGAACAATCGGGGACGTACATTGGCGTTCCGACCAAAGGCGCGATCGGTTAGAACCTTCCGGATAGCGGTTTGGGCTTGAAAAGCTGATACGGGCTCCATTTGGCGCAATCTCTGCGCCACTTTCGTTGCGAAGATTTCGTATCGATCGATCGTCTTCGTATCCCCGGGACTGTGACGCTCCGATGAGCAATCTCTTTCATGAATTTCGTTCGTGAACTCATCTTTGCACTCGCACGTCTTTCGGATTGATCTAGCCACGTAGGTCATCCCGTTGTCGCAGACGATGGTGGACGAGCTCGGTCCCCTCGATCGGACCGGGGTATCATCGGAGTGAGTCGGCAGGCCCGTGAAAGACTCCCGTGACGAACAAGAGTCGAAACCCGCCGGTGCGCGATAGGTCACTCTTGTAGATCGTGTTTGCGAATCCGGATGAGATTCGGTAGTCGAAAGGCTTCCTTTCTTCATCGAGCTGCAAGGCGATTGAACTTTGTCGAGTGTCGTCGAGCGTCGTCGCCTCCTCGACGTTGGTTTGTCATCCATGGATCTCTCAGGGTACAGACACTCGACGGTTTTCTCCCAACGACCATCGGGATACTCTTCGGCCGAACGTCGATCAGCGATGCACTGCGTTCATGATTAATTTCATCACTCGAGTACGAATGCGCGATTTCTCAAGTGAATCGGCATTTCAAATATTGACCAACGTGCAGCTCGATGGTCTCGTCGTAGTCCAAATTGGGATAGAGAAAATCGTGAAGCTCGTAGAACCATTTCGCCTTTGGCTCGTATCTGCGGCAATTCGATTCCGACGAGAGGACCTTCTTGAGCTCAGCGACGTACAACTTTCTGACCTCTCGAAGCTTCATCATGATCTCGACGAAAGTGGTTGCCGCAGTGCCGGCCGGGCAAGCGGACCTATTTGCGTCTCTGCGAATCTCGTCGTAAGCTCGGCGTCGTCGATCGATGTCGAGGTAGAAAGGGTCGTCTCGCTTCCAGAGACACGGCTGTCTCCTGTACAGACAGACCAACCTACGAATGTTGATGGGAGACCATGAATCCTGGCCTCTGACGCCCGACCAGCCATTCTCCGCTGGGCATGAGCATCGGCTCATCTCATGACGGGAATTCACGGTGGACCATTTACTTTTTTTGTCTGTTATTAATAACGCGAAGATTTAAGTTGGCGAAGGCTTGACCTGAATTCCGCCATTTATCGAGAAGTCTGGCCTCGCTTGTCTATTCGGTAACTGACCACGTATCTGCCGGTTGTTTTTACTCACAAAAAGATGCCAGAAGCCAAGAAAAAAATCTTTTTCGTAACACGTGCATGAATCGCGGCACTTTACATGGCACCCTTGCGAGCCGAAAGTGGCCCATTGCATGCCAGTCTTGAACCTTTCGGTCACTTTCGTCCCTTGGGATTTTAGTTTCGACGTTTTCTTCCGTAGAAACATAACCTCACTTTTCGGTGTGCGTCTCGCGCGACTGCCATTCCACACAGTAAAAAATATTTTCGTAAAATCAGAATGCAAAATTTCGTAAAAATAATTTCGTGAATTCAGAATGCAAAATTTCGTAAAAATAATTTTGTTAAATAAGTGACAAACGAGTTTATCACTTATTTGAATGTACGAACTTATCCTTTTATTTTCCGTGTCATTGACAATTTTAGTTTGTACTTTTGTTTGTAAAACTAGAAAATTAACAAATAAAAAAATTGTGGACGTTCGTGGTGAATGAGTTGTTGGAAAAAGTTCAAACTTTTTTTACTCTGCAAGTGCCGCAGACTCATGCACTCGTTACGAAAAGTATGATGTGCAGCGAGGGTCAAATTGACGATTGCAGTCCTCGCTTCGCTCGGGCAGCAAACCTCACACTCGTCGCATTCGCCAACTTTCGACCCTTGTTGCACATTATACTATATAGCGATTTTTCTTATTATTACATAGAAAAGAAAATAAATCCGTTGATAAATCGTATGAATCGACCAAGCCAAGCTTGGTCTTCGTATGTGTACACCTTGCCTCTGCGTAAATCCGTACTACGGCTACCTGATGCCACGATGGAGTTTCCAGTAGGTTTTGCCGTTCTCCGGCGTTTATTCATTTCGAGCGGAAGTCCCAGCTGCCGCTTCTGCTTCTGCAACCCGACTGACATCTTCGTACTTTCTGTAGCTCAACGCAACGGTCGCGACCCGGGGATTGAGACAAATCCTGACCTGCCAACGGTCCTTTCTCCACCTTCAGCCCCCATGCACGGACTCCCGACGAGATTGAAACGACCCACCGTCGCTCCGACCTCTCTCCTGCAGGCATTCTTCTTCGGCTTGGTTACGACGCGAAATGGAAAAGCGTCGTTGACCCCGCCGACGGACGGGACCTTCGTGTCCGATTGTTTCGTCGCTTGATGTCTCATCCTCGTTCGCGAAGGACAATCTCTCGGTCTACTTTCGAGGCTCGACGTTCTCGTCGACCGCGTGCGCTCGCTTCTCGAAAAAAAAAAAAAAAAGCGAAAACCTCTCAGCAATTCTTCGTGGCCTCGGCTTCTTCGTCCTCCGAGCAATTACACGTCTCGCTGAATTCCACGATGATTCTTTTGGAGCAGGAAAAAACTTCCGAGGCTCACCGAACCGAGTTGTAGAATAAATGGAAAGGGGAAAAAAACGATGCCAATCGCCCGATTGAAATGAACGCGGGCTGGACAGATAATGTTACGATTCGCTATAAATCAATGCGCACAGTGGGCTAACCGTGTGACTATCTTTCCTCAAACTTTGCAGAATTGATTGCACACAGCATATTCGGAAAAATTTCAATTTTCGAGCAGTTTAGAACTTTCTGTCGCAGTGTCTGGCTGACAAATTTGAATATAAATTGGGGAATATTCAGTGGTTGTGTAATTAAATTACATCAGCCCGCAGAGGGAAAGAGAAGGACACGGCGGGATGCGGTGGTAGTGTTGGCAGGCCGCCATGGGGCCAGTTGACGTGCGCTTTACCGCAAGGGAACGCAGTTGATGTCTGTCGTCGACGTTCAATGCTGGCTGGCAGATCAACGTGACGCGTGCATTTTGCACCCTGTCGCAGCCCGCTTGGGGCCACTATTATCCACGTAGATGGAGTATTAAACACGCGAGGTAGGTAGGCGCAGCACCAACACCACGTGTAATTTCCTAAACAGTCAAACTAATAATCATCCTAAATCGGCAACAAAATTGACCTATTATCTACTAGCAGTTAACCGTGGCTTAGGCGCCTCGCGTCATCCTAATGACGGACGAGATTGTTGGTTGGAATCGTATATTTTTCAAATTTTATTTTATTGGTATAAACGGGCAAGCCCGTTTTTAGAGAACAAATGTACATTAGCGAGTAAGTGTATGGTGCGAATAATCTTGAATAGCAATGGCTCAGTGTAGCACGAAAACGCTCTTTAACCTTTGCAACTAAAGTCGTGGTCGGAGCAAGGCTGCACGGAAAATAGAATGAGGGACTCCAAAGATCTCTTCAATGTTTGCAAATTGGTTTCCCCATCTGGTCGCACGTGGAGTAAGGCTACAGTATCCGTAATTCGTCCGGTACGTAGGAAGGTGGAAGAGCTCAGTGTTCCGTGTCGATCTAGAAGAGACACGACGCACAAATTCCGCCAGAAGTACTTGGCAGTTCGTGCAGCCATTTAAAATATTGAAAAACAACGTCAAGTCAGCATTTGCACGTCAGTCTTGCAGAGTCTGCAGTTTCATGCGGCTTAGAATCGTGGAATAGTCATGGTCTGAAAATCCATAGGCGAGTTTAACTGATAAGCAGCGATACAGTATATGATCACCATGAATCAAAATGTCCTGATAACCACGCGCCACGAAACGGACGCAGTTGGAGCAATATTTGCGACATGCGCTGTACATGTCGCAAGTATTGCTCCAACTGTGTCCGTTTCGTGGCGCGTGGCTATTAGGTTGCATGCAAAAAACCACATTCGCATAACACATGTTTTTACATGCGTATGTGCACACCACATGTTATTACATGCGCATGTGCATGCTACATGTTATTACATGTACATATGCATACCACGTGTTTTTACCACCACACGTGCATACCGCATGTGTTTACCACCACATGTGTGTACATGCACATGTTTTTACCACCACATGTGTGTACATGCACATGTTTTTACCACCACATGTGTGTACATGCACATGTTTTTACCACCACATGTGTGTACATGCACATGTTTTTACCACCACGTGTGTGTACATGCACATGTTTTTACCACCACATGTGTGTACATGCACATGTTTTTACCACCACATGTGTGTACATGCACATGTGCGTATCTGAACATGTGTGTACATGCACATGTGCGTACCTGTACATGTGCATGCTACATGTTTTGACATGCACACGTGCACACCACATATTTTTAAATACACAAAAAACAATTGTGACCACGTTAATCAACGACGAGGTAATTGAAAAATTTGTTTTCAGGTATACTCGCAGCTTTCTCGGACATGCAGACAGTTTTCCTGGCATGCATCTCGACGCTGGTTCCTCTGATGGTCGCCTTGGCAATAGGATTCGGTGTAAGGTTGGTACATTAACCTTCGTTCTGCACACTTTAGAGTCCCACCGAGAGTAATTTCCTAAAAGTATTCACCATATCGCTCGCTCGAAGCGTGAGAGCCCGGAGGGCGATGGGAACGAAAATGCACGAGAAAAAACGAAGAACCAAGTGATAAAGCCCGATGTGAGCTTTTAGTGAGATGAGGCAATTCGATGAAAAGATGTTGCACCGAAGGAAATGAACAGCAGCTAAGCTTTAGCTTACGCGTTACGCGCGTACGGCCTCATACGAGACTTTGATAGCGGCTACTCCCGTCATAAAGATTTTACAGCCGAATCGTAAACCCGCTTGCCGCCGTTCTTTTTTTTTTTCTGCACATCTTGATTTCAGTCACTTCCATCGCTTACTCATACGCCGGTGCGACGGATGCTTCAGTGCCCCCCCCCCCCCCCCCCCCCCTCTCGGTCGCTTCGAGACCCTCCGTACGGTTATCGACATCGCGACTTCCGTCCGGCTTCTCACGAGAGAATACGGCATCTCAAGCACAGATAAGATACAAGCTCGACGGAATCCTACTCAGGCCATTTAATCCGCCCTGAATAGCGTGTTAATTCTCGTCAACGTGCCCCCAAGAAAAGGCAGAGTGCTCAACCCTAGCGTACCACTCCGGGGCGTCAGAGATCCCATGACTAGTGAAAAAAATAGAAATCGGTAGAAGTACCATGCGAAAAAGCTCACGTAGCTTTCGAACCGGTAAATCTCGCTCCGCCGTTTTTCGGAGAATATCCTCGAGCGAATCGATAAAAACGTCGGGAATGTCAATGCACCGATCAATAACATAAGATAAATTTCAGGATGCCGATGTAGGTCGAATCTTTTTGCCGAGCGAATGATGTATAAGACGGAATCCACCGATTGAAAGAAATATATGAGGAACGAGATAGAAAGCAGTCGCGTCCGCAGCTTCCATCGGAAGATTAGTCGCGCTTTTCGGTTAGTGTCTCCTCGAGAAAACTTTTTTTCTACCGAGACCGGCAGTGAGAGAGGTCGGGCTTTTTCCCTCGCGTCACGATTCGCGCTCGGCGCCTTCGGCTTTTCATTCAAGACGTCGTCTCCATTTCGCGACTGTTGAAAGTCGGCAATCGGAGCGAGCGTATCAGCGAGAAGCTAAGTCGTGCGAAACTTCCTTATCCGTAGCTCGACCCGAGTCATGGATCGGGAAAGTGACATCGCGGAGAATGCGCCCGCGACGGTGTGGCAATGAAGGAGCATTGACGTTGATTAATGGCTGCAATTTAGTGGCGAGTCGGCTCTGCACTCGAATCGCCGGATTCTCGATTACGGTCGACTATTTCGCACTCGGGGTATCCGGAGATCCGATGCATTCGTGCCATCTATACGCTGTACCGTATCGCATAAATTTTACTCTTGATTGATCGCGATATTCCATTGATATCCTCGATTTCTCCCTCCGCCGCTTACCGCACCCCTCGGCCTACTTTGCCGGCAAACTAGTCGGGTAAAAAAAAAATCAGTTTCGCCGCTACGCCGATTCTGAAAAACATACGAGGACCGAGACGTCCGGTATCGTAACTCGATTTTAATGGGCCCTCGTAACTCTGGATCCGGATCTATTGCTATTCCTATGTGGCGTCAGGAAAAGTTCTCCATCGACAACGATTGCCATGTTTGCTGTGTATTGACTTAGGTGTTCGATCAGTATTCTCCTTATTCGGTAGCAATCACATTATTTCGGCAGCAATATAATTTTTTTAAATTCTCTTCGGTTATTATTACGATCCGCCGTTATTATACCGATTAAAATGACGTTACAGGCTTTGCCGACCAAATGATTTTGGTGTCGTTAGACTGAGAAAAAAATTGTTGGATTAACCAAAAGTCACCGACACGTACGTTCAGAGCTGTTATTTATTTGGTGCAATTAAAGCATTGATTTATTAAACGATTATTTGCATCAATCAACTCAAACAAATATTTTTGTTCTGCCAACCAAATAACACCTTCGAACGTACGTCACCGCGTCTTGGTTGATCCAACCATTTATTTTTCTCAGTGTAGCAACGCTACGATGAGGCGACCGGGAAACCTTAAATGTTAATCCCTCGCGTTCTCGATCTTCCCGTCGCGCTCCGTATGCCATTAACCGTCAGCGGTTGAGATAGAATAACCCGTAAACCGGTGAAATCATAGCCGCGTGAACGTACACACACTGTGCACAAGTTCTCGAGCCGGTGGACACAATATGCGAGAGAGCATCGGCATCTCGTTAGCAAATTCATCTCCTCCATCCCCGAATCCCTACGGTGCAGATCCTATTCCGCAATATTGTTTCGATTCGAGGCCACGTTCGCCGCGAGCAACGTGGTTGCACCCTCGGCATCGCCGGCGTATCGTCTCTATCCCGGCGTCACGAAGTATGCGCCGTTGCGCGAAACGGGTTTCGGTTTAATAACGAGCCACCGCGATACACGCGGTATCGACAAACCGGAGTGAAGCGCGGCATACTTCCCAATCCGAGCGAGGTATACGAGACAGATCGAAATTCTACCATTCGGATAATTCGCTCGTGGCGCAGTGATATAGATTTTCGCAATGCAGCAGCTTGCGAATTCGCGTCTGACTACATACGAGCACAATCTACTGCCGGACCGATTCTTTCGGCTGAACGGAGGATCGTTAGTTCGGTAGCGTCAGCGCAGTTTGGGTCATAAATCTGAGCTCCGTTCAAGCTCGGACTGAACTTCGGACACTCCGGAAGAAAGCACCTTTCGGGATTACCGATAAGAAGGGCCCTCGCAATGACCCAATATCAACTCGAAGCTTGGCGGCTTTTATCGCAATGCAGCAGCTTGCGAATTCGCGTCTGACTACATGTGCGCACTATCTACTTCGGGACCGATTCTTTCGGCTGAACGGAGAATCGTTAATTCAGAAGCGTCAGCTCGGTTTGGGACACAAATTTGAGCTCAGTTCAAGCTCGGACTAAACTTCAGACACACTCCAGAAGAATGCACTTTTCGGGCTTACCGATAAAAAGGGTCCTCACAATGACCCAATAGCAACTCGACGCTTGGCGGTTTTTTTCGCAATGCAGCAGCATGCGAATTCGCGTCTGACTACATAAGCGCACTGTCTACTTCGGGACCGATTCTTTCGGCTGAAGAGAGAATCGTTAATTCAGAAGCGTCAGCGTAGTTTGGGACACAAATTTGAGCTCAGTTCAAGCTCGGACTAAACTTCAGACACAATCCAGAAGAATGCACTTTTCGGGCTTACCGGTAAGAAGGGCGCTCACAATGACCCAATAGCAACTCGACGCTTGGCGGTTTTTATCGCAATGCAGCAGCTTGCGAATTCGCGTCTGACTACATAAGCGCACTGTCTACTTTGGGACCGATTCTTTCGGCTGAACGGAGAATCGTTAATTCAGAAGCGTCAGCGCAGTTTGGGACACAAATTTGAGCTCAATTCAAGCTCGAACTGAACGTCGGACACTCCGGAATAAGGCACCTTTGGGACTTACCGGTAAAAAGGGTCCTCACAATGACCCAATAGCAACTCGACGCTTGGCGGTTTTTTTCGCAATGCAGCAGCATGCGAATTCGCGTCTGACTACATAAGCGCACTGTCTACTTCGGGACCGATTCTTTCGGCTGAAGAGAGAATCGTTAATTCAGAAGCGTCAGCGCAGTTTGGGACACAAATTTGAGCTCCGTTCAAGCTCGGACTGAACTTCGGACACTCCGGAAGAAGGCACATTTCGGGGTTACCGGTAAGAAAGGTCCTCACAATGACCCAATAGCAACTCGATGCTTGGCGGTTTTTTTCGCAATGCAGCAGCATGCGAATTCGCGTCTAACAACATATGCGCACCATCTACTTCGGGACCGATTCTTTCGGCTGAACGAAGAATCGTTAATTCAGAAGCGTCAGCGCAGTTTGGGACACAAATTTGAGCTCAATTCAAGCTCGAACTGAACGTCGGACACTCCGGAAGAAGGCACCTTTGGGACTTACCGGTAAAAAGGGTCCTCACAATGACCCAATAGCAACTCGACGCTTGGCGGTTTTTTTCGCAATGCAGCAGCATGCGAATTCGCGTCTGACTACATAAGCGCACTGTCTACTTCGGGACCGATTCTTTCGGCTGAAGAGAGAATCGTTAATTCAGAAGCGTCAGCGCAGTTTGGGACACAAATTTGAGCTCAGTTCAAGCTCGAACTGAACTTCTGACACTCCGGACAAGGCACATTTCGGGGTTACTGGTAAAAAGGTCCCTCATGACTGCCCGGTAGCAACTCGAAGCTTGGTGATTTCTTTCCCCATACTTTCCCTCAACCAGACAATAAATTCTCATGAGATGTAAATTTCGATCGTTTCAGACACGCATGGAGAAAGTACCGTCACAGAAGAAACAACTTGTTCGATTTGCCGTGGTACGGGGCAGGTGTATGTACGCGGGGCGACCCGGTCGAGTCTCTTCATCATCGGCCCCACTCGAGGAGCGGAAGTATACAACCAGCTACGAGAATTCTCTCCGTACAGGACGTGAGTGTGCATGGCATAAAATCGTATAATTCCTTTTATCTGATGCGTAGCTAAAATTTCGCTCGCACTATCGACTTTAAATCTTGGCCGGGTCTCTCATACAGCTACAAGCTGCACTTACCGAATTCTATTTAGCATGTGCACAAACGTGACGGTTCCTCGTACGTTATTCGCTTGAAACGCGGAAGCCAAAAGTCAGTTCGAATTGCAAGAACGCGGGTAAGGCGCGCCCGTCTCCTACTTTGCTCTGCACTATTATAGAGGGATATGCGGTTCGGGATAGTTTCGAGTTCAGAAATTGGTTTCTCTCGCCGGGGCAGGGTTGAGGGAATATCGTGCATAAATATATATATATACACATATATATATCCGTATTAAGTAGTGCGCGACTAGTGACACACCTTCGCGAGCGTCTCGGTGTCCCGGGCAACCAGCATCCCCGGCAACCCCTCTGCCGTGCTCTTTACTCGTATCTTGAACCACCTCTTTCGCAGAGCGCTCACGACGTCGCGAACTTCCAACGCTCGTCGCTTCAAATTGCTTTACTTTCATTACTCAGACTCTTTCGTGTAACTACATTGTCGGAGTTTGTCGTATCCATCGAGCGTAGCACGCGCATCGTATATACGAAGAAAAATAAACATAGCGAAAAACTTCTTGTCTAGCTATTGCAAATTTCTCGCGATAAATCATCGTTCGCTGAAGAAAATTTTTGTAATATCAAAGTATTCTTCATACAGCGACATACATATGTTCATATACCGACGTAGATACGTTGTATATAGTATTATAGTATAGTTAGCTGATGTTCGGAGGCGAGTCAGTGTCGCGGCGTTGAAGCTCCTGTGTTTTCCAAACAAGCATGGGAAAAAAGCTCTCCGGGAAATATCGCTGGAAGAACGCGGCCAGTGTTTGGAGGCTAAAACGGTAAATAAAAGTGTAGCTCATTGCCGAGAGTCAAGGGTGAGGGACGGGGACACGGGAGGTGGATTTAATAGCTCCCCAGCCAACGCACAGTAATGGCTCGGCGCTGCAGAAGTGCTAATACACGCGTTGTTATTCGACACTTCCCGCCGACGAAAAACAAGCTGGCGGACCCGAAGTGGAAGCACCGCTGCCATTTTATTGACCAAAAAAACAAACGGTGATGACAGATTTATTTTTTCATTCCATTTCAGTTTAACAGCTTTTTAAGTTTTCATGTAACAATGTACGATGGGTGCTTCACCATAGTTGATGGAAGTGTCGTAAAAAGTTTACGGATACGTCCGATCATTGACGCGCACGACCGACCGACCGAAGTACCGAGTTTCCACGATGCTTTTTAATATTCCCCGACGATCGATGAGCCGAGGCGAAGGGTCGACTTGCCGACTGGTTTCGCTGGGTAAAAGTCAGCTAACCAGCCCGTTATGTCGGTCCGCCGATATCGGTGGGTGCGGAGGTGTCTACACTGTTTCTCCATTACCGTGAATTACGGAAGCGTTCGGTGGGCTCTGAGCCGGTGGTTGACGTTGATCGTGCATCGCAATAAAGTACCGGAGAGAAACAATGCCCGTTCCCGAAACTCAAGAAACTTCAACGTCGCCCGTCTACGCTGTGAATCATTTTCGCTGTACCAAGAGTCTTGCCAATGTTCACAGAGGGTTGAGCGAACGTGAACTCGAGGGTTTATGAGTTTGTTGAGAAACTCGATGTAAACGATCGTATTTTCTAATATAATCGAAATCTTGACGCTCAGACGAAACTTGTAAGATGAATCGTCGAGTTTAAGACCTCGGATCAGTCCATTACTTCTGGATTAAGTTTTAATCCTAATACACCGAGTTTATTCTCCTCGGGTTCAGAGCCGGAAATTTGGTCGTTCAACTTGTACATAGCGTATGTCTGGAGTCGTAAATAATGCAATAAGCTGTTACACCCTCGGCCTTACCTCGTAAAGTGGGGATAAAAGAAAATCAAATTTTTCAGGATTCTTGTTCGCGAAGGCTCCCAGAGGGTGAGAGAAAGCTTTGCCCGAGGACACTCGGTGGTCGACCGTGTTCCGCCATGAGGGACATGGAAACCACCTTTGAGAACGTTTATTGCCCCCAAACCAAGTCCCGACAAACCCGAACGCGGTGAATGCAGCATCGCGGACCAGGGCCTGGAAAGGCTCGTCGACCTCCTACCGTCCGAGTAAATACGGCTGGCTGCGGTCAGACACGAAGCGGATAGATTATGCGTAAAGTTCCTCTGGCCCCCGCAGCTCGACGGCGCCTAATCTAGAGAGAATTGCGGTTTGTCGGTTGAGCTACGGGGGCACCGCTGTGTCCTCGTAACGGTTCGCAGCTTTGTCGGAAACTCGTAGCATTGAAAATTCATGTCTTTAGCACTGTGGAAGCTTGCGGAGAGGCCAATTTTCTGTCGAGTCAATGGCGCACGGCAGGGGCGACGTGAGACGAAAGAAATTCGACGTCACTTTCTGAGTAAATTTTTTACACGCTCAGAATTTTAAAAGTCTCTTTACTTTGTCATGTCCGTATTCGGACCGGGGCGAGTTGGGCGCGTTCTGACGTGAGCAGGGTGGCCCGGTAGCCAGGGGTCTCGGGCAGTCGTGTGACAACGGGACGGAGGAAGCCAACCATGAAAATCCGCTGAAACATTAATTAATGGGCGGGTCTGCGTGGCAATTAAAAGTAAAGCTCCCTCGGTATCCGTCGGCCTGGCAACCGACCTCCGGTCACCCACCGGTGAGTATTCTGATGAAAATTTTTCATTCGCAGTCTGGAGCTTTGCGCGAGAGTTTCATCTTCCACTCTTCGCTAATGACTATGAAACCTTTGAACTGACTCGCTTAATTCGCTGCTCGTATTAATTATCTGTTTTTTTTTTTTTTTTTTTTTTTCACATTCACCGTCGGTGCCTTATTTATAAATGGATCGTTCGATACTTTCGCCTCTCCCGATGAATCCGAGGAACAGTCGAGTGAGGGACACGCGATCCTCGGGGATTAAGAAGTTTCGGAGAGAGTTTGTATCCCACTTGCCGTCTCGTATCGTCGTATATTTATATCCGCAGGGAAGAAAAAGTGACGCCCCGGCTACCTTGTTCTTGGATGTCCCTTCGCTATTCTCGACGGGCGACGGAAAGTTTCCCGTTGGAAAGTTATTTCAATCGAGACTAACGTAAAAGTATGCAAATCATTTTTCCGACCTTTTAAAGTTGGCTCGATTTCTAAGCGTGAATACAAATTCGCAGTTTTTTTTCACCTCTATTTCGTGACAAACTGCATATACTTTTCGGAGCATTCATTCTTGCCGCAGAATTTGGTTCGTCGAAAGGATCGAACGAATCCTGTTTCTTCCTATCGATTACCACATCGAAACTGCCTATGGTTAGCAAAAGTACACGCGGATGGAACACCATCCTCTCAGATACCATCTCGCATACTTATATACATCGGGTTTATAACTTTGCGCAAAGTCTATTGAGAGTACAGAACTTCGTTGGGTTAATACCTCGGCACGAGATTGCACGAGAATCCTCCGGAGTCTTCGAGCTGCACGGATTACAGTACACAATGTTGAATGTTTCCCGAGCGCCGTAACGAAATGTCGAGCTAGCCGCACGTAGTGTTAGGAATTTATGGTATGAACCGCAAACGGCAATTTCCACGACCGGAATGACGAAGTCGAAAACCGCGATTCCACCAATGCTGAGAAAATCCAATCAGGCGTGTTCCTCTCGCACATTCCTCTCACCTCGAAAATCCTTCTCGGAGCATCGTTCTTTCGTGAAATTTTCGTCACATCCATTTAGCCTGCTAAATTTCGACGAGATATTTCCCGCTTGGATGAAATCACTTGGGAGCCGGAGAGAAATTAGCCTCGGGGGCTCTCTTGAATACCCGCTAGCCCATTGCGGGGCTACTTTATGGAGTTCTCCATGCAGCCCTGCAAAATTAAGATACGTATAAGTGTCTCGAATCCGGGGAGGACGAGACTCTACAGAACGAGGCCCGATTCAAATTGGATCTAGCGCTGGCAGATTAGAATTTCCGGCCCGATCGCTGAATATCCTGAAAATTATTTTGCAAACCGCCGTAGTGACGGTATTTCGTCGCATGAGACAAATGTTATATTCTTTAAAATAAAAAAATTAATTAGTCGACGCGTGTATTGTCGAAATGCCCAATGAACATTCGTGGTCATAAAATCCCGCGAGCAGTAGTAATAAGACATCTCCGAGGCAGCCGGTGCTTCTTCCTACGTAAAAATAATCCTTTGAAAGAGGAAGGAGTGACGAAAAGGTAATACGCCAAAGCAATGACTCATTTATGAGCCCGCATAATTAGGTGTGTCACGTTACTCTATCAGGATTAGCCTAGCGCGAAACCTTTTTACCCGGCAAAACACAGCAGTGCAGCGAGTGTCTTGCTCCCTACACAGACTCAATCAATTTTCATTCGACGATTTGCGAAAAAAAAATCCCTTCGGGTTTTCTGTCTGCCAATCAATTTGTTTTACTCAAGTTCTCCGAATATCTAAGATCCTCCCATGCTTTTAACTTCAGCTATCCAACAAGTTTTCAAAATGAGTCTAAGAACTTCAGCGAAAACGAACGGTCGCATCTTGGAAACTAATACCAAAGGGCGCGCTAAAAAAAACTTCACACTGTTTCATTCAACATCGAATGTTTGTTTTTAATCAATGAGTTTTTAATTTCACTTACGTGCAACAGTATAAATATTTGTTGTGTTTGTTAAATAAGTAAATAATTTGTGGTTCAACCAAGTTTTGACCACCATCTCCTTGAACGATAAAAATACAGATCGTTGGTGATTAACTTTCCTGATGGCTATCTATACCGGCGAGAATTCGTCACCACCAGCGTGACTTCGGGCCTTACAACCCCGAAACGAAAGACTATGGCGCCTTCCCGGCGTATAGAACAGATTCGATATTACGAATCACGGTCGCACACGACTACGAATACCGAATGGAGGACGGGAAATAAAACCATTAAGGAATGAATCTTGAGGATTAGCAAGCCTTCAAGAATGAATCTTGAGGGTTAGCGGGAGGAAAAGTTGGACTTTTCCTCCCGCTAAGTCACTTTTCCTACCACTCGACAAGAATCGACCACTTTCCACCCCCATTGCAATAATGAAATAGGGTAAACCGGCCAATGAATGAACTGTTAAGCAGACGAAAAAGTCAATGAAGACTTTTATATGCACGTTCTCTTATGGAAAGTGTCCACTCATTGGCCCTGCCCATTCATTGGCTGGTTTACCCTAGGGGCTTTTTAGCGTAGTCGGGAAAAAAGCCTATTTTTTAACTTTCACAACCAATTGCTCGATTGGATATTCAATCGAGAAAAAAAATGAGGAAGAAGAGTTTCCTAGAAGCAGCACGTGATGTAAAAATAACGTGAGTTCCGAATTAAAAATAAATCATAGAAAAGTCCATTTCCTGCATACCAGGCCATTTATTGCCAGTCGATCGCGTCGTTGAAAATCATGAAAAAGTTTCCACCGAAGATCATTAAAAAAATTACTACGAAAATTGGAGCGTGACAACGTGAAGGCGATCCCCCCGCAGCGAGCCCGTAGGTAGCGTGAATTGGTTTTAAACTGGGAAAACTCCGTTTCCTCATTTACCTTCATTTCGCTCGGTTGTACGAGCGCGCCATCGCCGAATGGACCAACACGGTTTCATTTTTCATCCTCGTTCTCTGAACGTAACGCTATACACCGCGGTACTGTACGTCCAAGCATCCCACGGTAAATACACGTCCACTATCTCCCCTCCTCTCCTCCTCTCTTTCTCGTTCTCCACTGTCGGTTAGCATTCGGGCATCTCTGGCATGGCACTTCAGTGCAACGCTCACACCTCCCTCCTCCTCTTATTCCGTTTGCAAGTATTTGTAAACTTTCGTATCGAGCACTCGCACAACGCCCGCTCCTACACGAGCCCGGCGATATATCTATATACATCCCCCCCCCCCCCCCCCCCCCTTCGCCGACATAGGTATAACCGAGGGTATGCGTGCAAATCCAGAAGTATCCGCGTTGCATGTTCGCCGTACAGCGGAGTAAACGCGAGGGCGAAACGTGTGTATAAATTTGTGTGCCTCCGCGAAGAGTTTTCTCTCCGTGCGCGTGAGAGAAAACCAACATGCTGCACAAAAGACGTGTTTTTTTTTTTTTTTTTGCATTAAATGCCTCAGCCTCTTCTCTGTTTCGTTCTTCTCCCGGCACTTCTGTCTCCCTTACATGCGGCGTGAAGGAAACAAAACGAAAAGAGAAGAGGAGACAAAAAAAGGGGGGGGGATCGTTGCACCGCGCCGCGTTATCGCATCTCTCTGGCTTGAACTTCCCGTACAGCATTCCGCACTACCGCTCGACGACCTCTGTCACACTTGGGAGGTCCCGAGAGGTAGCTCCATAGAACCTCGATGCCTCGCGTGCTCTTTGCTCCCTTTTAACGCAGTAGATGTGCATACAGGAGGTCGGTACGGTATGCACTTTACCTACTGCAACATCACTGTATCTGTGCACTCTTTTTCATCGTCTTCTGTGTTTTCCTTTCTTCTCTGTCGCTTCCGTCCTTTCTTTCTTCGCCAAACGTTTGTTCCTCTGCCGGTCTCGAGTTTTTTTACGATGTCTATCCGCTTTCTGATTTTGCCTCTTCTTTTTTTTTTTTTTTTTTTCTCGTTTCGTCAAGCTCTCTTCTCCTGTTCCCTCGCAGACTCTTGTTCTAAGCGGGAAGAAGATCGTACACGTGGAGCCTTTATTCCATCTGCGCTCCGCTCGGACACTAGTCCATGTACGAAGCACGTACTTCGACGAAGAGCGTCGTTGACCCACTCGACGGAAAGATATTCTTCACATTTTCCACTGTACACGCTAAAGATGAAGAGGCGGAGGAGCTTTTACGACAAGCACGTAGCGAAGGGACGTCCATGAAGGGGCGTGCGTTACGTGTGCTCACGTACAGGGTGGACAGTGTAATACCTCGTTGACCCGTGTTGCGCCGACCAAGGGGACCGCACTGCGCTTTTATGATTATGCAAAATGTTTTTACAAGCTGAGAATTAGCATGAAGAATTAGCTCGAAGCTCTGAAGAAAAGTCATACGGAGAGTTATGGATGGTCTAAGCTCGAAAGATTTCACGATCATTCGAGCCTACGGTCGATCGCCCCAGTTAACCCTTTCCCAAGCCCTGATAAATATCCGCTTGTCATACTGTCCTGATACTATTCTGTGGGTCCCGGTGAATTATGCACGATAATGCGTTGCACAAAAGCGCTTTGCTGCAATGTCGTTTGTAAACGAAACGCATTGTTCGACCGGACCTGACGTCATACCGGAAATACGTCACTTCCGGTTTGAGAATCTTATTTTTTTTTTACCGGAAGTGACGCATTTCCGGTAAAAAAAATAGATTTTCAAACGGGAAGTGATGTGTTTCCGATAGATCTCGGGAAATTTCAATTTCCGTTTTCTAAATTCCATAGTCTGAGAAAGTTTTAAATTTCATAGTCTAAGAAGTTCTAAATTCCATAGTCTAAGAAGTTCTAAATTCCATAGTCTAAGAAGTTCTAAATTCCATACTCCAAGAAGTTCTAAATTCCGTACTGTAACAAGTTCTAAATTCCATACTCTAAAAAGTTCTAAATTCCATAGTCTAAGAAGTTCTAAATTTCATAGTGTAAGAAATTCTAAATTTCATAGTGTAAGAAGTTCTAAATTCCATAGTCTAAGAAATTTTTAATTCCATAGTGTAAGAAATTTTTAATTCCATAGTGTAAGAAATTTTTAATTCCATAGTCTAAGAAGTTCTAAATTTCATAGTCTAAGAAGTTTTAAATTCCATAGTCGAAGAAGTTCTAAATTTCATAGTCGAAGAAGTTCTAAATTTCATAGTCTGAGAAGTTCTAAATTTCATAGTCAAAGAAGTTCTAAATTTCATAGTCAAAGAAGTTCTAAATTCCATAGTCTAAGAAGCTCTAAATTTCATAGTCGAAGAGGTTCTAAATTTCATAGTCTAAGAAGTTCTAAATTTCATAGTCAAAGAAGTTCTAAATTTCATAGTCAAAGAAGTTCTAAATTCCATAGTCTAAGAAGTTCTAAACTCCATAGCGGATCCGCGAAGTGCCCGAGCCACTGCTAATTGTTTATATTTGGGAATAAAAAAAGTTTGTTAAATATACAAATTTTTTGTTCCGGTGTATGTTGGCATGCAGGGCGCAGACATGGATCCTCGCTCCATCCATCGACGAATATCGATTCTCCGTTTATTTTCCCGCAAACAGACCGGTGTGGTGCCGTCTGGCAAAGAGTCCCGCGATTTTTCGTCGGGCGATCGGTACTATGAATGAAAGATCGGTGCAGCGCACCCGCGGATACGGGGGCGCGCGGTTGTACGCGAGAGAAAAAAATGACGTCGCTTATCGTCGTTCGATACTTCCGGTCAGCCGGCGAACATTCCTCACGCGTCGGCCTCGGCTTCTGTGTGCGGCGTACCTTACTCCGGTAATTACTCTTTGACTCCATGATCGTGATTTATAACACCTCTTCGGAGTGAAGGATCGATCGGGATTCACGTGACAGTGCCATGCGAGGAACGCGTCGATCGAGAAGTCGATGAAAACAAATGATCAAAAAATGGTACGAGCTCTTTTTTTTCGTTTCCCTCAAAGAACTCGACGTGCCCGCTGACGGCAGTTCGCACTCTCGAAGGTACGCGAGTTTTCGCATACATACGCACGGTGGAAAAAGTAATATCAGAATAAATATTTGTCAAGGGGTTTTTTTTTCCGCTGGCGCTGTACTTTTTACTTTGCCACCCAACTACGGTTTAACTCACGACTCGCTCGCATGTTTGCTCTCCGTGCGCTCACTCCGCCCAGCCGGGTGTCTGTTGTAGGACGGGATGTAACTACTGGTGGCTATTCGTTGCCTGTTACCCGGCGCGCAGGGTGCCGGTGTATAGACCTGCATTGGCTCTTGGCCCAGACGACGCCCGTGTACGGTGCATCGAAACCTTTTACACCGAAGGTTCTCTGCACTGTAATATTGTAGCTAGGCATTACGCAGAGAGCTATGCAAACGAACGTTATTAAGGTTAATGCGAGTAGACGTTTCTCGCGACTGGTTTCACCCTCCTCGGCGAAACGACCAGATTTGCCGTGCTCCGAGCGTCGCTCTCGCGACTCAATACGACAGGCAGGTGCACCGCTCTCGCTCTCTCCGTAGGTGAGAATACGGGTCCTTTTGACGAGAGCATTTGCACCTGCTGTACCTAGTGCCGTACAGTCAGCCGAGCTCGCATCTCGCGTTACAGTCTTTGGCCACCTCGTGCGAAGTAACGAGAGTAAATTCAAAAAGACTTCATGGCTAATGTGACCAATTCAATTTTCAGTGACAAACACTTTTAGTCCAGTGGATTTGACGAAATTGTTTTACTTTATAGAATTACCTGCAGATTCAATTTCAAAACGCCTGCCGGTCGTAAAATGAGAATCTATGTCATTCATCGCAACACGTATGACTACGAATTTTTCTAGTACACTACTAAAAATGGTCTAATACAACTTGACAGAGGCGGACGAAGCTCTCGTCGAGATTACCTTTAAATGATTTTTTTTTAATTGAAAAATATATGGATACTTAACGCCAGCCACTGAGTAACAAATTATATTTCAACTGGTATGCAACAGAGCTGGGCAGTACTTGAAATACGGGGTGCTTGTTTGGTACTTGAAGTACACAAGTACTTTTTAGTACTCCGAGTATGTACTTGAAGTGCACAAGGACTTTTTAGTACTCCAAGTATGTACTTGAAGTGCACAAGTACTTTTTAGTACTCCAAGTATGTACTTG
This sequence comes from Exephanes ischioxanthus, assembly GCA_958510785.1. Lineage (NCBI taxonomy): Eukaryota > Metazoa > Arthropoda > Insecta > Hymenoptera > Ichneumonidae > Exephanes > Exephanes ischioxanthus. The sequence goes on from OY294015.1 coordinate 13,770,749, forward strand.
AAGTGCACAAGTACTTTTTAGTACTCCAAGTATGTACTTGAAGTGCACAAGTACTTTTTAGTACTCCAAGTACGTTCTCGAAGTGCACAAGTACTTTTATTACGATTTCAAGTACCAAGAACAAGTGCACACGGTTGTTTTTGAGTACACGCTTGTATTACGGATACTCGATGAAGTAGCATGACATCCGGTTTCTATTAATATATGATTATCTGTTTAAACTTTCGAATAAGTATAATTTTAACGATAATCTTACAATGAAAGTTGCGGAGCGTAGTCGCGATATACAGACGGCTGTGTGTACTTGATGCGGCGATCGATGCCTCGCATGCTGTGTTAACTGTATATCTACATCGACACATATAAACAATCGTGAAATTGAAAACCCGACAGAACAGAAATCGTAATACTTCGCTGTGCTCTTCTGTCTGGCCGTGAGTCATAATTTTAGAATTGTGTGTTCTTTTTTAAGCCTGGACGACGCTTAACGCTACGAACCTCAATGCGAAAAATCCTTGGAAAAAGTGCTTGATGCCTCGAGTACTTTTTCTGTACTTTGTAACGCATGCTTGAAGTATTTTTTGGTAGTTTGCCCAGCTCTGCTATGCAATGATACGATAGACGACACGCTGCTGGCGACTGTGTAACATCAGCACACGAAACACGATCGAGCTGGCGAGTGTATGTCCGGGGCTAAAAAAAAAGAATAAGGGCGGAGATTCTCAGTTCACTCGATGGCTCGCCATCGGGTGATACGGAGCGCCTCGGGCGCGTCATTATTTACCCGCTGAGTTCCAGTAGTGAGTTTTCTGGCGCGGTAGACAAAACGAGACCGTTCTCCACTGTCTGTTCTTCCACCTTACCTATAGATTTAACCGGACACGATTGTTCTTTCCCGGTTCCCGGTTTCATGCACTGCCACATAGTCGTCGATGCGACGAATATGTCCCGGCAATGCGAACAATTTTTATCGCGAAGGGTGCTGGATAATTTGGTTGATTTGCTTGTTCTTTCCGGAGATTACGATGATCCCACTACACTGAGAGAAGGATCTAGTAAAAAACCACCGATCATCTAAGAAAAATTACCATAACACATAGTAACAGGGCATCAGGGCACCACCTATGTCAGAAAGTCTCAGATTATCCAAGGATTTTTACCATAATATCTCAGAAAAATTCTTATAAATCCGTTACTTCCTACCATAAGTGGCGCCCTAGTGCCCTACTACTATGTGCTACGGTAATATCTCTCGAGTGATGTAGTCATTTTTACTAGATCCTTCTCTCAGTGTAATTGGTTAATCGCCACCTCTAGTTTGGCAGCCTGGTGGCCTCTCTCGCGAATAGCTACGGTAATGTCTCTCGAGTGATGTAGTCATTTTTACTAGATCCTTCTCTCAGTGTAATTGGTTAATCGCCACCTCTAGTTTGGCAGCCTGGTGGCCTCTCTCGCGAATAGCTACGGTAATGTCTCTCGAGTGATGTAGTCATTTTTACTAGATCCTTCTCTCAGTGTAATTGGTTAATCGCCACCTCTAGTTTGGCAGCCTGGTGGCCTCTCTCGCGAATAGCCAATGTAACAAAAGCAGCTTGGATAAGCGCATGAATGAAGAATATTGTACATCCCGACGATACTATTCGAGATGAGAGGCCGAGGTGCTCTTTTATACGCTCGAGGAAACAGCGGAGATCAAAGAGCTCGAGTGAATCGAATGAAAAAAAAAAAAAAAAAAAAAAAAGTATAAATAGGAATAATCGCATCAGTTTAACAAGCGGAAGGAATTATGAAGGAAACAAAGAGGCAAAGGTAGAAATGGTAAGTACAAAGTACGAGAGCGAGTGTTGAAGATAGGACGGAACAAGAGAGTCGAAGAACAAGAGAAGAGGCGAAGCGGGTACGTGATGCCGAGTCGAAGAATACGAGACGAGAGGCTGTATTTGAGGTATACAGAAGAGAGGAGAGGGAGGCACACGGTGAGGGAGAGATGGCTGTTAAAGCGATGATGACGGGAGGCTCGCGGGTAGTGGCAGGGGAACGAGATATATATGAGCGAGCGGAGGGAAGAAACAAGATACATTGAAAAGGGAGAAGCTGTATGTGCGCACGCCCGGGAGATACAGAGAGAGAGAGTGTGTGTGTAGCGACGGGATGCTGAAGAGCCCGGAGATAAATTATACGCCAGGAATGAGAGTGGGTACAGAGGAGAAAAGAAGATGAAGAAGCTCTGAGCTCCGGCGAGCACGGAAGATGAGCCTTGTTTTTCTAGGCACACCCGAATTAAAAGGGGATGAGATTTATGTCTAGATTTAAGGCCGATCGTCCAATCAACTCGGCAGTCTCACTGGCCCTGCGCTGCTGGTACTGCTGCTTTCTCCTCTGTATTGTATCGTGTTCATCCACGTGTATATCCCGAAGGTCCAGGCACGGGTCCCTCCGGCCTTGCCGAAGCAGCCATCGCGTTCTTTGACGTTGTTCCTGTTACATGATCCTGCCGAGCCACACGAAATTTCACTCTGGTTCGTTAGCCTCCGGGTTCGCAAGAACTGAATTACCGGAATGCATTTGACTCCACATATTAGTGTATATACGACAAACGAACCGATGGAATATGTTCCGGAGGGACCAGGGTAGTCTCTGCTACGGACGTTTCGTATTCGAGCTGCCGTAAAGCTCAGCGAAGTCGCTTATCGCTCTATGGTATTAGTGAACAGCGTGAGCCATTCGCCTTTCTCCTCGGCCAGCTTCGCTCCACCGTTTTCCATCGTTGTCTTTCAACTTCGCTCTTACACGTCATGGCACCCTCTTTCAATGTCCCTCTCGCAAGCCACGAGAGCATGGGCTCATACGCTCCAGCGTGTGAAAGGGAGCGTCCGATGGATCGACCCCAGGGCGGCTTCCACGATGGTAGCTAACCAGCAGCTCAAATGCACCTCCTCCTGACTATCCGACAAACACCAGCCTCATCCACCGTCCTCTATGCAAACACACCGCGGTTTGACTTAAGCTAGAAACCCGGGAAAGTCGGGCACTGTATGCGCTGCTCAGCCCACGGGGTTTGGAAAGGTCTGTAACGATGAGAAAATCGAGTATGGTACACTTTGTTTGCGCACCGCCCAGACGGGACCATCGGCCAGACTGCGATCACACCGGGGGACCGCGTGAACTTGATTAGTGCTTTCTCTTCGAGACCACAGATTCACAAGTCATTGAAACCTTCTTTTACGGCTTTTTGGTTCCTAATAGAGGAAGTTTTGTTTTGGTAAAAAAAAAAATCGAGCTTTTAATGAAAACGTGTTCAGAATGTTTTTTTTTTTTTAAATAAATGCATCACTTTTATCCTATGCTCATTTTTGGGACACCATCTTCATGCCATGCTACGATTAGAGAACCAACATATTTCGCGGTGAGGCCGAAACTCGCGTATTTCCGATTAATATTGGTATAAGGGATGTACAGTCAAGTTTCACTTTGCCAACGACAATTTCCGCTGGAACAGCAACACACTCAGAATTCTCCCCATATCCCTTCCCAGGAGGAGGACGACAGCGAAGTTCTGCCGCATTTCTCGGGATGATGAGTCTTACACAGTGTCCTACACAATAGGCAACAGACCTCACCATCACTCGGCCCCGCGCTCTGAGACACCCTGACGAATTAATAACGGACCGTTCTCCCAGCCACCTCCGGCAGAGCATCATCGTTGCAGCATTGTGGCATCGCTGTCCGTACGCCCATACAACGATGCATGCAAATACCCGCATGTGCATCCGTGTTCGGAAGACTCCCACAGGAGACGTTCGGGATCTCAGGCGCTTGGGAATCCTTCGGCGAAGTCAGCTTCAGCTCCGCGAGGGCCACAGCGTCCCCGCAGCCTCTTCTCTTAACCTTTGAACGTTCTCGACCGACAGGGCAATGTCGGTGCGAAAAACGAGCGACTATTCAGCGGGCATGAAATCTGTACGAATTTCACACGATATAGTATATTATGCCACAAGGGAGGAAAGTGCGTCTTTTCACCGAGTGTGAAGTTTGATGCACGAGCGCAGCGAGGGCAGAAATTCACTCGGGGTGAAAATGCACTTCCTTCCGAGTGGCATACGCAATTTTTCCCGACTATACTAAAAAGTGGAAATATTTATATGCCTGCAACAGAGATAGAAAGTGGCCGATTCTTGATGAGCGAGGGGAAAAGTAATATAGCGGGAGGAAAAGTGAAACTTTTTCGCCCGCTAAATAACTTTTCCTTCTGCTCGTTAAGAATTGGCCACTTTTAGAGATGGGCGGCGATTTTGTGACGGGTCATTTTTATGTCAATTTACTGTCACGTGACCGTCAATTGACGGGTCCGGAAATGATCGCACGGCGACAACGTCGACAGTAACTCTAAAAACCTCCACGGTCCTAACTTAAAAATTAATAAAGTGCCAATCCGTTACACAGAAAAAAATTTCATTGATTCATTTTTCATTGATGAATTAATTGATAAAAAATGAGAACACGAATGATTACGAAGTCAAGGAGGGATAAAAATTAATTTGAAACCAACCTAGAGTGCTGAAAAGTTGACCAAATTTGTGACTAAAAAAAAAATTACGGTCATGGCACAATAAACATTTTCTGGAACCAAAAAAGATGGTCAATCGACGTCAATTTTTTGGTCAATTGACGGTTGCAAAAAATGACCATCGCGGCACATCTCTATCCACTTTCCACCCCTGTTGCAGAAAAAACACAGTTTTCTTTCGAACTGCCAAGGATAAGGTTGCGAACATGCCAGGATTGAAGATGCTGAGTGTGGTGGCTTCGATTCTTCTCGTTCCTTCCCGATATCGCGCTCAAAGGGTTGGGTACGATTTTATTACCACGGTCGAAAGCCGCGAAGCTGCCTCGTTTACGTCGTCGTGACACACTGCCAGTCGCCCTCGTCGTTTTCCTGCTGGCGGATCTCTTATCTGATCCCGCGTTCTCGGTCTTAATCGCCGCACTAAAAAGCCCACCGTGGTCGTCCCGAGCGCTTTACTCGCGGTCCTCTGGTTTCCACGCTCGGCGAAACTGAGACATTACTCAACCCGAAGTTTGGATAGGGCAAGGTGGAAGGTTGGACTCTAAATTTTCGCCGAGAATTTTGGGATTCATTGCCGAATGTTCTCGGATTCGGGCAGGGCGTTTATATTGATGCGGCGTGTCTACCGGTTACAAACTTTCCGTACCCCATTGTTCCCTCCCTATCTTTCTCGTCAGTGACATTCGGATATAAGGAATATATATATACGCAACCGAGAGTCCCGGGGATGAGAGGAGCAATAGACAGACGCTGGGAGCGAGGGAACAAGATGAATAAGACAAAAGTAAAAGACACCGGTAGAAAGTATATAAGGAGACGGGTGAATACGCGAAATATCTCTTGCAGTTCCTCACAATATTTATGGACTTGTACAACTTTTGTTCCACCCTATCCCCCTCTCTCGCTCTCTCTCTCTCTCTCTCTCTCTCTCTCTCTCTCTCTCTCTCTCTCTCTCTCTCTCTCTCTCTCTCTCTCTCTCTCTCTCTCTCTCTCTCTCTCTCTCTCTCTCTCTCTCTCTCTCTCTCTCTCTCTCTCTCTCTCTCTCTCTCTCTCTCTTTCTCCGTTTCATTTTTATTTCCATACTTTTTCCAAGGCTCGTTCAACAATGTTATATCGCGTGCCGCGGCACCGTCTCGCCAACAAAACTACTTGCACGAGCTGCTGCTGCTCGGCTTTCGCGTATATAGTGAGACGCATAAGGTGAGCCGACTGGTTAAAAAGTTTGCCGGAATATTTGGATTTTTACGCCTTATATTTTCTCCGGTGAAGTTGCTACTCGTCGTTTTTTTGTTTACCCCCTGTTCTTAACTCCACTTGCTGCGCAATTGCACATTCTGATTCCCCGAACGTAACTCCTCGCGGATTTGTCTCGCAATTTTTTCGTGAGCAAGGGAAAGAATTTGCGGAGGATTAATTTTATTTGGATGACGACGGTAACTTTTTTTTTTTAACTTGCTCCGTTGATACGCGAAAGTCCACGCATACTTTGCGGATGTTTCGACGATTCTCGAGGGGCGAAGAATAAATTGATATAAACGAGAGAGGAAGAGGAAGAGTCGGGAAGCGGCGACATTTTCCAGCGTAACCCGACGATCGCTGGAGGATCGGGGATGGTCATTCGTCGCTCCCGGTGGAAAAAAAAAAATAACCAGCTAAACGGAAGCTACGTGCACCTTCTACCGTGGACCCGTACGAGCCAGGGCTTGCAATACCGGAATTAATTGGTTGTCCGTTAGATCGCGCAGCGAGGCGGTGCCGTGTGTAGCCTTGCACCCTCAACCCCGGTCGTCATCGACGTCCGCTTAATTGGAAAAACGTCCGTTGCCCCGTATTCGTCCGCACTAAAAGCCGAGAACGAGATCTTTTGTTCTTTGCCATTCCCATCGTTGTCCGAACCTACCTGCGCCTGCCGGTGAGGCTAAAAAAGACCTATCTCGAAGTGAGAAGTTGAGGAGAGTCAATTGCCAGCTAATGAGAAGGAACCCTATAAGATGGAGTAATTGGACGGCGGGAGGGGGTCGAAGTATTGAATCGCCGACAGTGAGAGCGGAGTACGAGATTTCTTTGACTGCGGTATCGGCAAAGTGAGGAAATAGTCGTCAGCAAGAAACTCTCTTCGCAACTCCATTTTCTTATAAAGTTTTCGATCAGCGATCGCTTTCTCGTTTTCTGTGTGTTTTTAGTGAAAAAAAAACTCCGTAAGTCGGTACTCGTTGGTGTTTCTTGCAGGGCAATCAATGCAAATGGCAATCTGGAGTTCATCGAAAAGCCCTCGTCTGAGGTATCGTGAGGCTTGGGCGTTGTCGAGGACGCCGGGGCGGCTCCTCAGCAGCCGTAAAATAGCCTTGGCTACCGGTTCTCTCTTGGTTTTTAACGATCGTCGGGTGTCATGGAGAACGCTGTTTTTCTTTTGTTTTGTTCTGCTTTTTTTACGAGCGCAGACCGCCCTATGAAAGAGAATTTTTTGTCGAAAGAAAACGAGAAGCTGATGTCTTTTATAGCCGTATACTTGAGCCTTCGGACCGAGAGGAGAAGCGGACGATTGCTCTAAGCCAACGGCCATCAAGCCTGTTCCATCAAATGTTATGTCAAATGCTAAGATACATTCTATTCTTGTTATTCACCAAGTAAACGCAAGATTCGGCGATTCTGTCGCTCTTCTCGGTTCTGATAAAATCCCGCAATGACTTCACGGCCAGGCTACACACTTGTTTTTAAAAGTCGCATGGCAAAAGTGCTCTCGTCGTCCCTTCGAAACGACTGCGATCTCGGTATTCACTGCGGTAATCAAAGAACCACACTATTGTTCGGAATACGCACCGACAAGCGCGATCGAGAGCTTTTAACTTGATCCTTTTTACTGCGCCTGTAAACCCATCGGATTTAACTTTCACGACTGGGGAGGAGACCGAGAGATGCCGAGAGCGCGGGCAGAATTTGCAACGATCTATTCAGCATCAAACCAATTTTTGCCTGGCAATAAAACCATCAAAGTGTGTAATCGCAGGTAGCAAGACAAGCGGAAACCCGTGGATATCTGAAATAAACAAATACATCCACAGTCGAATTTACGCGATACAGAAAAACTACCTACGGCCCTTTGTAGCAGAGAAAACAGAAAACCTGTAATCATCCGGATAACGTCAGCTCGACATCGTCGAATGTTGACGTTCCTTTTTGCCGATTGAACGTGAGCGAACGAAAGAGCAATGGAGTAACCTGATGAAGTGGCACCGTGCTCTTTCGCTCGGTTTCACGTTTCACGTGTAAAATCCTCTGGGATATAGAACGAGGAGAGAACCTCTGGCAAGGTCAGAATAGAAGTGGAATTCGTTATAAATTCCATTGTCGAGAGGTTTGTTCTGCTTCTTTGAACCGCTCGGGGATCACCCAGCGCAAAATCTCTTGGTCAGCGGGTGAGTGCTTCGTCCAACTCATACGAAATCCTTACCGCTCACCGGTCCTCGAGGTTTTTCAGGGAATAAAGTTGCCACGACAAAACGCCGGAGGAAGTAGGACGTCGGGGACTCGCGCACGGATGAGTCCTCTCTTCAACGGGAACACACCCCCGCGGGCTCGCGAGCGGAATTCGATACTGCATTCAACGTCGACTCAATTGAGCCCGTGGTCTACTTTTCACCCCCGTGCCGCACCGAATGAAATCACCAAGAAGCTTCTGACATTTTCGATTTTTCTCATACCCGGTAGATATAGCCGTTGTACGACGCGGAGGTATTCGATGGCAAGTTCCGAAAAGCCGACTTCGCTGACTTTGTCGCCGCAACGTTGGGTGGCTGCGTCTTCGGCATAATCGCCGAGCGACGGGCGAGGGTTTACTGACCGCAGCTGTGTACTGCAGCGAAATGAAGGCGTTTCACCGCAGGATTCCCGATGGCAGAAGCACGCGAGGGTCGCCTCTCGGACAGTGGACTCGTTAGATCGCTGGAAATCCATGAGAAATCGTTTCGTACCTTCGTTTCTCTCGCGCACACGCTTCGTCCCGCCATGTGGGATGTTTTACCTTATTCTTACAATGTCCGGCTCGCGGGCCCGGCCCGGCGCAATGTCCAACCACGCCCCCATGTCGGAGAAAGAAATGGCCCGAAGGGATTGTGCACTTCGTTGGAGTTTCGTGTCGGACGGGACAATTGTCGGGCACGCATCCGCAACCTGCGTCACACACCCCAACTGACTTCTTCAGGAAGACATCGGCCATTGATCCTCTCCCGAATGTCCTCGTGGCTTCCGCACAATGCCGGACGTGACGCGTATTGATTCCGGACGCGAATTGGACAACTGCTCGTTGGCCGCGCAAAACGCATAGGAACGCACTTTCTACTTTAATAATTATTAATCAAGCACAAATTTGCGTAATAAATTTGCAGCGCTGGTGATCGTTCCTCGGGTGTGTCCAGCATCCACGACACCGTCGGGGTGGGTGATAATCCACGCCCGAGCCCCCGACGCCTATTGCGTTCTTGCTCGTCGAGCTGTAAACTCATTAACCCAGTTCGAGCCAGTGGGCATTCATAGTGCGGCGTACTCGCGGTCATGTTGGAAAATCCTGTATTGAGGTATATTCTCGATAACCGCGAACGCGGCTCGTACCATCCAGAGACTTTAACGTGGCTTCTATTGTTCATAAGCGGGCTTTCCCCCGCTGATAAGCCATACGACGGTGCTCGTGTTTACCGCAACAGTGTACAAGTGTTGGTGAGATAAATGACACATCTGGCACGCTGGGGTAAGAGTGGTTTATATGGCCCGGTTAATGTATTTCGGTGCTGATCGGGATGGGCCATATTCTCTACTTTTACAATACCGCCACCATTGATCCCGCATCGAATCTATCGAATCGAGCGCATGAAATACTTAGCGCTAATGTTTATTGAGCTTCTCGATAACAATTTTCGATCAATTTATTAAAGCTGCACCTCCAGCTTTCCCCTCTTCAGGCAACCGCTCTCGTATAATCCAGAATTACTCCGTAAAAGAGAGCCCACTGGCCTCCGCAACACTCCCTACTCGCCTGCTGGATGCTGCGAATTATCCCACTGAAGTCGGTAATTCGGCAATCATGAGAGCATATTCCGCGGTATTGTGCGCAGTCCCGGCAGCTTTGGGTATCCGACTGCTGTTGGAACTACGTTGCGTTTAGCAAACTCCGGCATAAACCGCAGCCCCGTTTGGGTATCAATATTATCATAAACGTATGGGCTGTCCCATTATGCACCGGCATTGTGTGTTCGGGAGTCTCGGGGTCGACGGCCTCCGATGCTCGTTTGCGTTCGACATTCGAGCCCGTACGTTCGAGCCCGACCTTTTGTGCTGCTGGATATTCGGTATAGTGGTTATCGAGGAGACGTAACCGACGTATGTTGTGGATGCGTCGGATATGGCCGCAACCGTGCACGAAACATTGATGACGAGCCGACGGTCCGATATCTGTGTTAGATTTCCGTTTGTTCCACGCTATCCAGCGACCATCAAGGCGCCTCGGACGTGCCAATTAGGCCAACAAAATTACCAGCCCGCGTACGTCCAGCATCCTCAAACAAATCTTCATCGTCAGCATTCGCCGATTTTGGTCGGGTGTAATGTAAGAAAACGAATGTTTCGGCTCAACAGGTACCAGACTGATAATAAAAAAAAAACTCTGATCACACGAACAGTTTCGTTTCAAAGAACTCGATGCTATCCACAAACCCCGCTCTACACCGATAATGAATATCGCAGTATTTCCCCACTTTCCTCGAGCGAATATTCGACCGTTATCTCACCGAATCGATACGGTTGTACGGACAGGACTTATAAATACCCGCTGCCCGTGGCCCAGCAAGATCGACGCTAAAAGAGGAAGTAGGTAGGATGTCGGGAATGAAATCAGGTGAGTGCGGTAACAAGCGAACCGCTACGTTTCAAAGAACTTTAAATTCATTTATAACGCTTTGAATACTGAAGATTCATGGATAATTCATTAGAGGCAGCGTCATCCTCGTTACCTCGAGTGTCTCATATATATATATATTTTTCTTTTTTCTTGCTTTTCATACACAGTCGATCGTGAGTTATACAAGAAGCGCCCGTTTTATGCAGGTGAATTCCTGGCGACGCGAAAGATATAAAAAGTGTTCCCATTATTCCGGAGCTACCTTCGCTAATTGATCGGGGGCGCCCCCCCCCCCCCCCCCCCCCTCCTCGCGGCCGTCTCGTCGTCCGACGATTGCTCTAGCGTTCGAACGATTGAAACGAGTCTCACTGCAAAGCAGATTCCGCAGCGTCCCGACAGGAGAGAATAAGCCGAGCGAAAGTTTCGACCGTCGCGAGCAACGACGCTCATCATTGTGCTCGCCCCGATCGGGAGGGGCCGGGAGAAGTGCATGGCAATTAAAATCAAAATTACATTCTCTAACGACGCCTCGAGCAGTAGCCCCCCCCCCCCCCCCCCCCCCCCCAGTCCACCCCGCCACGCCATCGCCCCGACAGACTTTTATTGTTAAGGCCTCGACGGAACAACGGGTCTCTCTGCGGCTCGTCGACCATTCGTTGCGGGACTCTCTTCCGTTTGTTCCCAACTATCTTTCTCATCCTCCTTCTTATTTCGATCCACGCTCCACTTCTTCTCCAAACGACGCCAATTTGCGCTACATCTTTCTTCTTGGACTTCACCCCCATACCGTCCGGGAGGTCTATTTCCGGTGGGCTACTTTCCACTCTCTCTTTGGAGATTCGTGAAACTCTTGTTTTCGAATACTAATTTTGCTATCCTGGAATCGCGGGTTGATGGGGCAATTTCGCGAAACCCTTCGCTTTTGAAATTGGATTCTCACCTGCAACTCAACCAGTGACCTACTTTTCACTCTCTCTGTCTCTCTTTGGAGATTCGCGAAACTCTTGTTTGCGAATACTAATTTTGCTACCCTGCACTGATAAAAAAGTACGGTTGAATCAACGAAGATTCGGGCAGGGACGTTCAACTAAATATTTTGTTGGTACAGCTAAAAAATTGGTTAGTTCAACAATTTGTTGGATGATTTCACCAAAATATCTTTGAGTCATTAAAATATTTTGTTCGACCAACTAAATATTTATTTGAACGTCCCTGCCCGAATCTTAGTTGATTCAACTGTACTTTTTTTATCAGTGTGGAATCGCTTATTGACGGGGTGCTTTGTGGAAACGCTTCGCTTTTGAAATTGGATTCTTACCTGCGGCTCGACCGGTCAGCTACTTTGCACGCTCTCTTTGGAGATTCGTCGAACTCTTTTTTTCGAATTCGAATTTTGCTATCCTAGAATCGCGAATTGACGCGTGGTTACTGGAAACGCTTCGCTTTTGAAATTGGATTCTCACCGGCAACTCAACCAGTGAGCTACTTTACACTTTTTCACTACTACTACTTTTTCACTACTTTACACTTACTCTATTTAGAGATGTGTGGAACTCTCGTTTTCAAATACTAATTTTCCTATCCTGGAATCGCGGGTTGATAGGGTGATTTCTGGAAACCCTTTACTTTTGAAATTGAATTCTCACCTGCGGCTTGACCGGTGAGCTACTTTGCACGCTCTCTTTGGAGATTCGCGGAACTCTTGTTTGCGAATACTAATTTTGCTATCCTGGAATCGCTTATTGACGGGGTGATTTCTGGAAACGCTTCGCTTTTGAACTTGAATTCTCACCTGCAGCTCAACCGGTGATCTACTTTACACTTTTTCACTACTACTACTTTTTCACTACTTTACACTTACTCTATTTGGAGATTTGTGGAACTCTCGTTTTCGAATACTAATTTTCCTATCCTGGAATCGCGGGTTGATAGGGTGATTTTTGCAAACCCTGTACTTTTGAAATTGGATTCTCACCTGCCGCTCGACCGGTGAGCTACTTTGCACGCTCTTTTTGGAGATACGTGGAACTCTTGTTTTCGACTTCTAATTTCGCTATCCTGGAATCCGGTATGGACGGGGAGGTTTCTAGAAACGCTTCGCTTTTTAAATGGAATTCTCACTTGCGGCTCGACATTTTGCCTAAGTTATAGAGCGTAATCCGCGAGTTCCGTGTTTATCATCCGGAGGATAGAGTCGAACGCCCGAGGAACGAAGTGCTTTTCCCATGAACACGTATTGCTTCGGCGCGCCGACACGTTTGCGGATGAAGAGCTTTGCTCCAAGATCGCCGATGCGGCTCGGGCTACTTGTTACGCGCGATAATTGCGATTATATAACGGATAGCTGAGACATGAATAGTTATCAGTTCGCGCTCGGTTATGTTAAATTCGCGGGCATTGCGTAAATTTGCCGGTGGGCGTTGAGCGCTTGATTTTACCCCGAAATGTCTGGCTGCGAGAGGAACCGAGCACTGGGAGCTTATTGAACGTGCGCACACACACACACATAGTACATGTATGTACACGGGGTATACGAAGCTGGACCCGAGCGATCCAGTAAACTCCGCTCGCTGTTCGCTCACCTACACCGGAAATGCCGGAGGTAGCCAGAACCCACGAAGATCGATGACTATGCGTTGCGTTGACTCTGCGTACAAATTTGCTCATGTGCGAAATTCACGGAGTCGATTTGCTGCATCGATTGCTTCTGCGTACACGAATCCATTACCACCAACTTTTTTTTTTTTCACCTGAATAGTGGGTTCGGGAAAACAAAACAAAACAAAATTGAGGAAGTAATTTATTTTTGCACCAATGAAAACCAACGATTCGCACGCTATTTGTTTATTCACTTATTTATTTATCAACGAAACACGTTAAATTCAGTAACACAATTAATACAACGAATAGAAGATTTAATTTCGTAGATACAAAAAAAAACAGTAACAATAATGGACAATAATAATAAACAATAATAACAATCAGTTATCAATTCGGTGTACAGTTCGAGCTTTTCGGTCGAACAGCTGCGCGCCTACGACTCGCGATAGATCAAACGACGGGGTTGAAATAGGACCTCCCCAAATTCGGTTGAGTGAATCTTAACTATGAAAGCTCCACTGCTTGGAAGCCGCGGTCGAACGCAGGGCGCATCTATCCGGGAAGCGCATGAATATCCATAGGCATATCTGCAGCAGATATCTCGGCGATATCAGCAATGCGTCGTTTCGACGATCAATGCCTTCAACATGGGGGCTTTCCCACGCGACCCCGTATAACCCTTTGATACGACGCTCCGCACGAGAGACAATGCATTCGCGGATTTCATTGTCCATCGTACCGCCAGCCTCTATCTGTTCGGTAATTGGCTCAAATTATTGTCTCATGCTGTATCCAGAATCGATGCCGCGATCGAGGTCTATCACCGCTGGAAAATAACCGTGCGATCCTTTCGAGAGATCTTGGTTACTTTATATCGCACCGATTTACATCGCAAACTCGTTCAATTGATGTTCACGGATTATGGAGAAAAAAAAAATGAATTTTATGTACCGATGAAACCGATTTTACCGATTTTATGTACCGATGAAACCGATTTTACCGATTTTATGTACCGACGAAACCGATTTTACAGATTTTATGTACCGATGATACCGATTTTACCGACTTTTTTTTATCGACGTTTATCGACGGAAATGTCGTTGATTCCGGTGGAACATGCCGGAAGGGAGATAAAAGTTTCGGTGGTGAAACTCGAAATCGCAGCGATCTTCGGAATACCGGGATTTCCGAGGGTTAATGACAGAACACCGGGATGGATTCGGGTGGTCCACGACTTGTGCCGGCCAACGTGAGCGGCTAATGCAGGAACCGCGTTAGCTTATCTCCGTACATCCTGCTCATCCCAACCTGCCACATCCCGAGTAGGCCCTAATCAGACGACTATTACGATGTAACTGCAATACGTACGTGGGAGCAGCTGGTGCGATACGTACTTGCACGCGAGGCGCTACGTAATTCTTGGTGCCTCCTTACACGATTGCACCTACACAATGTCGCACCTTGACATTGACGCGGTCTCAACAACGACGCACATATACACCGGGTACTTCGGGCACTCAAGACATTATCGTAGAATCGACGACGGCAGCTGCGCTGCGACACGAGACTCTCTATCAACGATTAAGTATATTACAGGTACGAACCGTCCCGAGATACCGAGCGCCCGAGAAATTCGAACGAAGAACCTCAAGAGAACAGTTCTTCACAGATTTTGGACGTAAAACATCATGTCCTATTTATTTTTTTTATCGGTAAATAAAATACAATAAGAAACCCCTCGCGATTGATTTTTCATCCCAGATCCCGATCGGAAATTTAGATTCCGGAGATTTATCGGATATACGTAACTTCCGGTTTGAGAATCAAATTTTTCGAGTGGAAGTGACGCCATATCGGAAATACGTCGCGTCCGGACAAAAAAAAAGCAATTTTGAAACCGAAAGTGAGTAGTTGGGAATTTATTTTTGGACATCGGATAAGAGTTGCGAGCTTGAATAAGTGGGAGTTTCTGTAACTATTTTTCGATTTTCCATCAAACGAAATAACGCAATCAATTCGCAGAGGCGTTCGTGCTGCGTCGTGGTTCGAGGGTATCTCTCGGGATGGACCAGACCGATTTCTGTTTTCGACAAGCGCTCGTTGAGCTGCGCAGTAGTGGAGAGAGCGTGCAAGGGAATACACGCATGCATACGAACCGAGGTTCTAAGGTGGTGTGTGTGGATACACGAGGATGGCGAGAGGCTCGTGCGACACACGTATACGAGGACCAACATCGGAGAGGCAGAGCGTGCCGGGGATGTAGAGGCGCTTCACGTAACGCACGCGAATGGAATACGTAATATCAAATGGATTCGCGCTATCTCGCTCCCCCGAATGCCCGAGGTCGAGGGGTTAATAGTAATACAGTCTCATCTCGTGCGCGTCTGCCACATTTGTGACAAGATTTCGGAGCGATGGCGTCAGACAATCTCGCCTCGGAGACAAGGCCGTGGTAATCCGAACGCCCGAAACGTCGGTGGTAGATTTGGCGAGAACTGCAGCGGAACTCCCGTGAGAATTCCATATTCAATGTCAGATTCACATCCGAGCCCGTGGTCCTCGAAGGCGAGAGGACGTCGAAGATAAGGGACCCGGTTTCGACACGGGGCTCTTCTTCCGCCGTTTCACGAATAATGTATATTTTAATTAAACCCGAATCTACCTACAGTCTGTTAATTCTTTAAAAGTTGTCACAGACACTCAGTGTCTTTGACAAATGTACATTGCAAGAGCTAAAACTCAACCATTAGAAAATTTGGCTCATAGAATGGAATATCTGAGTATAAGATCTTGCGGTTTATTACCGGTCAACATTACAAAAAGTACCGTAGCTCCATCGCCATCGTTCTTCCCTCGACCACATACAAGCTCCAGACCAGACACCTGACAGCAGCCCTGGGCTAAACACACCAAGTCAAAGAAGGTGGACGATGCTAAAGGAGTAAAAAAAGAAAAGTAACCAAAAAAGGATTTGACGTGAATGCGATCGGTGTTACTGTACGAGGGTACGTACCATAGATAACCGATAGAATGGCCGAGGCAGGAGAAGAAGGAGCATGCAATATTCTGTCATATTCAATATCAGATTGGCATCCGAGCCCGTGGTCCGCGAAGGCGAAAGGACGTCGAAGATAAGGGACTCGGTTTCGACATGTGGCACTTTTTCCGCCGTTTCACGAATAATGTTTATTTTAATGAAAACCGAATGTCTCTACAGTCTGTTAATTCTTTAACAGTTGTCACAGAAACTCACTTGTCCTTGACAAATTTCCATTGCAGGAGCTAAAACTCAACCATTAGAAAATTTGGCTCATAGAATGGAATATCTGACTATAAGATCTTGCGGTTTATTACCGGTCAACATTACAAAAAGTACCATAGCTCCATCGCCATCGTTCTTCCCTCGACCACATACAAGCTCCAGACCAGACACCTGACAGCAGCCCTGGGCTAAACACACCAGGGCAAAAAAAGTGGACGATGCTAAAGGAGTAAAAAAAGAAAAGTAAACAAAAAAGGATCTGACATCGACGATAAGGGACCCTGTTTCGACATGTGGCACTTTTTCCGCCGTTTCACGAATAATGTTTATTTTAATGAAAACCGAATTTCTCAACAGTCTGTTAATTCTTTAACAGTTGTCACAGAAACTCACTTGTCCTTGACAAATTTCCATTGCAGGAGCTAAAACTCAACCATTAGAAAATTTGGCTCATAGAATGGAATATCTGAGTATAAGATCTTGCGGTTTATTACCGGTCAACATTAAAAAAAGTACCGTAGCTCCATCGCCATCGTTCTTCCCTCGACCACATACAAGCTCCAGACCAGACACCTGACAGCAGCCCTGGGCTAAACACACCAGGGCAAAAAGGTGGACGATGCTAAAGTAGTAAAAAAAAAAGCATTTGACGTGAATGAGATCGGCGTTACTTTACGAGGGTACATACCATAGATAACCGATAGAATGGCCGAGGCAGGAGAATAAGGAGCACGCAGAATTCTGTCGAGAGGACCTTATCCCCCCGGCGTAAATGTTTTATACCCACGGCAGAGCGTTTTTCCATTCTTGTCCATACATTCCCAGCCACGATAAAGGTAATACAGAGTTGGCGAAGTCTTTAGGCACCTCACACATACATATTGTATAAAAGGACCGGCGAAAGAGGTGCTTCCTTGCTGTGTACTCGATCCTTCTCGACGGCTAGAAGCCCACGGTGCTTTCGCATTTTACAATCTATACCTCTTATACTTTAAAGCTCAAGCGTTCACGCTTCCCTTGGATGTATGCATTGATGGTGTTGCTGTTGAACTTAGACCCCCCCCCCCCCCCCTTCCGACGGCTTCGTATCTCTATATAACTCATCGTTCTCCATCGAGGATATATTGAAAATACAGGTATACACCCTTTCCCGCTCATTTTACTCCCACGTATTCAACCCTTCTCAAAATACATTCTCCGCACTCGTGCCAGTGGAAATGTCTACGTGTTTTCGCATACGTAAGGTGAATTCGCAAGGGCGAGATAGCGACGGGGAGTTAATTTATCGGCGAAATGTTTGGCACAAGACGACGCAACTTTCAGACAAATCTGTACACTGTAAAAATAAATTGTAAATTTAATGTACCGAAACTTGGAATTTGCTAACATTACACATAGTAATTAAACATTAATGTACCTTGCTTTGTAAAAAAAAAAAAAACAGATATTAAAATGACTAATCTTTTGCTTGAAATTTACAAAAATATTCATGAAAAATGTAAATTTCACGGTAAAATCGCAATTTCATGTGTTGGAAATTTCAGAAACGATTTACGTAAAAAAGCTTCCAATACTGTTCATTAATTTTCAAACAACTTTTTTTTATAGTGTATAGGGTAAAATTTATGAGTACGGCTCGGTTCATACATCATCGCTTTTAGGCGGAGTTCAATCGGAGTGGGCAATATTCACGTTATTTGCCTCACAAAATTCGATTATTTTCATTCCCTTTTTTTTTTAATTCCACTTGTCGTTCGTGACGTTCCTACAAGTGATATCACAGGACGCCATCGCTCGGAAGGGATGCCGCGAGATGGCATCGCTCGAAAGGGATGCCACGGAAATTTTGCAATTCGCAGGTGATCCCCGTCGAGATATCAAACAGATCGAAAAAGAAAAAAAAATGTCTCCTCGCGAATTTCCGTGCGCTTTCGTGTCGCCGAATCCGCGGTCGGACGCGTCGTTTTCCAGCGAGACTGCCGAGGAGAGAGTCTGGTATTTTGCATAGAATAACACTTTTCGCCCCGGCGAATTCGTACGCGTCTAGCAGCTGGCATAACCTTTCCACCCCCTGCGTCGGGCTTTATCGGATGCGCCGGGCGGAGGAAAGGCAAAGAGATACCTCTTCCATCGCATCTCTCTATACGTATGCCGCATATACGCCGAAACATCGGTGTGTTTTCACGCTGGGTATTACAGTCGGTATTTTCCCCCGGAGTGTCTGGGCGTTGCTGCCGTTGCAGACACACCGACTTCCTTTTTCTTCCCTGGACCCCGCGTCCGCCCTCTCCCTTCGTTCCTAGCTCTGATAGACGAAGTCACGTAGCGTATAAGGCAGAAACATCGGCGCGTAGCTCCTTCGCCAAGACGAGACGGGCGCGGGATCGTGATAAATGGAACACAGAGGAACGAAAAAGAAAAACAAAAAAAATAAGGACGCCCGACAGACCCTTCCCTTTTCCACCCTTCGAAGAAAGCCCAATTAATTTGCAGTACACGATTATTGACTTTCGTTTCTCGCACCCGCAGAGCGCCAAATTCGTACCGGAAGCTTCGGAAAGGTTCTTCAGGCGTCGAACCGAATGATAAGATTTTTTTATCGATTCTTTCTACCCTCAATTCGTGACTGGGATAAATATCCACCATCGCGTTTCTTCCACGTACATGGGTCGTATGAGCAGTGAATAGGGTTTCATGCACATTAATCTCTTCGTTTTTCAATGGCGTGCGCCAAATTTGATTTCATTCAAATTTAGGGGGTGAAAATCACACTTAAAGCCGAATATGTGACGAAAATTTGTAACAATCGCATTTTTTTAAATATCGTCTGGGGTGTTTTTCTACCCCATACGTGGGTTAAAGATTCGTTTTTTATGGACATTTGTGGACTTTTTGTGATCGGATATTAAGATTTTATTTCAGATGGCCGAAAGAGAGATATGCGTACGAAAGCTGCGTTGCACGCCGTTCCAGCGTCTGGCGCCGGTTGTTCTAGACCGATCTTGCTGCGAGGGACAACGACTCTCCTTGGGTCTCCATGTCCACGAGAAAGTCGTGTATCTCGCACCTTTCCCCGACCCGCGGATCGTTCTCGGCGCGATTACATCGTTGCTCGCGACGAGTAAAACCGCACGAGTCCGCGGTGCAACAGAGGAAGGTGCGGAACGCCGCGCGCGGCTCGGGCTACACGATCTTCGACGGTAGACATACGCGACGGCACCCCGATGTAGCGATGCGGAGGACATGCCACATCGTCGAGTGCGTGTGTGCACGAGCTCGTGTGCATCTGCAATGTGTCACACGAGATCGGCGCATGCGGTTCAGAAACTCGTGCGAAACATACCCGGGCTGCTAACGGCCGAAGACGATACTTTTAAAGAAAACTAAACTTTCTTTACTACTACTTTTTAAAGAAAATCCAAGACACATCGGACGTAAAAAAAACTTTTATAAACCAGAGCTGGACGGTTCGTACAAAAGAACTTGTTAGTACTTCAAGTACGTTTTTTTATGATTTTAAGTACCAATTGCAAGTTCTTTTTGAGTAGATGCTCGCATTACCGATACTAGACGAGTAGCATGAGATTCTGTTTCTATTAATATATTGTAACGAATATGTAGCAGACTATACGGTAAGACACACGATATTAATTCGGTTTGACAGCGATCGGGATAATTAACGTTTGTCATTATTAATAATATCCGCACCAAAACCTAATACTCACGTTATTCATTCGCTTGGTCGTTAGAATATTAATATATTGTCTATCCGAACTTTTCAACGGGAAGGGAAAAGTCCCTTCCCTTCCCTTCCCTTCCCTTCCCTTCCCTTCCCTTCCCTTCCCTTCCCTTCCCTTCCCTTCCCTTCCCTTCCCTTCCCTTCCCTTCCCTTCCCTTCCCTTCCCTTCCCTTCCCTTCCCTTCCCTTCCCTTCCCTTCCCTTCCCTTCCCTTCCCTTCCCTTCCCTTCCCTTCCCTTCCCTTCCCTTCCCTTCCCTTCCCTTCCCTTTCCTTCCCTTCCCTTCCCTTCCCTTCCCTTCCCTTCCCTTCCCTTCCCTTCCCTTCCCTTCCCTTCCCTTCCCTTCCCTTCCCTTCCCTTCCCTTCCCTTGTCGTTTATGTTAATAAAATTTTTTATGCAATTTTTTTTTGAAAAAAGTGAAGAATAAATTAAATAATACCTCAAAACGACGATTTACGAAAATTTAAAGTTAGCATTTTGTTACAATGAGGAAGCCATGTGCAAATTACTTTGCACCTTTTGTTATAGCCTAGATAACGTCGAACGCTACGAACCTAATTGCGACAAGTACTTGGGAAAATTACTTGTGATATTTTGTACTTTGTACGTGAAATCTCTTTCAGTAGTTTGCCCAGCTGTGTTGTAAACTAATTTTTGCAATGGGAAAAAGTTTGTAAAAAAAAAATCATAAAGGTGCAATCTTCAATTATTTGTTGTCAATTTACAAGCCCCTAAAAAAAAAAAAAAAAAAAATTCCCGCCAGCGTATTTCGATCTATCATTTCTCGCCGAATACGACTGCCATTGGTAATCGCAAAAAAAAAATATTGAAAAAAAAATTCCAGCGTCACCGAGGCTCTTCATAGTTTCCGAATTCAGGCATTTTGCAGTGGCCATTGGCGTACGAATAAATCGACGATACCCCTCGATATTTTCGAGCCGCCGAATTCCAACAACCGTAATAATGACAAAGACACACACAAAAAGTATCAAGTATAAAAATATGACAGGGACAAACCACCGAGCGCCCAGTTTAAATCGAGCGTGTTTCCGGCGACGAGAAAGCCGTCGCAAGTTATAGGGTTTCCCGGCAAAAAATGCCTCGGGTTTTTCGCTTTCCCGTCTACTGGCAAGCTCGATAGGAAACGAACCTTCCTCTGAGCTTTTATTATTACAGCCTCGACCACGACTTCCACGAAACACAACGTCATGTTACAACGTCAATGCACTGATTCCTTTGCGCTACCGTGTAACGGATCGATGATCTATGATACAAAGGATGTATCGATATCCTGCGGTACTCCGTGTGCAAGGTGCAATGTGCCGATATCCTGGCGCCGTTCGTTTCTTTTTTATGACACAAGC
Source organism: Exephanes ischioxanthus (assembly GCA_958510785.1). Lineage (NCBI taxonomy): Eukaryota > Metazoa > Arthropoda > Insecta > Hymenoptera > Ichneumonidae > Exephanes > Exephanes ischioxanthus. Next base: position 13,792,171 of record OY294015.1, read on the forward strand.
AACGTGTACCGAACAGCTCGGAGGGTTTCAATCGCGATCGAAAGAGATTCAGAAACTGGTGTTCCTCGATATCGCGCGTCTTGACACTCCGGCCAAACCGGATGTGTGACAATTCTTATTGCACTGCGTATCTGCGCGACGCGTTATACAGAAAATATAAGAGGCGTATTATATATGTTCTATATATGTGTGTGTATATATACATTTATATATATGTTTATGAAGGGGTTCATATGGGGACCGAACGTACATGTTGTAAAACCTTATTCATAAACATATATATATATATATATATATATGCACATACATTATCTTTATGAAAGCTCGCTGCTATCGCTCCTGGGGGATTATTATGACTTTTCCATGCCCGACTGAGTCAGTTGCACGCTCTCGTGCAAACCCCTCGCAGCAGGTCCCATAAACCTTGTTCTCGACGAATTCTCACTAATTCCTGCCTTCGCTTTAACATCGACCACTACGGTTCGATTGAATTATTAAGCTCCCTCGTTATCGAGAGCTCGGAACTTCCGATCGAATATCGTATACGGTGGATTTAGCTCTTTATCGGAGAATATTCTAGAGCTTGGATTAGAACAAATTTACTTTGCGAAAACACCGAAGTTTCTCGTGGTTGGCAGTCGAATTCCTTAACTTCGTTGAATTATTTATTTGATCGATAATCGATGTGCAGAGCTTCCTGGGCTTATCAGCTCGCTATGAAATTTTTGGAAATTGAGATTTCGCAATTTGGCCCCTACAGAAAAGCCCCAGCGGAGATCTTTGTGAGAGCAGATTTGCCTCAGTTGCAAAAACTCGCTCTACACTGAGAAAAATAAATAGGTTCGATGCTCGACTCAACAAAATTTTTATTCTCTTTTTTTCTGTTTATGGAGGAACCCACTAAAAAGTTTCGCGCGAGTATTTCCCAACGCAGGAATAAGCTTGGGCCCTCGCGGTCTCGATAACACCTCGCATCGGGAATGGCGAAAGCCGGTCGCGGCCCAAAACTTTCGGATCAAAAATTTCGTAATTTGACTTCTCCCGAAAAGCTCCGGCAGAGAACTTTGTGAGAGCGGATTCGCCTCAGTCCCAAAAATTAAAATTTCGAAATTTGACTCCTCCCGAAAACCCCCGGCCGGGAACTTTGTGAGAGCGAATTTGCCTCAGTTCCAAAAACTCGCTCTACACTGAGAAAAATAAATAGGTTCGATGCCCGAATCAACAAAATTTGTATTCTCTTTTTTTCTGTATATCGAGGAACCCACTAACGAGTTACCGCGCGAGTCTTTCCCGCCGCAGGAATAAGCTTGGGCCCTCGCGGTCTCGATAACACCTCGCATTGGGAATGGCGAAAGCCGGTCGAGGCCAAAAACTTTCGGATCTAAAATTTCGGAATTTGACTTCTCCCGAAAAGCTCCGACAGAGAACTTTGTGAGAGCGAATTTGCCTCAGTCCCAAAAATTAACATTTCGGAATTTGACTCCTCCCGAAAAGCTCCGGCAGAGAACTTTGTGAGAGCGAATTTGCCTCAGTCCCAAAAATTAAAATTTCGAAATTTGACTCCTCCCGAAAACCCCCGGCCGGGAACTTTGTGAGAGCGAATTTGCCTCAGTTCCAAAAACTCGCTCTACACTGAGAAAAATAAATAGGTTCGATGCCCGAATCAACAAAATTTGTATTCTCTTTTTTTCTGTATATCGAGGAACCCACTAACGAGTTACCGCGCGAGTCTTTCCCGCCGCAGGAATAAGCTTGGGCCCTCGCGGTCTCGATAACACCTCGCATTGGGAATGGCGAAAGCCGGTCGAGGCCAAAAACTTTCGGATCTAAAATTTCGGAATTTGACTTCTCCCGAAAAGCTCCGACAGAGAACTTTGTGAGAGCGAATTTGCCTCAGTCCCAAAAATTAACATTTCGGAATTTGACTCCTCCCGAAAAGCTCCGGCAGAGAACTTTGTGAGAGCGAATTTGCCTCAGTCCCAAAAATTAAAATTTCGGAATTTGACTCCTCCCGAAAAGCTCCGGCAGAGAACTTTGTGAGAGCGGATTTGCCTCAGACCCAAAAATTAAAATTTCGGAATTTGACTCCTCCCGAAAACCCCCGGCCGGGAACTTTGTGAGAGCGAATTTGCCTCAGTTCCAAAAACTCGCTCTACACTGAGAAAAATAAATAGGTTCGATGCCCGACCCAACAACATTTTTATTCTCTTTTTTTTTGTATATCGAGGAACCCACTAACAAGTTACCGCGCGAGTCTTTCCCGACGCAGGAATAAGCTTGGGCCCTCGCGGTCTCGATAACACCTCGCATTGGGAATGGCGAAAGCCTGTCGAGGCCCAAAACTTTCGGATCTTACCAGGATCCTCGCCCGCCTTCGAGCGGAGTTGCATCCTATGCCGGTGCATCCGGTATGCCGTCCTAAATATATATATATGTATATCCATGCGAAAGAGATTTTCTTCGTCGTCGTAATTAATGATTCACTCGCAGCACACTTTCGATGCCCGGCTCCAACCGCGCCCGCAGAGAAGTCTTACTCCTTACGCACTCGTCGATATTTTACGAGCATTTTTATTTATCGCCTGAAACGCCTCGCGTTCAGGATATAGCGATAGAAAGTTTACACAAAAACTGATTTTCACGAGCGAATACCGGACGATTAACGCGTCACGTCGTCGTCACGAGCGATTCGGAAATTTCTCGCTCGAGCAATGAAATCGTTGGCCGATCGACGCGAAGCAAATGATATTCCCTCGCGAAATTGATCGATCGATCATCGTCGTACATGACACACGGAACAAATTTTAACGCTCTCGCCGTTGACTCTGCACGCTGTTACACCGGAGCGTCGCGCGAGCGGCTTCGGAAGCGCCGGATCGAGATGAGCAAGCAGGAACGTTGAAGAAAAAAAAAAAAAAAAAACGAGAAAAAAGAAATTACCCGCGAACAAACTTACGACGTGACTGTGTGCGTTCTCGTAAGTGGAACAGCCGTCTATCGCGGTGCAAGAGTTGTCTCGCTGGGACCGACGAGGGAGAAGATTCGGAGCCGAATAGCCGGTTGGCTTGCTCCGCGAAAGCAATTGGGAAAAGAAGATAGGGAGCAAGAAAAAGAAGAAAAAAAAAAAAAGTAAAACCAAGAAACGTTCAAATAAATGTCGGAGTACCACCCAGAACTAGGCAGCCGATAGGGATTTCCCAAAAATCGTTGCGCCGAAGACGGGAGAGAACGAGAGTACACTTCGCAGATTCGAATCGAGGATATCGAAGACGATGAAGTAGAAGAAACGAGAACAGAAAGATAGACGGAAAAATGTGTGCGGGAACGAGAGTCCGCAGACAGAATCGAAAGAAACTGTACGACAGAAAAGTAGAAAAACCGGTAAAAAAAAAGAAAAAAAGAAAATACAATAGACGAACACTATTGAGGAGGATGAGAAACGAGAGCTGTATGGAGTCGCGGAAATGTGAAATTGGCTTTTTTTTTTTTCCCCGATGTCGCACGATATCGACTGTGTACTCAGTGTCGCGGCGATAGTTTTCCCTGCCGGACTACGCAAAGGTTCCGACGGTCGTTAGAACTCCGTTAGAACACTTGGAACACTTGGTCTATGTCGAGGCTAGAAGACCGCGTCGCTCGTACTCGCGGTAGTGGGGGGCACAGCGCGCCTTCTTAAAGCTTCGTGGTTTTTTCAAAAGCCAGAATGTTTCCCCCACCGTTCGAGCGGCGATTGCGCTTCGCCTCACCTCCCCTCGTCCACCCTTCCAGTTCCTCTCGTACGTTTACCGTCAACCCCACCGCGGCGAGGAGCTACCGCGAGATTAATCCCCGTCTCGCTTTCGCGGGTGCATTTCTCGGTGCGCTCCTCTCGCTCCCCTATCCGGCTGGCAGAGACTCGACGGCGTCCTCGTTCCTCTCTGAAAACTGCGCTGCCCTCCGTCTCGCTCCGTCCCGCAACGGCCGGAAGGCCTACGGTACCCTCGCTCCTCTCCCCTCGCGCCTTTTTGCGCACCGCGAGCCCGATGCAGTTTCACATCGCTCGCCGTCGCGACTCGCCGTCTCTCGCGGGCCAAAAGAGCAAGTGAGAACGATCTCTTGCCAAGAGCCGGTTGCATGCGTCCACGCCGGACTCCCCGGTTACTAGCCTCTCACTGCTCTATGTGCCCGATCCAGCAGACACTGTAGAACGCGGTTGCATGCTTCGTAAATTGTACCCGCAGCCAACCACCAACGCCATAAAACGTCGGTACCCCGTCGCCTCGAGCATTCGTTTTGAGCATTTTTTTTTTTTTTTCATTCTCGTTTTTGTATATTTATTTCTTGGCTCGATGTTTTTTTTAGGCGAACTATGTCCACTCTTCTCGATAAAAGAGTGCGCGGAATCGCTCGGACTCGACTGTGCAGCCTGTGGGATAAATATTTTTATCATCTATTCATTTTTCCGGCGCCCCCGGCAGATTGACGTAGATCCAATGAATAAAATTGACTCCTGAAGAGCCCCTCCCACCTCCTTTGTACAGCACATGCCTCGCGCGGAAGTGGCGTACGGCCTTTGAATCCATGAAATATTGCACTACTTGACTTTCATAAGTAAGCCTCAGCAGCTTTTTGCGAAATTAGTTTGTAAATCGTAATTTCCGGGAATTTCAAAATAAAATGAAAAAAACAAAATGAATAATAATCCAATCATTCGACCCGTCTCTGTGCGCCAACGGGTAAACATCCCGTGCAAAGTCAACCTCGGGGCAACGCCGCAGCTCTGCGAGAGCTCGAAAAATATTTCGCTTATTCGAGGAAACAGATAATTCACAAAGATTACGGCGTATTACGGAAGTATATCAAAACCTGAGAGAGACGGAGAGTTGTTTCCGACTCGAGAAACGCGATATACGATCTATTATATTTATCGCTTTTTTTTTTTTTTGTTTGTATTTGTATTTTTATTTTTACCTTTCGAGATCAATAAGACTTCCTCGAAGCCAACAGCGGTAGCCGCGCCGAGTGCCAAGATTCGGGGAGATAAGAAGCCCAGTGACTTCCAGGTCTCTCGAATTATTCCCCTCGGGGAGTATTCGAGGTGTGAGTGTGTAAAAGTTACCACGACGCGAGGACGATGAAGTTTCGACGGCACACAGCGGTTAGAGGAAGTAAAGTAATATCATCCGGCTCGTCGATGCATCGACGATAGAGAGTTCGAATCACCCGAGGGAATTTCAAATCGATCAAACGGAGGAAGAGGAAGATCTCGTCTCTGGGCCATCCCGATAGCATTCGCTGCAGCGGTTGATGCCGTCTAGCTCGTTGGCAACGCTCTCTCGTATAAACAAAGTGGCAAAGCCCTCGGTCGCCTCGATTCCATTGCACTCGTTAATCTTCTCGTTTGCAAATAATACCCACGAGACGCGCGGCGGAAGCCTCCGGCTCGACGATCCCCGACTCGGCCGCGCTGCTGCAATGTTGCCAACGAAAATTGTTTTCCCCACCTAACTATCGTTCTCGAGATACTGCGGATTTAATCCAGCTCTCCGTTACACATCGGCCCCGTGGCCGTTGCATAAGGCAAGTTACACGAAACGCCGCCGACTATCTCGGGGAACGGCAGAGCTCGGTTCTAATCTGCTTAGTTTCGTGCCAAGGAAATTTAATGTAGCGAACGATGGATTCGATGCGCGAGCATTTGCTGGGAGCTTTCGGAAATCTGGCTTATGAAAATATGTCGGATGAACGAGATTTAGGGTTAGATGGGCAGTTGCATAATAAGGAAAATTACGATTACAGGGGAAAAAAATGATCTACTTAGAGCGAGGTATTCGGCCGCGGCTTCTCTAGGGGCTTGTCTAGGGGAGACCGGGGTAAAATGGCACACCGGGGCAAATCGGGACAGTGAGGGCAAAACTCAATTTTCCAATAATTTTTGGTTGCCCCATTTTGTCCCAACGATACATCCGGATTTTCAAACCCGTTTTGCCCCACGTACCACCATCGCCACCATCCCAAAATTATTGGAGAATTGCGTTTTGTCTCATTATCCCATTTTGCCCCGCTCTCCCCTACTTCCGAGTGGAAACGGGCAGGAATGGACAGACGCAGAATAAAAAAAAAACATTAAAACCATGCTACGATGTAAGATTTCTTTGAATACCGGCCTACCAAAGATCCGGCAGAACGTCGCAAACGACGTTCTCTCTTATTCATTCATTGTTCATTGTTTTCTCTCATTCGACATTCTTTTTTTTTATCAAATAAACATTTATTCAAAAATGAATGTTTATTTGATAAAAAAAAAAGGATGTCGAATGAGAGAAAACAAAATTTTGTTCGAGAAGAATCGAAATTGCATCGTGATTATAATTCCGTAGCGTGAGGGACGCGGCGGAGTTTCGCACGTATCGTGTTCGCGTACACGAACGGTCGAAAAAGAGCCGAACGAATATTCTAACTGCTTGGCCTCTCCTCGCGGGGCTCGCGAATGTTCCAAGCTAAAACTCACTTTCGCATTGCTAGACTCAATTCATGCCAAGGCTGACTGGGTGCGTTGCCCTCTATTGCCCCTATGCTGCGCTGGCGTCACTGCACAGTGCAGAGGCCTGCTGCTGCAGGCTGCAGGCTGCACCGCTGCCGCCAACGCTGCCGCGGCTCACCGAGCTCACACGGATAGCCTGTGCCTCTTCTGCTTGCCCCACCCCGAAACTCGCGGAGAGTCTGCAGCAACAGCAGCGAGCAGCGGCAGCACCGAACTCCGAAAGCCACGTTGCACCCGGCCACGGTACACGAACCAGTACAGAAAACGCAGAAGAGTGCCGAGCTGGCTGCATGCTGCTGCTGCTGCAATTGCCTTAGACCTTAACCGCCTCTGCACACTCCTCGTGTGCCCAATTCCACTTTATTCCGTTTCGCGAATGTCTCTCCGATCCGGAGGCGAGAGTCAAGTTTTTTTTTTTTTTTTTAAACAGGCTCGCCTTTTGCCTCAAACGGCAGAGGAAATCATCGGTTTCTCAAATCGTAGGTAATTCTTGAAGACGCAGATCAATACTCCTCCGACGGAAAGTCGGAAGAGTATTGATCAAAATCTTCATCGATCAAATTCTTGAGGAAAATTGATCAAAATCTTCTCAATATATTGATCTATAACATAAGATAAAACAAAAAAATTAATCTTTGAATATTACGTTTCAATCTCTGATTACCTTTTTTAGTCGTTTTCCTTGAGGGAAGCGTGTAACTCTTTAGGAATTCTTAAAAAAAACAAATCTCGAAGGATTTTGCCACCGGACTTATGCAGATTGGACGAGCCACTCCGCTTGACGATTGCATCACGAGAGACCTCGGGGAATCGTGCAGCGATAAGTCGTAGATTTTATGATGCTTCAAGCTAACAGCGATTAATTCTTCGCAAATATCTTTACGGTCTGGATGTTTGGCTGTCGTATGCATGCAAATGTCATTCGTAGCCTCATTGAGACAGAAAGAAAAAAAATTATGGATTCAAAAACTTTCCGATCTACGCAGTAGACGCGTTAGAGGTTGCGCACAATAAATCCGTACGTGTATATATATATTTTTTTAGGTGAGGTGGACAATTGGCGAATCGCTCATCTGCAATTAAAATCGCCGAATGCGTTTCGAATTCCTGGTTGGTCAGTGACAAATCATCGGTTGACGGATGCCCGACCTTACTCATAGTCATAGCATATACGTACCGTTTAATACGCGATTTACTTTCGACTCGGCGAATGCATCGGTATGAACTCACGCTATTCTATTCCGCTGACCCCGATCAATTAATAATATTATTGTTCCGTTTTCATCGGGCTCGATGGCCGGGCGAGCCGGCGACGACGACGTGAAAGTTTTATCTTCTTTTTATTCGACAATGGAATTTGGCATCGCCGATTCAGCGTGGGTCGCGGGCGTTGCGACTCGCCACGATACTACGCATGCTCGGAGAATGAGGGAAAACTCGTTAATTTTTCGATATTTCTCCATCGCACTGTGAACCTTTCGAGGCACCCTCGTTGAGGGACTCGCAAAATGTCTCTTAACGATGAAATATTGGCAATTTTTTTATGACGCCCCGTACGAGGCCTCTTATGTACGTACGAGATATTTTAAAGATATTTTTCAATCCTTTTTTTAAAAATCTTATCTGTTGTTAATTCTATGGAATCGTGATTTAAAAAAAATCATATCCTCTGAACTCGGAGACCACTCAAGATTGTATATTTCAGGTTTCGTTCGTTCCACTTCGAATTGAACGAAATATCGTCGGTAGAGAGTGAGAAAAAAAAAAGAGGTAAACAAAAAAGCAAAAAGAAACAGGAAACAGAACGGTGTCAAATCGCGCGCAGCGCTCGTCGAAAGCGCAACGCGAATTTAGCACGAGGCCGAGAGCGGGCGCACGGCCGCTCCCATCAGCAGCACCAGCAAAAGCAGACCCCCGCGTGGTCCTAGTCCCCGACGCTGATGGCCTAACGGGCCTAATGAAAAATGCGGGCCCGTCTTGGCCGGGTGTAAAGACAAGCCCGCTGCCTCCTCTTCGAGGGACAAAAGATGCGGAAAAAGATACGACAAACGAGGAGAGAATTGACCGGAGAAAGAGACCCGGCGAGCCTCGCGAATGCTCGCTCGTTGTCGGGTGAAAATAACACGTTAATATATTCACATTAGCTATACATTTATTCATGCTCCTCCGACTATGGACTGTAAGATCTACGAAAGAGGCATTGAAGCGAGAGAGACGAGGAGGCCGTTTCTTGATTACCGTACATTTGCTGATATCAAGAATACGCGGACAGCCGCCCGACAACTGCCCATCACAATTGTGTTCAATCGTCCGGCTTCGTCGTAAATATAGAGAATTATCGTTATTCTCGAGACAATCGATGGGAGAAAGAGCCAAGATACTAGGAGAATAGGCAAAAAAAAAAAGGAAAAATTATCGCAGACTAATTACGTTCCCCTAGGGACCCTCATCCCAGGCCCTGATAATTATCCCCCTATTATACTATTCTGGTTCTATTCTTTGCGTCTCGGTGAGTTGTGCACTTTTTTTTACTCAAAACTGCTTCCTTGAAAAAAAAAAAAAAAAATAGTGCAGCTTCGTGGACAAGAAATATTCGTTAAATGTATAAACCTCCTTTACTGCTCAGACATAATGGTCGGCAATGAACGAAAATGGTGTTACAAGCATATTTACATCTATATATATATATTTATATGCATTATAATTAGTGCTATTCTCGAGCCAACCTTTTTTTTTACAAATATATCGCGCGAAGCATATGCGAGGAAACGACAGGAAAAATAACTGAGATATTAGAAGAATAAGCAATAAAAAAACAATGATCATAAATCGATTAAGTCGCCCTAGGAACCTCCATCCCAGGTCCTACTAATTATTCCCCAATATTCTGGTTCTATTAGTTACATCTCGGTGAGTTGTGAATGTTTTTTTAGTTGAGAACGTTTCCGTGACGAAAGAAAGATGGTGGCCCTTCGTGGACAAGAAATTTTCGTTAAATGTACAAACCTCCTTTGCTGCTCGGACGTAATGGTCGGCAATGAGCGAAAATGGTGTTACAAGAACATGTACATCTATACATATATTTATATGCATTATAATTGACGAGGCATCTGCGGTCGCCTATGTAAATCCAGGCCATACATGACCGACTCTGAATAACAGATAGCCCATTTGGCCGATTGTAACGATGGGAAGCGCGCCCGCGCACTTTCGCGTTCTCTAAGAGGAACTCTCGCGGAGCCGCGCCGCGTCCTCTCCCCGCTTCGTCTCTGTGGCGGATGGACCGAGAGAGAGATGCATTTAATTCGCGTATTGGTGCAAACTTCGCTCCTACTCTCGCGCGGTATCGGTCTCTCCGCAGGAAGTAGGCCACGCGGTGCAGCAGCGGCGAGCGAGAAAAAGAGAGCCGAGCGCGAGACCGCTATGGGAGGCTGAGGGATAAGGAACGGGAGACAGAGAAACCAGCGTCTCGTCGTCGTCCGATCTTTACTCGTTCCCCGGTTCGCGAACGACCGACTCTTCCGAGAAGATTCGACTATTTGCGCCGAGCATCACGACGAGCGCACTTGGCCGGCCACTCCCGCCTTTCGTGGTCTCCCACGTCTCTGGCCTGCGAAACGCTTCTTCCTGGTACAGAACTGGTGATCTGTAACAGGTCTGATACAGAACTGGTGGTTTTTTTTTTTTTTTTTTTTTTTTTTTTACAACCAGGATTAGAGCCGGTTGGATCGGGAAAGGATTGATATACATACGAGTCTGCATCGATCGCGGCTGGTCGCAACTCATGGTTGGCCTGTTGGCATCATGCAACGGCACGCGTGCGTCAGTGAGATGGTACATACAACAATTGAACAATCGAATCGCCAAATGGCGTTGTTCGTCATGCAATTGGTAAAACAAAGCGAGAAACATAATTCTCATCTCCGCCTGTATTCACTTCCGGCGATCTCTCCTTTATTTTCCACAAACGGTCTATCATTTGCGCGTATACACAATCCAACCCCTGTACCGTCTGGCGGTAGTAACTCGCACGAAATTACTCGCGTCAGCAGTAACATTTGCATGGAAATACGAATTGTCATGCAAATATGCTGTGAATTATATACGATATACATACCGTGGCTTATTTTGAATCAGAAGAGAGCTACTGCAGATCTTTCGGCCTGCAGCTCACGCATCCGAGCGATGGGATGGAGGATCGCGTGCAACCCGGACGTATATGTGTGTACTCGAGGAGATAATGTGAGGGCGTTTTGTGCCTTCGCGAGAGAGAGATTCAAAATTTACTTGGTTATTACCTAAGAACTTTAGTGCCCGGACGATTGTTATGGATTCGATGAATGCGAAGCTGCTGGTTGTTCCTCCGGGGACCAACAATCTAATCCCATCAATCCCATCAATCCCATCAATCCCATCAATCCCATCAATCCCATCAATCCCATCAATCCCATCAATCCCATCAATCCCATCAATCCCATCAATCCCATCAATCCCATCAATCCCATCAATCCCATCAATCCCATCAACGCTATTAATGGCATTAACGCTATTAACGCGATTAATGCGATTAACGCGATTAATGGCATTAAAAATTGGTCAAGTAATTTGGAAATGTTAATGTTGTTGACTGACTCTCGGTTTCGCTGACGTTCCATGCACGATAGTAATGGCAGCACAAGCCCCCTCAAATCAGATGAGTAAAACGATTCATGCCGTTGGCATTGTATTCGAGCTAACAATGACGTACTCGACGCTGCTCGACCACTCGCGCGATTAGCTTAAGCGACGACGAGCCGCGACTCGCGGAGCGGTAAAGCTCTGCTGTGCTATACCATCCTGAGTCGACACTATGTAACCACGCGACACATTGATTTCGCGACGGGTTCACATAGGCACGCACATACATGCGCGCCAGCTAACGTGCCACTGTGTCACGTAAAGCTCGCGAATGCACTGACCGCTTGAATTATCGTCGTCATTCGCGCATATTCATGCGACACTGCAGCGCTTCACAACTTGAAAGCTGTTGGCCCGTGCCGCACTCGACGCAGGCTATATATACAAACGTGAAAGAGCAAAAAAAAAAAGTATATAAGGAGAGAGACAATTCCAATTCAGCATCGAAAATAATACTGGCCCGATGCCATTGAGGCAATCCGAGCATCAGCGAACCAAAACTATTCCGCTATTCATTAGCTCACGATTTTCCTATATTTATATGTTGGAATGAGGGTGAAAAGAAACGGTGGAAAAATAAAGCGATAATCCCTCTGTTTGCGCGTGAGGCTGTTGCCAAAATTGACAAAAATATATACGTATACATTTATATACAGTGGGAAAAATTTCAAACTCTCAAGCTGTCGTCGCTGGCAATATCTTCTATAAGCGCTGAAATCACGTGAATCGGATCACGTCGCGGATTTTTCTCTGCGGCGTTGACCATTTTATAATAAAACTCGTAGCGCGCAGCAGTTGTTCGGTCCATACAATGCGTGACTCATCGATGTCGAAAATAAAAACAAAACAAAACAAAAAACAGAACATTGGAATTCGTTTTCGTGTAAAAAGAACAAAAAGCAGTGAGAACAGGAGTCCACGTACCGCGCGTGTATGACACTCAGCTCCGTTCGTTATTTGGCTCGCAGGGGCGTGTATTTGGAAAAGTTTTCAATTTTCGCGTTTCCGCCCCCGTTGGAGCGAGTGAGTCACTTTTTGTTTTTCACATTCGCAATTTTCCGTGCACACACCAGCGTATTTTTATATTTTTTATATTCTTTTTCCCTACTATTATTTTATACGGTACATCCGGGGCAACTGCTGTACCGAGTGTATTCTTACCGTAATTGGGGTAAAAGACGAGCGAGGAAAAGTTTGCTCGCCGCGTTCGTGCCGAGGGCGGGTGGGCGAAAAATGAAAGAGTCGGGGTAAGGAAACAGCGGGAAGTAAGGAATATCTATGAGGGCACTGGGTATAGAGATAAGCTCTAATCGACTGGAGGTCTTTTCCTTTTTTTTCATACACCGCGAGGAACCATGCTCGCAGCCATAAGTGGATACCGTCGCTCCCGTCGTTGCATAGCAAACGTTATTGCGAACGCGAGCACGTAAACGTTTCGACCGTTCGGGGTTATAGGCTCCTCGCCCATCCCACGATATTAGAGATTCGACGAAAAAAATAAGTTCCCCTTCCTCTCACTTCCCGGCAAGACCACACATAGAAAAAAAAAATCAATTGAGTCAACAAAATGTGCGCTCACGGGTGGCGAAACAAATGTTTGGTTGATCGAAAGGAATACCTCGTTGATCGAACTAACAGGCCGTCGATTCAAATTTTTCTTTACTTAATACAAATATTATTTCGTTCGATCAACCAAAAATTTTTTTCGCCATCCGTAAGCGCTCATTTTGTTGACTCAATCGATTTTTTTTCTCAGTGCAACGAGGGATGAATTACGTACATTTTCCAACAGATCTATTCCGAAATAATTTTTTTTTTTTTTTCATAAACAGATGTATAAAAAACAGCAAAGCGTTTGTACGACCCAGCGATGAGAGTGTCCTTTCGTCCTCGCGGGATTAGAGTCTCCCGCGGATAACGGGTCGTTAATTCCAGCTCTGCTGCCGGGAGTTGGCGAAACTGAGCGGAACAGGAGGAATAACAGGCCGTCGATTCAAATTTTTCTTTACTTAATACAACAATTATTTCGTTCGATCAACCAAAAATTTGTTTCGCCACCCGTAAGCGCTCATTTTGTTGACTCAATCGATTTTTTTTTTCTCAGTGCAACGAGGGATGAATTACGTACATTTTCCAACAGATCTATTCCGAAATATATATATATTTTTTTTTCATAAACAGATGTATAAAAAACAGCAAAGCCTTTGTACGACCCAGCGATGAGAGTGTCCCTTCGTCCTCGCGGTATTAGAGTCTCCCGCGGATAACGGGTCGTTAATTCCAGCTCTGCTGCCGGGAGTTGGCGAAACTGAGCGGAACAGGAGGAATTGGGCAAAGTCCACGGGCAGAAGAGTCTGAACACTTCTCTCCGTGACTACTCGCACGGGTGCCGCGAAAAAGGGGAGTCCCAGAAGGAATGGAGCGAAGGAGCGAGAGTATTTTCCTGCAAATTACTCGAAGACCCGTATCCCTCTCTCATCCGGCGTGTCTTCGTTCTTGCCTTTGTGAGGAAGAATAAGAAGAAGTGGAATAAGGACATAATAGGAAGGAGTATAGAGGAAGCTGCATCAGGCCGAGACGACTCTGTCCCCTCGCATTATTTGTCGAGTCCGGGCACAGGCGGCACGATGGAGTTTCGGACTTTCGGGGGTCTTTGCACTGGTAGCAACAAACTTTTTTTTTTTTTGCTCCCCACTGTTCCGTCCACCGCTGCAGTTTCCCTGCCGTTTCTCCGTCTTTCCTCCCCTCCTTCTCTTTCCTGCTTCTTCGCTCAAGTTAACGAAGAAAAAACGTCAAAGAGAAAAGAACAAAAGCGAGCGTTCGCTCGCCCCGTCGCGTTTCCTCGCGCGGCTCATCCGAAGATCGTTCGAACTACTTGGTACTCCTGTTCTCTCGCACGCCCGTGCGATCGGCCGAATCGTATTTCCCGAATGCAAGTCGCCGGTACCGGTGGTTCCTACATTCTCCGTTGAGCGTATTCGTTACCTTTCTCTCGACGGACCGCGAGCCAACGCAGCATGGACCCCTCCCGCCACTTTAGCCTGTGGACGAATAGCGATCGCTCGCCGCTGGACATCCACTAATATCCTGATGCGATTTCTCTCCGGTTTTGCGGCCCGCTGGCCCGAGCAGAATTGCACACATTTCGAAGCTCTCGCGCACGCACACACGCTTCCCCCGGCCGTGCAACATGGGGGTATTTCTTTCTCTTTTCTCGACAGGACAAGGCATCGCCGTGACTTTCTATACCGCGAGTGGCGCCCTGTGGCATCCGCGTGGCACCACGGAGCCTACATTATTGCACCCGTACCGTCGTCATAATAATTTTTGCCATCGTCGTTGTCGCCGTCCTCGCGCGCCTCGTCCATCTACGCACACCGCCCGTGCAAGCGTCCGTTCGACACGCAACGGAGCCACCGAAAAACTCCGAACCCTCGCCCGATTCCGCAAGGAGATTACCAAAAATTATGCGTTCCCACGTGTTTCGATGACGAGGCTGAATAAAAAAATAAAAAAAAAAAAAAATGTAACCATGGAGAAATTATTGCTATGCCGATAAACTGATATACACCTTTTTATGGCCTTGCTCGGTGCAACTGCGCCGAGGATATCGTGCGTGCGCGAAAGGCTCTTAGCGTTTAATAGAGTCACTGGAGAGAGAGTCCAATTTGGAGAAAATCGGCTGGCGATGCGGACGGGGGGGATAAACGCTGTGAGATGTTGCAATGGCTCTTTTTAAATGTGCCATCTGCAATTTTTTTGTTGATGTTTTTATTGCATGATCGAAATTCCGGGTTGCCTATTTGATATGGGCCGCAACAATTAACCCTTCACGTACCGGTTACTCGTTCAACCGAGGACCCAGAATTTGCCAGGACGCAACCTTCGAACGGTTCGAATAACCAGTTAATGTGGTGAAAAAATCTGTAAAAATTCACAGACGTACCGTGAAGTGTTGTTGTTTTTTTTTTTTGTTGATTATGCGGAAGAAAGTTTATTACGAACATACATATCGATTTTGTACTTAAAAGAAGGCATGGTGGTTTGCGATCGGCAAAAAGTCCCCGGTACTTGAAGGGTGAAGGGAAATGTCTGATAACATTTTTGCCAAAGTCCTTTTCTGGGCTCTTTCCGTTCGCCGCGATTCGACCATCCCGATGGAGATGCAGCGCTTAATCGAGGACCGAGAGGAGGGTGGATGTTCGCCGTCGAATCTCCAGAGGCGAATCTCGGTTCATCAAATTCATATGTAGCGAGAGCTTATCGAGATCCCGGAGATCGATGCCCTCTCGGTTGCCCAGTGGTGTGTCTGTTTATGGATTCGTCATCGCGAGACTTGACTCTATGCGCGGTGCACGGACCGCGAGAGCATCGACCGATTATCGAAATGGGGAAACTCGCACGGATGACAGAGTTCAATCCTATATCCGGTCGTCGCTGGCACCGCGTGCCGGAATAACGGTGAATCGAATCGATACATACAATGTGTATCGCCGAGCCTTCAATCGGATCTATATTCATGTCGTTCCACATAATCCTGATATGTATCGGGATCTCATTTTCCTGATTTACATAATCAGCCTTGCAATTCGTTTCTCGACTTTGGTCTCCCCACGTTCCTGATAGCCCATCTATGGGCTGATTAAGTTTACTGAGAAGAAAAAAAATGCGTTTCATTTTCTTTTATTAAAAAAAAAATCGTGTAAAAAATCTCCTGTGATTGATTATTCGCAACGATATTGTGATCGTACAATGAAGAATCCCCAGATCTCAGTACGGCGTATCAAACACTTACTTTTACCCACTACTTTCTTGTGTTCCTTAATTCACATGTTTCTTTCACTGGTTGCATTCGAGATGCATTCCAGCGAAAAATTTACAATATTCTCTGTAACGTCACTTCCGGTTTGAAAATCTCAGTTTTCGACCGGAAGTAACGTCACACTTGAAATACGTCACTTCCGGTTTTAATATGTAATTCTTCGACCTGAAGTGACGTATTTCCGGTATGACGTCAGTATCGGGCGCAAAATGAGATTTTGAAATCGGGAGTGACGTTGCAGAGAATTAAAAGAAATGTTCTTCTGAATGTATCTCGAATGTTGCCAGTGACGGAAACGGCTGAATTAAGGAACCCACCGTACGTCTCTAGCTCACTTTAGCTCGCGCAAAATTGGTCATATTGCATCGACCAATACCCGGTGCGAATAAAACGACAGTACAAATATCGAATGTTCGGCAATTCCGACAGAAATCGATAGAAATGAACGGAAAATTGTGATAAGGTGGCCGACGAACTTTTAAGTAGTGAAAAGATATTAAAATCAATAATAAATGTGTCAAACACGCTCGAGGCTTCGGGTCGCGTGAAACTAACATCGGATCGAAAACACGAAGTGAAGACGCAAAAGCATCCTCCTTTATTGGTGTCGCAACGTATATCGAGGTTAGCATAGCTCCAGCCCGCGGTCCTCGGTCGGAGGCAGCATAGCAGAGTCGAGTTTTGGCTGTCCTCTCCTCCTGCGTCCATTCGTCCATCTGTCCGCGTGTACGTAAGTTCGGGTCCGCGGGGTGGCTGACCCGAAGTAGGGGTCGTTGCACCCAGCGGAGAGGGAGGCCAGGGCCCGCTTTCATCCCCTCCCTCCGACATTCGCGATCGGTTCTGCTGCTGGTCAAGCCTCGCGGACCTAAAACCTCACCGTTTTCCTTGCCTCGGCGTTGTGTGCAACAAACTCCTCTCCCTCCCCCCCCCCCCCCCCCCCCCCGTCGTCGCCGCTGCGGCAGATTCGTGTAGCCCCCGAAGCCGAGATGACTCGCGCTCGTTGCTCTCATCGTCGTCGCTCGCTGTGCCTATATTCTCTCCGCTATACCAAGTCTTTATACTCATAACGTCTACTCATACACCGGACTCCCTCGTCATTACGAGCAACATGCAACGCCGAGAACAAGGATCCTCGCAACCTCCCGCTTCCTCGCTCGCCCCACTCCCGAAAAGAACAAAAAACAAAAAAAAAGAACGAACAAAAAAAAAAAAAAATGCTCACCCGGACCAGCGAGAGAAATTATAGTTATTTACCGCCGGCATCCTCGCGGATAGTCGGTTATTTCGCCGTAGTTGTTCCCTACCACCGCGCCGTCAGCGTATTTCGCTTACCCTCGCTCTTACCTCACTTGCTGCACACCTCCTCGCTCTCTGTACTTTATTCTCATCTCGGTAATATCTATCTTTCTTAGGTTTATTCTTAAGGGTTCATTTTTTTTTTTTTTTTTCTTTGGTCCTCTCGTTTCTTTCTTTTCGCGCTCCCGTGGTGGTGGCCACGGGTACGAGTTCACTGCGCATGGTATGTCTCCAAGAGATTTCGACGTTGCACACCTCGCCAAGGGACGACTCTACTCTCGTGCCGGAGGAGAGGAAAAAACTGACCGGCGAGCTCACACCCGTTGAAAATCGTAGGAGCCCGAAGACACAAGGAGCTGCTGCGCCCCGCCGTTCCTACCGGAGATCCTGCTTTTTCGGGGAGACCTTTTTTTATGTTTTGTTCACCAACGGAGAATTTGCGACACGATAAGTATCGTTTGGCGTCGCGCATTCCATCTTTGCATATATACGTGCGTACGTATATACCGGTCCTACGTAGTTCTTTCGCTTCTCATCCCTCTTTCACGGGTCCCGGGCATAATGTTATGGAAATTATGATTTCTGGAGCCGGGGCTTGCCGCCTGTCGCCCAGACAGCGTTTCACCAGGGCGATATTCACGCTCGGCGTATTTCTTTCTTCGACTTCCGACGACGTGATTATTCGTCCGCTTTCTCGCGAACCGGAAATATTTTCATTTCGTATTTCTCGACGCCCTGGAAGCCATTGTCGTCGAATGAAAATTCTCATCGTCACGGTACAGTAGAGATTCCCCGACCGATCAGTTGACGTTTGGTTGCTCGGTGCATTCGATCGTACACGCGCAGTCGTATTTTTCACTGATTCTATCATAACGGGAAAGTCCATCCTCCTCACCGACAATATTTATGACATCTTGAGCTTCGGACATTGAAGTCGGTTTCTTATCTTGTCGATTTCACAATTTTTTTTTTTTTTGTTAAATATACGTAGTTCGGTTACAAAAATAAAATGGTAAAGTTAACGAGATTTTTTTTTGGTACTTTTGATCAATGTTTTTTTTTAACTTTTTTTTACTTTGAGCTTTTTTTATTTTGCGTAAGTTTTCATGAGGATAGTCGTGCCGTTAACTTATCGAAGAGTCTACTGTACGCGACGGCTGTTGCTTCGCCTCGGGTTCCAGTCCCCCCTCCTAGATTGCATGGTGTTTCGACGACTGTTATAAATTGTGTCTAAAATGTTTCTCGGTGATACCTCTGATATTTCGATATTTCCATCTCGTGACTCTCGACCGGCGGCAGTTTCGCGTGAGAGGGCAAATACTCACTCGAGTTCTTCCCACCGGTAGATACGACCCTAGCTCGGCTTGCAAGTCGATTGCATAAGTATATAATTCGGACAAAAGTCAAGTCGCCGGAGGCGACCCTGTGCATGCGCTGAGAAAATAAAGGGGGAACAAAGGGAGCGAGGTCTCTATAACTTCAAGCACTAAACGGCCAGCTCGAAGTTACGCCTGCGACAGTGTCGAGCGCACGAGAATAATTTATGCATGCTGTGGTCCCATTTTTAAATCGCGTGCATTTTCGCCGAAGATCTTTCGGCCGATAGCGATTTGGCGATCGGTATGCCGGTATTTTTTATAACACCTAACACCTACCGCAACGGTGGGAGTTGCAAAACTCCTCGCTCGCTCGTCCCACTGCGGTTAGGCAAGATTCGTCCGAATTTCTTGTCATTTTTTCACAAGAAAGTCCGATCCCAAATTCCCTTCCTTTTTTTTTTTTTAATGCCTAAGAACCTGAGAACTTTCCAAACTATTCGCTGAGACCCAAATAAATATCAAGCCATATATTTTTACAAAGAAGACCAAACATAATACGTACATTCAAACTTCCCCCACACATAAAACTTACCAGCAACTCGAAAGAATGATCAACGAAGAAGTAAACTTGCGAACTTAATTTGAGGTTTCAATACTTAAAATAATATTTAAAAAGAAGAGAAAACACCGTGGCTGAAGGACTTCGGTCGACGGCCAATTGGCAGTATATGTGCGAGATTCAAGTTTGTTATGTATGAAATACAGTTCCAAGTTATGTGTCGCCAATAAATTCACTATTATTACTGCTACTGTTCATAACATTAGCGGTTCACCGCCTATACATGCTGTGGTCTATTTAAAATTCGTGTGCGTTTTCGCCGAAGTTCTTTCGGTCGATAGCGATTTAGCGATCGGTATGCCGGTATTTTTCATAACACCTAACAGCTACCGAACACCTAACACCTACCGCAGAGTTCGGAATGGCAAAACTGCACGCTCGCTCGTCTTACTGCGGTTCGTCCCAATTTCTTCTCAAATTTTTCACGAGAGAATTCGCGTGTGAAGCGCGCGATCGCTGCTAGCGCGCTTCACACGCGAATTCTCTCAATATTTGATATTTTTGTTTTTGTTTTTACTTTTATAGATTGAATGTCTTTTTCTAAGAAGAACGATATACCCGTGGCTATTAATAGCCAATGCAGTGTCAATACAACAACTTTAACCACAATTGTTAAGGTAGTACTAGCGGACAGCCTGAGGCCACGTGAGTTTAGAGAGAATTGCGATCACTTCTCGATGGGACAAAAATCTGAAAAAAAATCAAGCATATGAAACGTGCTGAAAAGATTGATTTTGCATAATAATAATTCCAAAATGTTATTAACAAATGAACAAACAAAAAAATTGTTCAACGAATCCCCGGCAACTTCACTTTTTGTTCATATAAAAACAATTTGTTAATATTTTTGAGTGCGTATTAATTTTTTCAGAATTTTGTGTAATTTTCGAAAATTACGTTTTTTTGTTAACTAAAAGCGCAGTTCTCAAAAATTATCCGAAATTCTGAAAAAATTCATACGTATTCAGAAAAATTAAAAATCGTTTTCATAAAAAAAAAAGTTAGGTTGCCTGGTGATTATTAATAACATTTATATGATTATTAATAACATTTATATGATTGTTAATTTATATGATTTTTAATTTATATGATTGTTAATTTATATGATTTTTAATTTATATGATTGTTAATTTATATGATTTTTAATTTATATGATTGTTAATTTATATGATTGTTAATTTATATGATTGTTAATTCATATGATTGTTAATTTATATGATTGTTAATACCATTTTGGAATTACTATTATGCAAAATCAATCTCTTCAGTACCTTCCATATGCTTGATTTTTTTCAGATTTTTATTTCAACGAGAAATGTTCGCATTTGCTCTCTCAATTCTCTCTGAGCTCACGTGGGCTCAGGCTGTCCGCAAGTACTACCTTAAACACATGGTCCGGTTTAATCCATTGAAATTGGTCATCGAACGACTCCAGCTTTAGACTCGTACGACAGTCAATAAAGAACAATTTATTAAGCGACATCGATACATATCGAAAATGCGAGTTGAAATCCCGCTCTATACAAATCCCGCAACAGTTTAGCACTCGAACGAACAGGAAGGAAACAGCATTACGGAAATGGAGGGTCGCGCTCGCAGGAGCTCTCACGCGGTTGCGCAAAGTCCACAGCGAGGCGGCGTAGAGCCCGTCGAAAGTTGAAAAAATATATATATAAAAAAATATATATATATCGCGGTCCGGAGCTCGAGGACGGCGAGATGTGGGACGCTTAGCACGAGAGGGCCAAGGGCTTAGGAGCGGGGCGACCGAGGAGTACGGGAGGGAGCCCGGGAGGAGCAAAGAGTGAAAGAATAAAACGAAGGAAGAGCTCAAAAGAACATGAACATGATAAAGGTATACCTACCAGGGCGTTGCGCGCTTCGTGAAGCGAAAAACACAGTGGACCGCGAGGCTCTAAGCCTTTTTTTTTTCTTCTTCCTTCTCGAACCCCCTCGCTCGCCTCCTTCGATCCTTTCTTCTCTCTCGAGTCTCGGAGAGATGTGCACGCTCTAGAGAATCGTGATTACAGCCCTGTCATA
The DNA here is from genome assembly GCA_958510785.1 of Exephanes ischioxanthus. Taxonomy (NCBI): domain Eukaryota; kingdom Metazoa; phylum Arthropoda; class Insecta; order Hymenoptera; family Ichneumonidae; genus Exephanes; species Exephanes ischioxanthus. The sequence continues at coordinate 13,813,467 of OY294015.1, forward strand.
TTTCATTGCACGTTCGGCGATTCACGATGCAAATAGCCCGGCAGTGCGCGCTGCCGGGAACTTTTTTTTTCGGCCGCGGATAGCAATACCGTGCCGATGCACAGAGGCATTCGTCTCTCTTCTTTTTGACTCGTCCTCTCCACCCCACAATCGATGAGGAGTCCGGGTCACGACGACCCGCGGCACATAGCCCCCCCCCCGCCCCCCCAACTTCGCCCCACCGTTATGTACGCCTCGAATTTTCTTTTATATGAATCTTTCATCGCGCAGCCTTGATGAATCGACGATGTTCGCGGATGAATGATGCTCATTTTATTTTATCAAATACGCAGCTGTGTAAAATTTTATTTTATTTTTTCTCGATTCACGATCGACATGTATGGACGTTACCCTATCGTTCGGTTGCCTGCTCGCTGGCGAGGCTGTTGTTTCGGGATTAACAGTTTCTCAGCTGTGCAAAATTGTATTAATTTTTCCTCGATTCACGATAGACATTTCTGGACGTCATCATATCGTTCGGCTATGATGACGTCCGTCAGTCTCCGCCAGCTAGTAAAGCTGGCGGAGACTGACGGCGGAGGGTCCAGAAACTACTCCGAAAAAAAATGTTTTTTTCGGGATTACCAGTTTCTCAGTTGTGTACAATTTTCGTTTTTTTTCTCGTTTTTATCGTTCGGTTGCCTACTAGGTGGCGGAGGCGGACAGCGGAAGCTCGAGGAACCCGAAAAAAAAAGTTTCTTTTTTCATGATTACAGTTTCTAACTCGAGTTTCGATTTAAAAAAAAATGAAATAGCTGTCGGCTGCGAAATGAGCAGGTAAGAAAAAAATACACATATTTTGGAGCATTTTATTTAATTTTTTTCGTCAATCGTTTGTACATCAGGCATCAAAGTTTCATGCGCGGACGCTGCGCGTAGCGCGAACGGCGAATCTAGGGCGCGCTATCGCTCTAGAAATTCTGGTTTTAGAATCGAAGCAGGAAACAGTGCAGAAATTATCGCGACACTATGGCCGCGTGGCTAGCAGACGGACGGCCATGAACGATAACGGGAGAACGCTCGTTCCGAGAGAATATTATTTGCCGCCTCTCGCGACTCAACTTTTTTTTTTCGCACTAGCGCGACACGGAGATTAGTCACTTATCTTTCACTAACACTGGCGCGAGCTCTACTATGTGCAGGGGTAGAGCTCACCGTGTGCGAAGAGGCACCATGTGTCAATATTATTACAGTGATCAAGCCGTTCGATCGAGCCAGCGCTACGAAACGTTCGCGATTCGCGATGAACGTGCGAACATATTCGCGGGACTACGTGCCAGCGAATCGCACAGCGTTTTCTACAAGACATCCTGGATGGTATTTCTCCGGCCGCCGCGGATCACATCGCGTTTCGCTTAGCCTTGAAGTTCGATTAGATTCAAGTTCCGCAAGAACGATAATCGAGCAACGAGTGGCCTCGTTTTTATCACGGTTCAAGCTACTTTTCTTCGTTCTTTTTCCCACTCGCGCAATTATCTCGCTGCTATGCGCACGATGAAGTGTGCAAAAAAATCGTACGTCTTCATTTGCCAGTCATTTTTTCAGCTATCGTGTGATGACATTAATGTTGGATAGATCTAGGAAATTTTATAACGAGTGCTCTCTACCGAAAGATAATAACTGGGAAGGTGAAATTATTATTTAAATCGAAGCTGGGCAGTTCTTGAAGTACCGGGTACTTGTTCGGTACTTAAAGTACTTTTTGAGTATACGCTCGCATTACGGATGTATGATTATCTGTCTAAACTTTTCAATAAGTACAATTTTAACGAGAATCTATTTTTAAAACATATGTTCAAAAGAGAAACGGAAAGGGACATTTTTTTAATGACATTTTTTATGAAATTTTTGTATGGATTGTTTTTATGAAAAACGTGAAGAATAGATCAAAAATAGCCTCAAAACGAAGATTTATGAAAATTTCAGGTAGCGATTTTTAATAATAGGGAAGTCATGTGGAAATTACTTCACATATATTTTAAGCCTAGATAAGGCTCAACTCTACGCACCTGATTGCGAGAAGTACTTGAAAAACGTCTTTGAGAAATACTTCAAGTACAAAAAGTACTTGATACATTAAGTACTTGTGATACTTTGTGCTTTGAACTTAAAGTATTTTTTTTTTTGTACTTTGCCCAGCTCTGATTGAAACTAACGGCTTTTCATTGTGTATCTTTTTTTTATCCGTTTAATCAGTAGTACTGACAAAATTCTATTAATTTTATTGTTTTATTCAAAAAATTGAAAGTAAGGAACTAATTATTACCTCAACGGAAGGATAAACATCGGTTTGTCTGCCGGACTTATTGGACGATTGACGATGGAAAAATTCAAATTCGTTGATACGTCGAGTGTCCCAAAATTGAAGTCAAATGTTGGCCTCCGACGATGCAGCTGCGAGAAGCTTTGATTAACGAGTCCGGTGTAGGCCACAGCCGTTCCAGCGTGTTTCCTAATTGAATACGAGACTTTTTGCTTCGAGAGATTTTAAAAAGTATGGACTTGCCCCGCCGATTAACGGCCGACTCTTCGCCGAGGAGAGGAGAGAACCCGAGACTCGAACTGGTCCCATTCGGCCATGCTCCTCGACGTTCCGGTGGTAACGAAAGATCCCTTACCCGCAAGTCCGCACGATGGATATCGCTTAGCAACTTTGAATATCTTCATTAATCTTGCGCGAGTTCGGCGAACTCGTTTCACCAGGCGTACATTCACCTGTGTGTGTGTGTGCATTGCAGCAGTGTAGATGCGGAATCAGCAGCATGGCGAGAGACCTCAGAGAGTGCATGGGGGTTTCGCACAATTTATACCCCGCTATTCCATAACCCTCGTCCAGCCGGACCTCTCAGCTGGACTTCCTCGCAAAATCCTAACGAGCCCCACCGCTCCGCATTGTCGGGTGTGGAAAACCTAAATCCTATCATTTTGCTCATTCCTCCGGCTTTCCGACATGAATACACTTCATCCTTGAGGCACTCCGTGGCAATGAACGTACAAGAGACCCTAACAAGAGAGTAACAAACGAAGACATTCTACAAAAAGTCGCTTCTGGAGTATTACATTAAGCATCAAGGTGTGTCTACATTTGTCAACGGTAGATCGATTCTTGCCTATCAATTTTTTAATTTACAAAAATGATGATTTTTAAGTGCTTCGATGATGTTAGGTTTCAGTAAGAAGAACTTATAAGATTTACGAATCGGCTGTGTGTGTGTCTATTGCAGCAGTGTAGATGCGGAATCAGCAGCATGGCGAGAGACCTGAGAGAGTGCATGGGGGTTTCGCACAATTTATACCCCGCTATTCCATAACCCTTGTCCAGCCGGACTTCTCAGCTGGACTTCCTCGCGAAATCCTAACGAGCCCCACCGCTCCGCATTGTCGGGTGCGGAAAGCCTAAATCCTATCATTTTGCTCATTCCTGCGGCTTTCCGACATGAATGCACTCCATCCTTGAAGCACTCCGGGGCAATGAACCTACAAGAGACCCCAACAAGAAAGTGACAGACGAAGACAACGTACAAAAAGTCCCTTCTGGAGTATTACATTAAGTACAAGGTGTGTCTGCATCTGTCAACGGTAGATCGACTCTTGCCTACCAATTTTTTAATAAAAAAAAAAAATGATGATTTTTAAGTTCTTCGATGATGTTAGGTTTCAGTAAGAAGAACTTGCGGGATTCACGTATCGGCCTTGCTGCCGTGAAGTCGGACTGTAAAATTTTTATTAATTTTTCTTTCACGACGATTCTATCCTGCGGCACTAAACTTTAGAACAACCCTCGCTAATGCTTTATGCACGTATATCTCTCCTTCCGACTGGTGCCCCTCGATGATCCCGTGCAGCTCCCGGGCCAACGTTGGCTGCCAAACGTTGCCCTCGGATAGTGAAAGAGTAACTTCATTTGCAAACAGAGAGAAAAAAAAGGAGATCGGGAACCGTCGAGCGACCGGTTATACGTAAACCAACGGGACTTTACGAGCGGTCGTTTCCTTCAGCTGGGACCTCCTTTTCCGGTGGATGTCTCGCAATTTTCCGCGCACTTTTTCCAGGATCTCTGACGCGCCGGCGGCAGCCCACTCTTCGGCGCCATCCCGAAAAGTGCCTCGTAATTTCATGAATCTTTAGCGCTTCTTCGGCGAACTAGCTGCCAGAATTAATGAATCGCCCGAGCTCGCGATGCTCCGACTGACAGGTGCGCCGTCACATTTTACGAGGATGTGAACGCACCGTCGGTTGGGAAAAAAAAAAAAAAAAATGAAAAAAAGTATCCCTATAACACAATTTCGCGGATATTCCTCACTCACTCGTAAAGTCCTGTCGAACGCGGCAGCTTGTGACCGCTCAAATTTCTTTGCTTCTACCGGTCTTGCGCAATTCTTTTTCTCTACCGGCTCGTAACTTCCATTTTTTTTGTTTTATTTGTTCTTTTTATCGAAGATATATATGCATGAGCCCGAGTATATTCCTCGCTTAGGTACGTCCTTGCAGAAAGAAATATTATCCTTCGTGACGCTAAGCGCTCCCGGGTTCCTTGCGCCCGCTCCGCCCGCTTCCATACCACTTCGCGAGGAAATAGCCGAGCCATTCAGGAATCTTCGCGAAAGCTCTCCTCCATATCCTCTCCGAGCGTTAGAGTGCCTTCCTAGCAAGTCTGCGCCTCGTTTCTTCCGGTGCGTCTCGCTAGCTCGAATCGCTTAAATTATTAATGTATCGCCGGGCCGCCCAACCCCTCCGGCTTTGCACTCTCATGAAATATTTATTGAAATGAAACAAAGATAGCGACGGCTTTGGGTCTCGGCACGGTAGACCGACGATTGAGTTTGACTTGACACCGCTCGCGAATTCGCTTGACCCTGATATGCACGTCACCGACCGATCGACTCGAGCTGTACGCAATTTCTGCGCAAGCCGATATCGTAAAATTCGTCGTACGACCGAGAATTCGTCCGAGCCATGGTAATTTTTCTCGTAGATCTTGCACGTACCGTTGAATCGAAAGAAGCATGAAAATCGTATCCGAAGAACAGAAATGAATCACCTTCCGAAAAAAAAAAAACAGGAAAAAAATTATAATCGTCATAAATTGCAACTTGAATTTTACGAGAAATCGATAGAAAGTCCGACCATTAAGAAGTTCCAAAGTTCTCGCCGTTAAAGAGCTCTCCTTGTCCACCTTCCGTACCCACACTGATCCGAGTTGAATCCTCGGAGTCAAAAGGCTCTTCGACCCTCTCAGCCCGTACAGTTCAACCCTCCTCCCCATCCGGAAGCTTCCAACGGTAATATCAGCGAAACGCAATTTTCATTTCATCGTAATGAGATTGCCGGTCTTTCGGACCGTCGACGGGAACGATACGAGTATACGAGCTCTCCACGGTAACCGGGCAACCTTGACCGACAATTCCGGCAGTTCTCGCGAGCGAACGTGCGGGAGTACGAGGACGGTTTAATGCCACCGGGAAGGCAGAGGCAGCGATTCGCAGGCAAACAGGAAGAGGGAAATTCCCTTTCCCCCGGGCTGCGCAGTCCGTTAGAGTGCATTGCTTATACCGCGTGAAATTCACCTCGTCCCGGTCTAACGCGTTCGCGAATGACGATTACGCCTCTTATGCCTACGTACATTTGCTCCCGAATGTGTATGTAACGGCAGTAAAACCCGACGATGTGCGACGCTCCCGGTGGCTCTGGCGGGAGACATTAGTTTGAATATCATCCCGGTACGTATGTATACGTGATAATACAGTTAACAGAGCCGATCCACCGAGACCATTGGTTGCGGCGATGCGGTGCAGCGGTCTGCTGCAGCGGCCCGACCTCTCCGTGTCCCTGGTGGCCTTGACCGGCTGCACCAACGGCGAATCCCACCCCGGCTCGTTCATTGCTAGACTCGACGCAATTGTAATCCACCCGCACGTTAATTAAATAGAGCCATTATCTCTTACGACCGCAATGGACTCTGTTTCCCGGACAAGATTTCGATGTAGGCTCATGCGGAATTGCGCTGTCGCTCGGGACCGGTCAAATCAGAAATTAAAATTGTATAACACGTTTTACACGTTTGCAGGACACGGGACGGGACACTTGGATCGATTGATCCAGCCTCGTTTGATCAAGGGGACTCGGGTTAATTTGCGACAGAGAGAGAGAGAGAGAGAGAGAGAGAGAGAGAGAGAGAGAGAGAGAGAAATATTTATTGAGCGCCCTGGGACATGTCCGCTCAAGCGCGGTACGAAATTCGAGATACAAATATCAAGTAACGTTGAAATTATTCAAAAATTGCCCATATTAATACGTAGAAAAATTCAATTAAATAAACTAAAAATAAATTAAATAAAAAACAAAGTAATAATTCATAATATTAACAATAAGACCTTAGACACAGCTAATATGTGTAAAAATGGCGGAGAAGAGGGTAAACTTATACTAGGACTAAAGGTCAAATTGAGACTTACGCAGACGGCGGATGACCGAATATATCACTATGTTTCGAGGACTAGGCACGCATAGAGAAAGACCGAGCGAGCGTGGCAAAGACGACAACGCAGGTAACGCAACTAAAAATAAATTAAATAAAAAACAAAGTAATAATGCATAATATTAACAATAAGACCTTAGACACAGCTAATATGTGTAAAAATGGCGGAGAAGAGGGTAAACTTATACTAGGACTAAAGTTCAAATTGAGACTTACGCAGACGGCGGATGACCGAATATATCACTATGTTTCGAGGACTAGGCACGCATAGAGAAAGGCAGAGCGAGTGTGGCAAAGACGACAACGCAAGTTGAGATAATAATATATTACAATAACAGTAGTATCGAGGTCTTTGCACGAAAATTGATGGAAATTCGCGGCTCATACAGGACACGCATAGAGAAAGACAGAGCGAGCAAGGCAAAGACGACAATGCAAGTTGAGATAATTGATATATTATAATAACAATAGTATAGCGGTCTTTGCACGAAAATTGATGGAAATTCGCGAATTATACAGGACACAATTAAGGAACATGTTCTTCCTTGAAGGGTCATTTGATTAAGGACCGTTCCGAGTCCGAATGAAATTGTCCCCACCTAATTACATACGCAAGGTGCGCATTCCAAGCGGATACAAGACATACACGATCTAAGTGAATAACGACAATTCAGCGTGTCCCCTTGCTCTCCGAATTTCCACCGGTTGTGGGATAAGCGCTCGAACGGCTACAACAGCATTCAAGTCGAGTATAGTCGGCTGACCTTTGGCCTCGAATAAATTCATAGAAACAAGACCGAGGGAAGATGCTTCCGGTGCTACGGAATTTACATATTCCCAAGCTGCCCTTGCCGTTGGGAGCTACGGAGTGACAGAATTAAGCTCCACCGGTTCCCGTTTTACATACAGGACGGAGTGCCGGGGACTTTCCCTAAACCCCTCTCATTTCGCATTTCACTCGTAGCTCACCGTGTCGCCCGCCCCGCGCGAAACGTTTTTAATAGACCCATTTGCGTTACTCCCGGGGAATATGAAGCCAAGCTGTGACTCGGGCGAAAGGCGAATGGATATCCGTGAGCTGCAGTCCACGGCTCGGGAGACCTCTCGACTTTCCGCGAGAATGTATACGCTGTTTTGGAAGCCAACGACTCGAGCGATCGCACGTAACGACTTGACAAAATATAAAACACTAACGGCAGTCGCTTCGCTCTGGGCAAACCTGATTTCCGAATCTCGGCATAATGGCCTGTTTAAAAAAAAAAAAATATGCGAAAACCAGCGAGAAGGCATTAAAATTCCGTTGTGTGGGGCCTTAGCTTCCGCGATATTTCGATGCCCCGGTCGCGGATCGTCTCTCGGTCACATATGCCAAATCGATTTATCTGCGACGAGGCCCATGCGATCGGGTACACAAATTAATAATGTGAGTCTGACTCCTTCGCCGGCGTAACGGGTGCTAATTCAGAAGCGACATCAGCATAGGATTTATGTAACGCCGAATGCCTCGCGGACTAAGAAGCCGTCGTCGACGACGACGACGACCTTTCGCATGCTAATCGCGATTCTGCCGCTTAGTCGGATTCGGTATCACACACGAGCTGTGCTCGTACTACTTTGGGAATTCACTAACGGTATAACGTGATACTCGTTGCACGGGTGTTTGTCTTTTCGCGGCTGTGCCGTGGTCCCGAAAGTTTGATCCATCGATCATCTTATCGGCGAAAAGTTGCATCGTTGTTTCGAAAGCAGGTCGTAGGCTACCGGCAAATCGACCTTCGCTGTTTGCCTTGGGTCATGAATTTGAGCCGATGGAAAACGCTGACTTCCCGGCCATGGCTAGGCCATAGAGATGGTTAGACGTCCTCCAGCTCGCTACCGGTTGGGTTCAAGCGGGGCTCCATAAAATCGGTGACGTTCGCATGTTGGCTAGGCCCTTCCGTCTCGCCCGCCGGACATCGTTTCCCTCCGCAAGTCCGGAGCCAGGAAGCGAGGAGACGAGAAAGAAGCTTTGCAGATAATTTAATGACCCGAACGTCGATGCCACCGTTTATCGAGGTCGCGCGAGTGGAAATAGATCGGCAAAGCGACCAAATGTTTGAAAAATTTGATAGCCGATTGCGTCCTTTGTGCTCTGTGCAATGCAATCGTGATGAATATTGCCGGATACGTGCGGTGGAATACACGTAAGCCAGCCTGGATCTACCGGACGGGAGGTCTGAGGTGCTTTGTTGGCCGCAAATCGGTGCTACGGCATGGAGTCGAGGCACGGAGGGAGAAAACGATAATATGAAATTCATAAAATTGATAACAGCCCTAAAATTATAAAATTCCGGTCGATCGTTAATACGCGCGAAAGGACAAACAAGCACGTATCGCGGATGTTTTGCTTAAGGCAGAGCCGAGCGAGGCAATATCGTAATAGTTGTATTCTTCGATTTTTTTTTTTTTTTTTTTTTTTTTTTTTTTTTTTTCAACGGAGAAGATACCGTTAGGTCAGGCGAAAAGAGAGTGCGAATCCGAACGTGTATCGTGCTCGAGAGCACGATTATACCTAAAAGCAGAATGTTGCCAATCCACAATCGAATACAGCTCGCAGTCGACGGACGAAAATAGCAATATGTGCGTGTGTGAATTTATACGTATATGAATGTGTATATAAGAAGCTGTTGCACGATAGGAATCTAGGTTGAGGAATTTGGCTCGGCTTAAGTTGGACGAAAATGAAACAATTTCGTCTGGAAGACTGTTCATTCAAACTAGTCAAGCACAAGTACAAATATATATTTTTTTATCTAACTTTATGTCTAAATCTTTGTACACGTACATAGAATTGCGAAACAATCTCGAAGTCACGATTGCACTTATCGGTTCGCCCGTTATCATGATTATTATCCTGATTACAATGCAAAGTTAAAAAATGTTATTTATCCAACAAAAAAAATTCAGTTAGTTTATAATTTATTTTACTCTTGCATATTAATGACTAAAAATTATGCACAAGCGTATATATATCGATGATTCAACGATGTTTTCGAAAAAAAATCTGGTGATAAATTGGTTCAGAGTGTTGGATCTGTGAGATGAGTAATGCACGAGGATCCGTGCGTCCGGGTGTCTAATAAAAAAAAAATTTAAACGTCAATGAAATCGCGTTAGCGAGGCAAAACTCGTTTCTCTCAGGGTCGAGCCGGATTGCGTAACTTTGCGAGTAAAAGTGGCCAAAGAGTCTGTTCAAACGCAAGACGTAACCTTGCCTAATATGGAACCTGACCGTCTGCGACCCGAGACCGTAATCGTCGTCGGTATTAGAAATGCTAAAAAATGTCAAGGCTGACTGGTAAACGACTGTGTGCGTGAGTCTGTTCGTCTGGTCTAAACGTGAGCAGGATTTACGCTAGACAAATCTCTCACTCCTTGGCTCACCGATGACCGTCTGCCACCTCTAACGGTCTTGCCTCGAGAGTGAAGGTCTCGCGGTTTTGATTTAGAAACGTGATTCATAGGGCGCGTACTTCCTCGTGTTAGAATGCGAGGATCAATAATTTCGTAAGATTGCGTCTCCTATCGACCAATCAACGTATCTTAAGGTTGTGTAAGTATACTTAGGCGAATCGAAGTATCTTACACATGTAAATTCTCGTGTCTACCTTTGTTGTCCTACATCTAATACGTAAGCTGTCATCGACATCTTTGTACTCAAACTCAAACTTAAGTTTGAGTTACAATTGTACAATTGTTACAATTGTATCGCCTTTCTGTGCTGCTTGGTCCTTAGGGGATTTTATCCCGGGACAAATAAACAACATATTCTATTCTATTCTATTCTAAGTCTACTTAGGCAAATCAAAGTATCCTATACGTGCCTAAGTCTACTTAGACAACTGCAAGATACTTTGATTCGTCGATGGGGAGCGCAATCGTACGAAGTTCTCGATCCTCGCTCTAACACGAGAAACTGCGCACTCCATGAATCACCTTTCTGAAGCAAATCGCGAGACGTTCACTCTCGAGGTAAAACCGTTAGAGGTGGCAGACGGTCATCGGAGAACCGAGGAGTGAGAGATTTGTCTAGTGCAAATGCTGCTCGCGTTTGGAGCGAAAACACAGACACACGCACACAGTCGTTTGCCAGTCAACCTTGACATTTTTAGTATTTCTAATGCCGACGGCAATCCATGTTAGCTATGGTTCCACGTTAGGCAAGGTTAAGTCTGCTTCGAATAGACTTTTTCGACACCATTGCTCGCAAAGTTTCGCATTTCTGTTCAACCCTGAGAGAAACGAGTTTTGCATCATACCAGCACTACGTCACTTCCAATTTTGTATGTTATTGTTGGGCCAGCAGGGACGTCACACCGGAAATACGTCACTTCCGGTTTGAAAATCTCATTTTTCGACCGGAAGTGTTGTATTTCTGGTCGAAAAAATTAGTTTTTTTTTTTTTTTTGCATACAACGATAGTGCACAGCGCTGCTGTGCACCGCATCATTGTGCACAACTAACCGAGACACACGATAGAACCAGATCTCATAGGGGAATATTTATCAGGACTTGGGATGGAGGTCCCTAGGAGAACTTAGAATGATTAAGGCCTGGGGGGCTCCTAGGAGGAATCCCTGGATTCTTGAAGATTGGGACAAACAAACAACTTTCCAAAGTATACATAAGATCCTCATCGTGCATATAAACTGGACGAGCAGAGGTGAAATAACATTTTTTATATACCGTTGCCGAACTGCAGCATGTCAAATTTTTTCCATAATTCGCCGATAGACATACGCCCAGTTGCGTCTCGGTGCGTGGATGCGAATATTTCTCTTGATTTTAATTTTTTTTTTTTGATCATTGCCAATACGAGTGCGGATACGGTGAGATGAGAGAAAACCGCGCGGAATAACGGGAGCCTCGGGCGCCAGTAGATACGGACGCCACGGGTCAGACGACGCGAGAGTCGCCTAGCTACGCGGAGTATCCGCTCGGCACTTCCCGTTCTCCTCGAACTTTTTCCACTTTCAGCCTGAGCACACGAGAGATGCCGGGCACCGTCTTCTTACCCCTTTTCTTCCTTTCTCGCTGCGAGCATACCATGCACTCGCTGTAGGTCCGTGCAATGCCGCCGCGTATATCTTATCCGCCGCGAAGCGCAGCGCCCGCGATTTTCCGAACCTGTTTCGACACCTTATCTCTCGCTACTTCGCCTTTCTCCGAAAGCATCGAGTACGTCGATGTGTCGTGGGAGAGAAAGAGAGATAGAGAGGGGGAAAAAAAAAGAACGAACCCGAGACGTGTGTGGTTTCCACGAGGGCCGCGTGACCTGCATGCAGCGAGTCGATGACCTGGAATCGAGCAAATCGATAGTGGTGCTGCGGCTGCTGTTACCGCCGCTGCATCTATGAACACTTTTTTCATTGCCCTAATAATACATCCCCCGCTTATTTGTCGAGGAATTTATTACGAGGCCTCGCCGGCTCTCGCCGGAGGCCGGCGATGGAATTTTTTTGGTTACGTTATCGTTGCCTCGACGAAAAATGTTTACGGTATTTTTTCATTACTATTTTTTGCAATGTACACACGCCGTCCGATGATGATATAGAATATCGTGAAATTAACAACAAAATAATTGTTACCCTTCGCCGTGTACCCGAATACAACACGAATAATTTCATACCGAGTGCACGAATCGACTTTTTCCCCCCTAGTTGCAAACACGCTCGGGATATGTGAATTTTTTTGTCAAGATTTTTTTTTTTTTCAATATTTTCATACCCGGAACGCTATCGCTCGCAGCGATTCCAAATGTATTCAAGTCTTTAACGACTGTAACAACGGGACGGCCTCGGCGCGAAACTAACCTTTGTTACCGACCAGACGCCTCTAATATTGTTTTCTTCCCCCGTTAGTTGTAAACACGCTTGGGATATGTGAATTTTCGTCATCAAGATTTTTTTTTGCAATAATATTTTCATACTCGAAACGCTGTCGCTTCCCGCGATTCTAAATTTATTCCGCTCTCTAACGTCTGTAAGAACAGGATGTCCTTGACGTGTCACTAACCTATGTTAACGACCAGACGCCTCTAATACTGTTTTCTTCCCCCGCGAGTTGCAAACACGCTCGTGATATGTGAATTTTCTTTATGAAGATTTTTTTAATGCAATAATATTTTCATATCTGAAACACTATCGTTTGCAGCAATTCTAAGTTAATTCCACACTCTAACGTCTGTGACAACGGGGTGACTTTGGCGTGTCACTAACCTATGTCAACGACCAGACGCCTCTAATACTGTTTTCTTCCCCCGCGAGTTGCAAACACGCTCGTGATATGTGAATTTTCTTTATGAAGATTTTTTTAATGCAATTATATTTTCAAATCTGAAACACTATCGCTTGCAGCAATTCTAAGTTCATTCCACACTCTAACGTCTGTGACAACGGGGTGACTTTGGCGTGTCACTAACCTATGTCAACGACCAGACGCCTCTAATACTGTTTTCTTCCCCCGCGAGTTGCAAACACGCTCGTGATATGTGAATTTTCTTTATGAAGATTTTTTTAATGCAATTATATTTTCAAATCTGAAACACTATCGCTTGCAGCAATTCTAAGTTCATTCCACTCTCTAACGTCTGTGACAACGGGGTGACTTTGGCGTGTCACTAACCTATGTCAACGACCAGACGCCTCTAATACTGTTTTCTTCCCCCGCAAGTTGCAAACACGCTCGTGATATGTGAATTTTCGTTATCAAGATTTTTTTGATGCAATAATATTGTCATGTCTGAAACACTGTCGCTTCCAGCGATTCTCAATTTATTCCACTCCCCAACTTCTGTGACAACGGGATGGCCTTCGCGTGTCACTAACCTATGTTACCGCCCAGACGCGTCTAATACTGTGATGCCTTTTAGCGGTTCTACCGTCCACATTCGCCGCCCGTCTGCGTCAACTCTTTGCACAGAGTCTTCGCTGTGCGACTGCCGAGAGGTGCGGGGAGGGGGCGATAGGCATTCACCACTAATGTTATTCCAAACACACTAGAGCCAGACTTCCGTCTGGCCTAGCCTTGAACTAGCACAAACGAGTTGCTGGATGCCTACGTGCCAATGGCTCGGCAAAAGTTCCATCGTCTACAGGGAACACAGTCAAACGTTCACCGAGTGTCGCGCATAGGAATAAACATATTTAACGCCGACGCCTCGACGGCGCGGTTCTCCCACGCAACCCGATACTCGTCGACTGTATTGTTCTACCACATTTTCAGAAATCAAATTACACAACAATACAAACAATAATAATAATAATAATAATGAGCAAAAAAAAATGTTGAATGAAAAATCAAAACATTTCTAGGCGACTATAATCTTAATATCGTAGTCGAAACACATGACGTAATTCTCGCTGGACGCTCTGTCAAGCCGATCGGAAATTATCGAATAAACATCTTAAGCGTACACAGATTTATCGCTGCGTACGGGTTCGTTTGTTTAGCTTAACGTTCGAGTGTGCGCGCGCACCTCCTTGGAGGTTTTATTTTGCTGGCTGGACTGTGCATTGCTTTCACTCGACAAAAAATTCATGTATAAAAAATTATTTTATTTGTTTATTTAGTTGTATATTTATGGGCATAAGTCATTTACAGGGCGATATTGATATATCGGCCAATCATACTATTGGCCGTAGGAAGAGATCGCATCAAAAAGTCGTCCGTATTTTTACACAAAGTTTCATTATATGAAACAACAAAAAAATAGCAAATCGGAACAAGAGTAAAAATAAACCTTACTGTAAATCAATAATCTTCGATGGAAAAAATCTCCAGCAGTTTCAGTTTGAAAAGCACAAGAGAGCCTCTGAAGAGGTCCCTAAATATTCATTCCCCAGCCGCAAGATGCGCGGCAGCCAATTATGTACAGTGCACGAAGAAACATTGATGTTACCACATTGTTTTTGCCTGTTAAATTTATCGGGCCGTTTTGTGCCTGAAAATTTCATAATTTTGTGTGTTGCTTTGGCAACATTTTTTACCAGTTTTTTTTTTTTTTCTAAATCCGTGTCGATAGAGTGAGATCATAAGGAACACAAGTCTCGGAGTCCTCGGAATTCTCGGCGGATGAGTAACTCGATGTAGCTCCACCGACTTCGCCCGACCGAGTGTTCATCCACCGCCGGTCGATCGAAACACATGTAAAACACATCGGCGAACTTATTTTAGCGAGAGTTTCAAAGTTTGAGGGGAAACCCTGTTGAAATTTTGCGAAACCCAAACCTTCTAACGTTTCCGAGCTTGGGCCAAAGGATGGTATTTTGCCGAAGTTTCGAGGGCTGTTTCGAACTTCATACTCGCGGCTGAATACCTGAGGCAAACTATCCGTTCGGAGAGGGGAGGCAGAGAGGAAATTCAAACTGGGCCGGGGCAAGAGGAACTTGGTTCCTTTTTTTTTTTTTTCTTCTCATCGTTTCACAACAAAACTTGTCGTTTGCGTTGTCGTCGCGGTACTTCTCGCAGTCTCGCGGGCGGCTGAGGCACAAAAGGACCTGCGCTCCGCGAGCCAAGCCCGATGATAGACACGATACGAGCTCGCTATCTCCCTTCCTCTATCCCTCTCCCCCAGGAAGTTCCACAGACGAGCCACCAGCACATCGCTAGAATAGTTTAATTCCGATTGGCAGTCGGTGTGTCTGTGTTTGCTTCGAGAAGGAGCGTCGCCGCGCTCCTCGAACCTCTCGCTCCTGCAGCGTGCGGACGAGCTCAATCGCCCGGCCGTCAAACACCACGGGCATAGGCAAACTGAAGCCCAAACAAATTTGTCGGCAGGCGAAGTTGCCGGTTGACGAAACTCCGTCGTCATTCCTCGGAGAGTTTCGTGGATCACAATTTCGTCACGTTTCTACGCCCATTTTTTGCACGAAAGCTCGATCCAATTTCCGTCGAATATCTCGTCTCGCTACGTGCAATAGAAACGTGGACACTTTTCTATTTAGTTGTAGTAGTGAGATTATTAACAATACATGACATGTAACGGTTTTTTAATACCTAACAAACTTCTCTCTTTTCACCTATATTGCATATCGCCAATTGGCCATCGATTATTCAGCTACGATCATTACAAGGTTGTTTTGGCGTTTCATAGCCTGCGTGAATGGAACTCTTACTGACTTGTAAGAGTAAATGTTCAGTTGTCTATTTTATTGTTCATTATAGAAATAATGAACAATCAAATAGACAACTGAACATTTTCTCCAATCCAACCAATCAATCAATCAATTGATCTAATCAATTAGAAAATTGTTGGTATGTTGTGTGTATGGGATATTCAAATCAACGTGTTACCTTTTGTTCGAGTTGTATACAGAGCGGTTTTATATTCTTTATTCGCATCGCAGCGGATCTTCAAGATAGTTCCTGTGTTATGATTCTTATAGGAGTAATGCCGGAAAGTTCGTAGAGGAGAGCATTTTTATTTATTTAATGATTTTTTAACGGATTAAAAGAATGTCACCAAATTAAAAGAGAACAATTTAAGAGTAATAATTATTTTTAATAAAATAGTATGTCAATTCAAACTCTGTCGAAATTCCTCGGAGAGTTTAGCGGATCACAGTTTCGTCACGATTCTACGCACATTTTTTTGCATGAACGCTCGATCGAATTTGCGTCAGATACCTCGTCCCGCCACGTGCAGTAGCTAAGTGGATACAATTTTATTTATTTAATGGTTTTTAGCGGATGAAAAAAATCTCGTCAAATTAAACGAAAAAAATTCGAGAGTGATAATTATTTATAATAACATAACATATCAATTTAAACATCCCACATACACAACGTACCAACAATTAGAGATAATGGACAATGAAATAGAAAACTGAACATTTACAAATAATTAATTGACCCATTAACGCAAGTAACAAAACGCTGAAAAGCCTCTTAATAATCGTGGCTAAAGGACTTCGGTCGACCGCCAATTGGCAATATGCAATATACGTGATAAGATTTAAGTTTTTTAGGTATCAAAAACTGTTACATGTTACATATTGTTAATAAACTCACTGTCACTATTATAATAAAAATAACAATAACAAAAATGAGTGAACGCAGCGATTGGCTGAGCGGCTTATCGACATTTTGGGGAAAAAACTTGAAAATTGTTTTTAATCAAGTAATTTTTTTTTTTTAACGTGGAATATTAAAAAAAAATTGATTGCAAATTTTTTGTAAGACGATTATTCGTCGAATCGCTGTGTTGTTCGCAAGTGCATCGTTAACGTCTCGCTACTATCCGCTTATCTCATCAATCGCTCATATCGGGCGCGGTACATGTGCACCGATATCTACTTTGAATAAATCCATCAGGGGCAACGATTTTTTTCTCGCTTATCCATCTATATATTTTTATCGTCGAGCTCCGGCTCGATAATCGGAGAATCTGTATCACACACACGGTGCTTGAGATTTGCGACGAACTACGAGGCGGACATATTTTTCTTTTTTTTTTCTCTCTCTCTCTCCCGTTCGACTATACTCACGTATCGTGGGTTACACACTCTCTGGCAAAGCTGCAGCCGCGTCCGCTGGCGCATTTCGCGGCCTTCGGCGCCGGAGGGAAACGTTCGGCGCAGTGGCAACGACCGAGGTCTACGACCAGCCCGGCTCTTCGAGCGAGCTGCATTAGATTCAAGGACGAATTAGAGCGGACTTGGCTGCAGCCAGCGCGACTCTTTCTACTCGCTCGTAGCCGTTCCATAGTACACTGTACGCGTATCGCTCCAAACATTATTCGCCGCTGATACACCGTTCTCGCTGCCGCGTCTGAAATAAGCTTTCTGAAATTGTACGATTTCGGAGTACGGAAAAAAAATTTGGGCGAAGAAAAATTCAACCACTCGAAACAGCACATATGTAAAGTAGTAGTTAAATAAATTGGTTGCCAATGCCGTACATTTATACAGTTATCATCTTGCACTAGTTTTATATTTACCGCTAATTATACAGATTGACAAAGAGCCATCGACCTGAGTCCTTCAGACCTACATATGTAAAAAAAAATGTTAATCGTCTAATGTTTTGAAAAATGAAAATTCGTGGGTTTCATTGCTTACAATAAAAACCGTATGTATAAACTATATGAAAAATTATATGTCGGAGAATATCCACAAAAACAAGTTGGTCGACGAAAAATTTAACCACTTGAAACAGTACATATGTAAAGTAGTAGTTAAATAAATTGGTTGCCAATGCCGTACATTTAGACAGTTATCATCTTGCACTAGTTTTACATTTACCGCTAATTATACAGATTGACAAAGAGCCATCGACCTGAGTCCTACATATGTAACATTTTTTTTAAATCGTCAATTGATTTGAAGAATGAAAATTCGTGGGTTTCATTGCTTACAATAAAAACCGTATGTATAAACTTTATGAAAAATAATATGTCGGAGAATATCCACAGAAACAAGTTGGTCGAAGAAAAATTCAACCATTTGAAACATTACATATGTAAAGTAGTAGTCAAATAAATTCTACACCTTTATACAGTTATCATCTTATACTACCTTTGGGTCTAACGATAATTATACACATTGATCTGTGTCCTTGAGCTCTACATATGATTATTTTTTATCATCAATTCATTTTAAAAATTAAAATTCGCGGGTTTCATTGATTTCAATAAAAACCATATGGACTTTGTGAAAAATGAAATTTCAGAGAATATCTACGAAAAATAATTTGCATACAAATACGTCCAGAAAATATTACATATTCGTCGAGAATGGTTCCCAAAGTGACACCGAAGTGGTCGAGTGTTTTTAGAGATTTTTTTTGCTATTCCCCAGAAATATTTATCGTTAGGAAAGAAACGTAAAAATTTCAGCGGGGCCTTAGGCGATGATCGGGCCTCGATCTTCTCGAAGCGTTGGGGGCACTTTGAGGATGTATAGTGTGTATTCGGCACGCTATAGTACACGACCAGTATGCGAAAGGTGAAAGGCCCGAAATATAGGACACCGACAAAACTCGTCTACGTGGGATTCTACCGTGCCTTCGTTTGCTCGAGCGAGGCAGAGGTGGGATGAGGACGAGAGGGCCAAGAGGCCAAAGATACGGGAATGAGTCTTAGTCGATCCTTTTACGGGGTGCCCGGTACCGCGGCGACCTCCGGTGTTTTATCGCACCGCACAAACGCAATTCTTCTGCACAGGCCACGACAAAAGAACCAGACAGAGCAGAATGACAAATAAGCTTCGCAATCGGCGTTATTCCAACCGCGGCCATTCACAGAGAACACCACACTGTAAAATTGTCCCAATTTTTATGGTCCCAAATATTCTCATACTATCTAATTTTATTTATATCACACTCACCCAGGAAAAATAATTTATTCGAATGGCACACGCAAATAAATATTTATTTGGTTTAAATAAATGTGTATTTGATTTGAATGAATATTCATTTAAATCAAATACATTTATTTGCATTTATTTGCTCGTCAAATAAATTATGTTTCTAAGTGCTGCTGCATAGTATGAGATATGAAAAAAATTACAATACTTATAATGGCTAATATAAAAATATTTTTCATTTCGCGAATAACAATTCGCGGTATTTAAAGAAAATTATTATTCATATCTGTTATTCGCGGTATTAAAAAAACAATTATCTTGATGGTTTTTTTTCGATAGAGAAACTTTCTTTATTTTAACTTTCAATTTTTTTAACATACTTTCTAATTATGTTTGGAAACAACGTTGGACAAAAATTTTACCGCAGATTACCGCGTTAACGTCGGATAAGTTGGAGCAAGTTTTTCCGAGCACATGTGTGACACATATATACGTACAATGCTGGAGCCTTTTCTCCCGCTATCGCCG
Source organism: Exephanes ischioxanthus (assembly GCA_958510785.1). NCBI lineage: Eukaryota > Metazoa > Arthropoda > Insecta > Hymenoptera > Ichneumonidae > Exephanes > Exephanes ischioxanthus. Next base: position 13,832,856 of record OY294015.1, read on the forward strand.
CCGGTGATTACACCGAGCGTAAATTGTCGCGCCGTATGTTACCGCGGGGTTGGTTAACTTTTTCACCCCTTGCAGTACGTAGGGTCTGCCTGTCACACCGCGAAAACTCGAATACAATTAGCGAGAGTCGAGTGCACGGGTGTGGGAACGTTGTCAAAGTTTTACCGGATGGTAAACGGCTCGTTGGGCGCTAAAGTCGCTAATGCACCGAAATTCTCACCGAGATTCCGGGCGAACAAACGATGTCCACTTTTTTTATTTAAACAATTTTTTTATTTATTTCACCGGCAAAAATTAACGCTATCACCGCGCACACACACAGAGCTCAGATGAACGAGCTCGTGCGTAGTTAAATTCGTCACGCGTTCTCGCTTCCACTGTCATCCAAACGAGTATCACGTTCCGTTATAAACACGTCAGTTAAAGCACATTAGTATCGCGATGAATTTTCATCGCATTCGTGTTGGCCGAAATATGAAACACGCTGAAAAAACATTTCTCGACGCTCGACCATCAAATTTTGCGTCCATTTTCAACGTTCAATTTACCACTACGGCAAACCGCGCCAACGCTCGCGGATCGCGTTAATTAATTGACAATTGCAGCTCGAAAATATCCATCGACGGCGGTGAGTATAATAACATTAGAACTCACCGAACAAACACACCGTACCGAATCAATTTCCAATTTCGAGCGGATGTGATTAACGACTGTTTTGCATGTATTTTCGTCTCAGCGTGTTCCACCCGGTAATTGATTGGAAAATCGTTTCTGGCAGGAGTGAAACCCCGTAATTACAGTAGAAATTATTCGACACGCAATTATTTTACCTTGGCGAATTCGCATAGCCAATCGGGAGTCTGGAGAGACTGAGCGATAAAGGGGTATTATAGAGAAGCGGCGCATTGAAAAGGCTCATCTCTTTCGTTTCTTCTTCTTCCTTCTCCTCGGCGTGGTCGTACTTTGCCGTTGTGGCGAAGCTCGCTCGCTCGCCTGGCGAACTAGCCGGGCCGAGAGGAAACGACGGTTTCGGGACCAAGATCAACGCCCCTTGGGTCAGGGTCAGTAGCCTTTGGCAGCGGCTTCTCGCTCGCGCTCGCGATCGCCATCGAGCTCACGTGATTATAGCTAAGAAAAAAAATACATTTCTCTTCCTAAAAGACTCCCATCAGCGCTGTTCAACGTACAGGGGAAGTTCAAAAAAAAAAAAAAAACCCAAACAACTAGCCACCGGACCATACCATACTATACCAATCCAATCCAATCGATACCATCCAATCCAATATCACATCGTAATTAATCAATAATGCATAACGTTCGAAGCGGCTTATCCAGCAAAATTAATTAGATCAATTAATTCCAAATAAAGAATGACTAATTGATGCGGTAATAAATCGATAGAACAGTTTCGAATGCAGGCGAAGGCTGTTTGAAAAAAGGTCAGTTTTGGAGAATGAATTTAGATTTTAATCTACGGAAAAATATTCGCTCCGAGTCTCTCCGACACAAAAAAAAAAAAAATCTGCGAGGTATCAGGTAGATCGGACGAGATTCGCTCTAGGAATTTTTTTTACCAACAGCTTGTACCGCGCGGAGTGTATGAACCGGATCCGGTGAGGTCAGGTAGCAGTAGGGCAGGTCCCGAGCAGGTATGCTGGTCTATCCCCCATTCTAATCTATTCGTGATTCGCATGACAAGTCCGCTGCTAGCCCGGTTTGGCATAAGCCCCGGCTCCGAGCAATCTTTCATGCCGCGTCGGCAACCTTGGCCGTCTAATAGCGTCTGGGAGCCGTCTAGACGGTGGTCTACGGTCTAACGCTTCTAGCACTCTCAGTTTCCCTCCACGAACTCTAACTCTCGACTAACGCGTTATAACCACCGGACGGAGAACAACTCTCCCTCTTTCCGCCAGATTCGTTCTCGATGGAATTTCCATCAGGAGTTACGAGCCCGCGGGCTCTGCGGTTCGGGTGTTTGGAGGCACGAAAAGATAGCCGGGAAATTAGTAGAATCCTGATGAGGATTTGTATCAATTTGTTTGCAAATGTACCGGACGGTGGGGCCAGTTAACTGGTACCGACGCAATGGCGCGTCGCCCACACACACACACACACACGCACAGACTGAAGAGGGGCTTCGACCGTAGACGGAAACGCCGCGGAATCGAACGAGGAATCGCCATTAATCCTCGCCAGCTCGCTTCTCGACGTACATTCGGGGGATACGCGAAAGCTGTACTAGTCGAGCACCCGGGTAATTAGAGTGGAACGTGCTCGCCCGGAGCTCGCAAACTTTTATGCTGCCAAGCGGCCGATGGTTTGGTACTCGCGACGCGTAACAAGCGACTCTCGTTCGATACCTCGAGGGTTGCGCAATCGGGGAGAACGAGAGAGAGAGTTCGTCGATGAGGGGAATAAAATATTGTTCTATTTTGGCAAAAAAAATTAGTTGTGATTAATGGCCGATCGATACAGGATATCAAGGGGGATTCTCGCTGATTCGGTGAACGCGGACAATGACCGACGTCGATGTTTCGGACACTGGATACGTGGACCGCTCTTGGTCACTTTACCGGTTTTGACCATTTTTTTTTATTTACTGTTATTGATGTTGTTTATTTCAAACTGTTTTTTACTCGTGTACCCATTTTGGTAATTCGAGAGTACCCTTATCAATTTACAGCGTTATCCACTATTTCAATTTTTTATTAAGGATATCCTCACCAGAAATGCGAGGAGGGCGCGGGAAAGGAGCTCCGTTAAAGGCGGTAGTCATTGTGCGGGAGAGAAAGGTGATACAAAGCAAGTGTGTTGGAAAGAGATGGACTCTTCGTTTTTTTAACGGCAGTTGAAATCGAGACCGTAAATTTATTCCAAATTTGGACACAGTTTGTGATAAAGTGTGCTCTTCAGTCGCTTAGTTTTTTATTTCAATTGAACAGAAATTGGCGGAGAAAAACGCTACTTTGTATCATTTTTGAGGTTAGATCCGACCCTTCCCATGTTAAAATACGTAACTTGGAAATCATGTTGCAAAAAAACTAGACCGTTAAAAAATCCTGAAAAATTCCAACCAATAAAGCGTGTTTTTTTTCGTAGACTACATAAATTTGATAAAGGTCGAACAGAAACGACTTTTGTGTACAGATATCCTTAATTTTATTGTGTTTAGAGTTTCGTTCTCCTGACGATTAGGGGCCAAAAATTGTATTTACTCTCATTAGTGTTGTTTATTTCATACTGTTTTTTACTCGTATACCGATTTTGATCATTCGAAAGTACCCTTGTCAATTTACAAAAAAAAAAAAAAAAACATCGAGTGGATAACCACTGGTTGTTTTTTTTTTACTTGATTGTATTTAGAGGTTCGTTCTTTCGAAGATTTGTGGCCAAAAGTTGACAAAAGGTGGTCATAACCGGTGCATCGATCCCGTGCGGTGGGAAAAACTTTGTAACGAGCTACATGCGATAACTTCGTTGTAGTAGTTGGCAAAGCTCTTCCGGCAGGTCGAGGATGGAATGGGACATACACACTATAAGACAGACCGGACTCATTTCTTTGATTCTTTTCACTGCTGTCTCCTTCCTCTATTGGTTCCCCTGTCGAATTTCTTCTACCAATATTTTTCTTCCTCCTCGACAGTGTTCATAATGTCAACGATGAAAATATATATATTTTTTTTTCGCGGACACAAAAGGAATGTCTCATCTCGAATGGAGGACACGGGGCCATTTTGCCCCGCTCTCTCCCGATGCCCCGCTCCAGAAGCGGACGGGGTTGAGACACGGCAAATAAATGAGGATCTTTTGTCCGAGACATACACACGGTCGGTTTTTTTTTCGACCGCTGACGGGCTCGGAGGATCACGTGTAACGATTACATATCGTTTGAGACGCAACGTGCCGGCGATGTGTTACGGCCGAGCTGCTAGAAGAGAGCATAAGCCGTTCTCAACGAGTTTGGCTAGATTCGCTCGCACGAATATATTCTGCATGAAAAAAAAACAAAAAAAAATACATATATGAATACCTCGTCTGGAAGCCGAGCGAGAGCACAACATCTAAGTCGAAAACGGCAGACAGGTTCGTTGACCTCAATAGAGTACCGTAACGAGAAGGCATCCACCTTAGATTACGAAATTGCCAGCCGGTTCGTCAATTAGGACTCGAAACTCACTATTCCTGCTCACGCGCTATGGATTTTACGGCTCGCCGTAAAAGCCCTCAGGGCGAAATCCGATGCGAGAATGGGCCCGAAGACACGGAGGGATAAGTCACCGGTAACGCTTGGCTGCCTTCGAGCATGCACATTGATCACACCTCCGTCTTTCCGATCCTCGTGGAATTCACGCGCTCGCAAAGCTTCTCCATTTCGGATAACAATGAATCCAATACACTGATCACTTCGAGCTCGTGACTAGAGTACTAACCTCAATAACAAAGTATCGGGAGGCCTTGATGAAAAATATTGTGACGCGACGAAGCTCCAGCATAGTAAACAAAACATTTCGTAAAAACAGAATACGATTTTTCGTTAAAAAAATTTGTTAATCGACAAGCTCGTTTGTTCAGGTTTCAGTACACAAATTGTCCTTTTCTTTCCACGTGTCATTAACAATTTTAGGTTATACTTTTGTTTTAAAAACTGGAGCCGGTTGGTGTGAAAAATAATAAAAAAAATATTGTGGAGGTTTGTGGACGTTTGTGGACGATAAGTTGTAAAAAGCACAAAGTTGCTTTTACTGTGTACTCGATACATATGTCGGTAGACCAATGTTTACAGCTAGCGATCGATGTGACGTAGCTCCGGCGACGTGGAGCAAACCTAGAACCGACACTAAAAAAGTACAGTTAACGTTCACGCGTACGCTGTAAAAATAAATTGTAAGTTTAGTGTACTGGAGCTTGAAACTTGCTTACATTACTTACATTAATTAAACATTAATGTTATTTCATAAAATCAAAATACCAGATATTACCAAATGTTTTGCCCAAAATGTACAAAAACTGGTATGAAAAATAAGAAATGTTATTGTAAAATTGCAAAGCACATGTATTTCAAATTTCAGAAACAGTTTATGTAAAAAAAAAACTTCCAATACCGTTCATCAATTATCAACCAAATTTTTTTTTTACCGGTGTTTTACTAGTTTTTTTTACCAGTACTGAGTGAATCCCGAAGTGGCACAGTTTCCGTTGAAGGAAAAAATAGTAGGTTCCGTCGCTGACAACCATAGCGGTTGATGCGACGTTGAGTAAAAAAAATGAATCCAACACCAACGAAAATCGTCAACGGCAAAGTCGAGAAAACAATCTGAAAAATTGAATGATTAAAAAAAATGTTGAACATTATTTTCTTTGGTCCAACAAAATCGACAAAATTTCGTCAAACTTCTCGGAGGAGTTGAAAGCATCAGGACACCGGGATGCGCGAGAACAGGAACACAAGAGTCAAGACGGAGTTTGCCGGTTGGGCGGTATAGTGTTTCCGGGTTCCAGCGTTGTGGTATCCGATATCGGAGCCGGCGAGACTAGACGTATATCGAAGCACCGGGACAACATTAGTTACAGACGCGTTTTCAGGCTCGGTACAGTATCAAATGGGGCCCGAACTGCGAAAGAAACGGCGAAGACATTCCGGGTAAATTGCCAATTTCTTCGGTACCGTGGGAGTTTTCACCGGCGAATAGAATGCGAGGAGGAGAACGAGGATGGGGGCGGATGGGATGCGAAGAGACCTCCGGATAGGTGCAGCGCTCATGAAATTGAAAACAGAGTCGTGAAAACGCGTGTTCAACCCCGACTCAAAGCTGGCTCGCTCCAGCTGCGCTCTTCATCGTTCGCAGCGAAACACGCGTCCTCGAACCACCTTAATCCCCCCCCCCCCCCCCCCCCCCCCCCCCCCCTGTTTGCTTCGATATCGTTGGCGACTTATTGATTATCCGGTTACACAAGAGTACGGCTACGAAGTTGGCTGGCGTCCCAACCGCTGAGCTCGTTGATAAGTGGACTTCGAATCGCGTTCCTGGATTCCCCGGAGCGGCGGAAGACTGCGATATCGAGGAAACTTCGAGGAGAGCATTAGAATTCTCTGTACAATAATTTACTCTCGAGTACTTGAAAGTTCAAAGTCCGCTAATTTTTTTTTTTTTTTTTTTTTTGCAATTCACAGAGATTCTGGCGTCGCAATTAGGGAAATCGACTCAGCCGGTAAACTTTCATCTTTTATCCACTGAATTATTTCGTTTTCCGGCCGACTGATATATATGCGCGAAAGCTGCCATTCGAGGACTCGAAGGGAGATTGTTTCTAGCCGCGTTGGAACCAATACGGTCGACCAGGTTGGCCAAGTCGGCATCCTTAATGCATTACCGATTGATCACTTTTCCACGATTCGCACGAACAATCGAGCAATCACGGAAACGTGCGGTCACGATCGAACCGCGAGAAATCCATCACATTCCAGCGAGAGTCTCGGGGTTGCGATACGGTCAAGAATCCGGGGAGAATTCCAGATACAAAGTTCGAACAGTCTGCTGCGAGGAAAGACGGGCCAATAAATCTGCGAGGAAAACGAGAGAGCGTTCGGTGGGTTCCCGAGGGAACGTCACGAGCCAGCTAAAGTACGAAGTACGAGGAGACGTATACCGCACTGGGGACGAGATCGAAGGGATCCCCGATAAAAACAGCATTATTCGCGGGTACGAAGAAAACCCGGACACCCTCGATAAAGCTGGAAAGTGCTAGTTTTTCTTACTTTTCTTTTTTATTATTTTATTTCCATTTTTTTTTTTTTGTAGAGACTCGAACCACCCATGGCTCGTACTCGCGCAGAGAGACGCGGGTCGCAATGCTCTCAGTAGCGGCGTTCCTGCTTTTCTATGAATTTTCCCGGCCAACGCTTCGGGGCTGCCGGCGGCAGCGAGAAGCCAGACCGACTCTCGTCGGGAACACCGGCGCAATCTGAAATTCACGTCGGAAAAGAGAGAGACTTGACAAGAAAGCTCGGCGGGGGGGGGGGGGGGGGGGGGGGTGGGGGGGGGGGGGGGGTTGCAACGCACAGGCCATCACCCGCGGCGTGTGTACGCCTCGATGGATCCATGGCATTCCGGCACCGGCGGTGGAAACGGGAGGGCAGATTAGAAGGAGGAAGATAAAAATATGACAATGCGCGAGAAAATTCCAAGGGGCAAAAAAGGCTCTTCTCCATTGTGGATATCCACTTCCGGTAGACTACCTCGCCGGTGACGCTCGACGCTACTGCGGCGCAGACGCATCCGGTGGAAGTTCGGTAGGAAAAGACGTCGCGCTGCGTAACTTTTCACTGCTTAGGTGCACACAAATATACCATCGGGATGATATAATCTTGAAGGAAGATTAATAATAAATATCTTACATTTCTTTGCGGCTGTTTCATTTGAAATGTACACACGCCTGTATCCGGTGTACGAAATTTTTTATTTCGACATACGCAAGGAGAAAAAAACATTGTTGGGACAACAAAAATTTTGTTACTGTAACTCATTTACCTGGTTAACATAGGGACAACAAAATATTTTGCTGCCACGACGATAAATTATTAACGATCCACATTTTATTAGAGAAACAGAACTATTTTTCTCCGTGCGCCACTTCCGGTTTCGAAAATTCATTTTTCAACCGGAAGTGACATCATGCCTGAAGTACGTCGATGCCAGTCTGGAAATCTCATTTTTCGACCGGATGTGACGTCATACCGGAAATACGTCACTTCCGGTCTGAAAATCTCATCTTTCGACCGGATGTGACGTCATACCGGAAATAAGTCACATCCGGTATGAAAATCTAATCTTTCTTCCGTAAGTCACGTATTTCCTGTATGGAGTCACTTCCGGTCGAAAAATGAAATTTTCAAACCGGAAGTGACGCACTTTCGGTATATCTCCGGAAATCTAAATTTCCGATTGATAGTCGTACACGAAATGAAGTTCCGAAGAAGAGCCCACGTAGATTTTGAAGTAGATGCAGATGGAGTAGTCAACTGCGCCTTTGCTTCCTTCCTACGACGTTCTTACCGTTCATCGTTATCGCTCGTTGCACTCGTGCCGCCGTCATCCTCTCACGTCCTATCGCTGAAAGCGAGAGCGTCATATTCCCCTTTCGATTTCGACAAGATCAATATTTAATTCTCGTCGCCTGCAACGCCTGCGAGCCTTTCGAAGACTTTCGTTCGTTTACGGTATGGGCGGCGAAAAAAAAAAAGCGAAGAGGCGTCCGGAGGTTCTCTTATTTACACACGGCAGTCCGCTGAACTTTTGCCAATGCGAAGATTTATAATTTACCATCGAAGGGATATATCCGGCAAACGGGACGCGGAGTTGCAGTATTAATGTTCACTGCCTCGGCGTTCTTTTCTTTTTTAGTTTTTTTTTTTTTCTCTCTTCAGCTTATCGGAAATAGATGGGCAACCCCATTAATCTCCGATCCGTTGAAATTATATCGGAAATACTGCTGTAAATGTATATGTATATACCCCTCGAGCGTCAAGTTTTTTCCCAGAATCACATAGATTGGGATTCGAAATCCGTTCCACCCTGTTCCGCTGTCGCTCAAACGAGAGAACGATTCTCTCTGTCCCCGTCGCTGGGTACTCGCTTCCACCCGCTTTCGATTAAAATTCCACCGTAATCCAGTGACGATCGGGCGACAGGAGAAATTCTTTGTATACCTATATTCAGTCGCGCAAACTCTACCGATCCACGGTAATTCCGTAAAATCGACGCTGGCTTCGGAATTTCAGCGTCTCTTCGGTATTATATAGATGTTTAATGAAAAAAAAAAATTGTACGTAAAAATTAATTACGCAAGCTGCAACTACAGTGTGTTAGTGTATTAGTTCAACGCAGATAATCTATCTTGGGCCGAACAATTTTTCAACTTTAATACAACTTCATAATAAACAGCGTAGTTCCTAGAAGCACCAAAATGTTTGCCAGTCCGAAGACCGCCTCGGATTACATCGATTAATAACGAGCTGCGGCAAAATGCTCCGAGAAAGGAAAACGCCCGGAGGCAGCTCGGAGTGTGCTCCATTCGGTCACAAAAAAACAACAAAAATCCATTCATACATATAGCACCATTCATACATCTAGCTCTTTCAGCTCGAAAAAGCGAGGTGTTTTGATGTCGGCAACGAGTAACCGCACGTAGAAAAATCATTTATTTGACGGGCGTCTCGCAAATAAATATTTATTTGGTTGCAATAAATATTGTAACGTATTCGCGGAATGAAAAGACACTGCGTATTATATAAAGAACAATGTGCAAAATGTTTATTATCTTGAAAGATATTTCGTAACATCACGTGACCGTGGATCCGTCAGTTCGTGTTAAAGTCCCGAAACAGACTGACTGTCAAATCTACGATCGTTGCGAAGTCGATCGTTTGTTCGTCCGTCAAATGTCCTGCCGTCCGAGCGGTTCTTCTTGACCGCTTACCGAAGATAATCGTCTATCCTATACCGCGTACGATATTCGTTACAATATGTATTTGATTTAAGTAAATATTTATATAAATTTAAGTAAATATTTATATAAATTTAAGTAAATATTTATATAAATTTAAGTAAATATTTATATAAATTTAAGTAAATATTTATATAAATTTAAGTAAATATTTATATAAATTTAAATATTTATGAAAATCAATAAAGATATTCATTTAAACCAAACAAAAAGTATAGTATAGTATTTATTTCCATTGTATGGCTTCAGTTGCCTTTCACCTTATCTTACATATGACAAAATATCAAAATTCTTAGATCCGCTCTCTTCCCACAAATCACTGTTGCCACACCAGTTAGCTCACATACGTATCCCATAGACTTAACCTAAAGAACACGGGTAGCATAATACTGTAAACCAAACAAATATTTATTAGCGTGTGCCCGTCAAATAAATTATTTTTCTGGTTGCGCCGCAGGCGAAAAATGGTTCCCAGCACATTCGCAGCCTGGTTTACTCCGTCCAGTAAACCGAGGTCTCAGCAGATCCCAATTGCACCGAGTCGACTTGAAAAAGAAATTGGTTCGGTCAGCGCTCGCGTATTTGAAGTAGCCCGGAAGGGCTGCGGGACGGCGAAATTGGTGTCTGCGGCTCGTCGGAAGGTCGCGGTGCTGCGGGAGCGAAAACGTACGGGAAAGCACGTTCGTCGCGTCATTCGTGATTTGGGTCGGGCCAGTGGAAACCCTCTTCCTCATTATGCAAAATCGCTGAATCATGGCCGACGACGACGGAGTTGCAGGACGTTACAGGATGCTACACCTAACCCATATTTCATATATTTTTTTCTTCGGTATGATTTCAGCTGGTTAACGGGCACGACGGGCCGAGGTACATATGCGAGACCGAGGTATTGGAGGAAGTCGCTCTCGTCGCAGCCAGCAACGCCGCCGACTACACATCCCAGGGAAATCACACGAGCAAAAATGCGAACGGAAACATTATCACCCTGACACTGAAGAATAATCATCTGATCGTCGAGACCGAGGAACGGGCTGTAAGTACAAGGAAGGCAACTTGCCTCCGGGCGCGCCCCTGACAACCCGTCGGTACCATTCCTTTATACGACGGATATTGAAAAAATAATAACAACAATACCTGACACAAAATGCGCGGAAAAAAGTTCAGACACTTTTAATGAATTTTACTCCGAGCTCGGATAGCTCGTTCCAAGACAAACTCAGACGCGTTTCTCGACGATCTGCTGGCAGGCAACATGGGGGAGGAAAAAAAAATTAATGCGGCCGTCACGAGAAAGAAATTAAGAAAGTAACAGTAATAATAAACGGTAAAGAACTCTGGAGAGACAGGGCCGAGAAATAAAGCGAATGTTTCGTTAATTAAGAAAATTAATATTCCTCGTAAAATGCTTGAGCAAATAACAGCGAGTTCACCCAAGTGAACGTATAATGAATTCACAGGAGACGTAGCTACGTCGTTCGCAAAATGAAAACAAATTTGTTTTTTTTTTAATATGAAAATAATAAATTTAATTTCAATTCAATTTTTTCTCGCAAGCATAAATAGCTGTATCTCGCGACTAGTTCGTCGTACATCCATCGGGGATCTGCAGCCGGTAACGAGAGAGCATGACTCACCATCGGAGTTTCTCGAATTACGAGGACAATACGATTCTCTCATTATCTACGCGCTTCGCTCGATCGGTGACGCTCCAACAATAGTGCGACAAAACGCTTATAAAAAAAAAAAGAAAATATACCGGCCTTCGAAACTCGAGAGTATCGAAGCGAAGAGAGAGAGAGAGAGAAAAAATAACACAAAAGCCTTTGCTATCGGCGCGCCAAGTCTGTCTCCGAGGAGTGAACGATTAACCGGCGAATTGGCGCGGTTCGCCTGGATTTTGTCGAGAAAATGTGCGCTTTGTCGTATACCTCAGGGAGACGTTTTCCTTTGATAACGGGAACACGTTCGTAATTATCAAAGTTCCCGTTTCGTGCAACTGAGTTCGGGGGGATGGAGGGGGGGGGGGGGGGGGGGGTGGAGAAAAGGGGCAGCGACCGAGACGAATAGAGAAGTCGAAGGTTGCGAGGCAATTCCACTTGCCGCCTATAGCCCTACTTATACAACATAGATGTATATATGTCCGGTGCTATACAGCATCCGGACGGTTGCTCGGTAAAGCGCATCTCTCCCGGGATCGAGAGCACGAAGCGCGAGTAACTCCTGGCTTCGGCTGTGAACTGAGAGGGACGTTTCGTACAAAGCCGCCAGACTATCGAACAACGAAAGGGCGTGGATTCCGACCCGAATCGTGGCGCAGCGGAAGAACGAAACCGACCGAGCAAAAGCTTCGAGGCCCGGTGAGCAACTCGCAGCTCTCGGAAAGCTTACCAGGTCCTGCGAAAGAGAGCCGTTTGCGCGAATCGTCGGGCAATGTATAACGAGGGGTCTTTGCGGAAAAGTGGCAAATCTACCACACCGATTTCGTGTTAAATATACATTTAATTTAAAAATGAAAATTCATTCGACGTGGATGATTGTCCGAATTGCCTCCCAGTAGGGTGGACCTTAAATTGTAAATTTCAGAATTCTCTGGGGGCCGCCCCGTATTATCGTGGGGTCTATAAAATAAAAAGGTGATGAGCGAAGAGTCCCCGAAATTAATGCATCTTTAGAGGCCGCTACCGGCTATTAAAAAAAATTAAAAGCTTCGGCACATGTGAATTTAAAGTCAAAATGAAAAATTCGAGATTTCCTTGGAGCCAATTCGCACTTCCAAAGTATAACGGAGAAGAAAAAACTCTTCGAAATCTCTGTGAAATCGAAGCACTTTTCGCGGTCGCTACCGAGAGTTAAAAAAACAATGTCTTCGACAATTGTTGCTAATAGTTACAAAATGTTGTAGAAGGTAAAAATCTGCCACGGAAAAATAATCATTCATTAAGATATGTTTACTGTAACAAAAGGTGAATAAAAAAAAAAAAACTGACGATTTTTCGTTTCTGGTAAAGGGAGTCGACAAAGTCCTGCATTGGTCGAAAAGTATGAAATCTCTGTCGACGAACGAAGGAAACATTTTATTTACCTAATACTCTTTCACAGCCGAAACGAGACTACTCTACGAGACCTTTAAAAATGCATTAATTTCCGGGAGCCTTCGCACATCACATTTTTATTTTATATACCTCACGATAATACGGGGTTGTGCCCAGACAATTTTAAAATGTTCAATTTAAGGACCACCCTACCTCCCAGTGTATGGACTTCGAAAAAAATGTTATATATGGTCGTTTTGTGATCCCGAATGGTACGAACGGGGTGAGATGTACGAGTGAGACGTTCAAACTGTCCAAGCCCGATCGAACAATATTGACTCGTCCGGTCGAGAACCTGGCGAGAGGTGTCAGAGCGCCCATGGTAGGTTGCGTTAATGGTAGGATAATGCATGCGATCGACAGTCAATGCCTCGGAATCGCCCGAGCTACCGTCGGTCCTTCATGAATTCCCCCTTAGTGCTTTGTACTGCCATTTATACGCACACAGACTGCACCCGAGTTGCTCCAGCGCTGTCGCCGACGTCGGCGTATTTGTACGATCGATGGAGGATGTTCTCGACGAAGCTTGAGTACCTCTTATTTTCTCCCTGGTCTGGTACCGGCAGCTCGTCCTCGTCGCAAAACGCCGCCGGTGCTCCGCTTCGATCACTATCCTCGATGGCAATTATCTCGGACTTTTTCCTGCGAAGACGGTCGAGGGTCTGAGCAACATGTTCTATGAAATTTTATGCCGAAACGGCTGGAGCTTGGAGGAGAAAGGGGCCAAAATTGATTTGAGATGAAACTGTTCTTTTTTGTGCCCCACGAAAAATTGGAAAAAATTGGTACATTTTGCCCCGCTCTGCTATAGAGGAGAGCGGGGCAAAATGCCACCGGGGCAAAACGGGATAATGAGACAAAACGCAATTCTCCAATAACTTTGAGATGGTGGCGAGGGTGGTACGTGGGGAAAAACAGGTTTGAAAATCCGGATTTATCGTTGGGACAAAATGGGGCATCCAAAAATCATTGGAAAATTGAGTTTCGCCCTCACAGTCCCGTTTTGCCCCGCTGTGCCATTTTTCCCCGGTCTCCCCTATGACAAAGCTAAACCCTCCGAGTCGATGAAAGTCCCATGTATGGCCTTCCAGGGTTAAACCCGCTTCCTGTTGTCAGCCGAGCTCCGTAGCCAAAATCTCCTCGTCTAAGATGAAGCGACTTCGTGCGACGGGCGTTTGTGATCCAATGTAGTTCTACAAGGTAAGAGCCAACGAACGATAGAGGATGTTCTCGACTAAGCTTCTTTTCTCCCTCGTCTGGCACCGGTTGCTCGTCCTAGTCGCAAAACGTCATCGATGCTCCGCTTCGATCCTCATCCTCGATGGCAATTATCTTAGACTCTTCCCTATGAAGACGGTACAGGGACTGAGCGACGCGCTCTATGAAATTTTATGCCGGTTTGGCTGAAACTAGAGGAAAGTGGGGCAACATTTATTTGAGATGAAACTGTTATTTTTTATGTCTCAAGAAAAAATTGGCAATACGGGTCCGTTTTGGCCCGCTCTTCTATATGACAAAGGTAAAATCCTCCGAGTCGACCGGAGTCTCAATATGCCTGCCCATCCAGGGTTAAACTCGCTCCTTGTTATCAGCCGAGCTCCGTGGCCAAAATCTCCTCGTCTAAGACGAAGAGACTTCGCGGGCGTTTGTGATCAAATGTAGTTTTACAAGGTAAGAGCCAATGAACTCCTGTCCTTGGTAATTTCCTCCTCGAGTTTCCTCGAAACGTGCTTCAATTACCGGGACGAGAGAGTCGCGGGTTCTCGTCGGGAACGGGGAGGACGGGTTGCCGCACTCAGGAACAGTTTAGTATCGGAGCGTAGGTGGAAGCTCCGTACGAGATTCGCGCTATCAATATATCGTTCGGCTGGCGTACGCCGGATGGGACGATAAGCGATGTAGATCGGGGAAGAGCGAGGGTACGAGGTCACGAGGGCGGATCGATGTCCCGAATGTCAAGCCGAGTGTGACACTGTGTTAGGCCGGGCGCGAGAGAGGCTCGAACGAACCCTTCTCGGCGATGCGATCGAACCCCCGATACCGAGCTCGCGTTAACCCACAAAACTCTTACGGCGTGGCATCGCGTCCCTCTTGCGCGCTCTGCACTCTTCACTCACACCCGATGTACGGTCTCGTTATAATATTCCGGAGGATAGGTACTTACTTCGGTGGAGCCGGGGCTATATGGCGCACGGCGATAAGGAGTAACAGCTCTAGTTGTCGCGATAACAGACAACCCGTTAGGCTTTACGAGCACCCAAGGGTGGAACTCCTTTGTTAGAGACACATGCAAAGTATCTCGCGACTGACGACCCACACGTCGGCGGTGTCGTTGATCTTGTTGGGAAATATCCATAGGTCAGATCCATCGACTTCACCGGAAGTCTTATGAAAAATTAAATGAATTGCTCCAAAGGATTAGCTGAACTTGAGATCTAAGAATATTTTTTTTTTTTTAAATACAGTAATTTAACATGTATCTGTGGCGTCGTTTTGTTCGAAGGTGACGATGGAAGACGGCGGCAAGTACCAGGACAACAACTGCTCGTTCGTCGTCGAGGCGCAGCCGGGATATCGTAACTCGGTGAGCCGGGTGAGCGATCAGCAGGCTCTCGTTCATCGCGAAGAAAATCCAGAGGATCGTGCCTCGGGTAAAGTTATTGTCGCTCACTCCATCTCTGAACTCTGGATTCTCATACTTGTTCTCTCGCGTCCTCTCGATGCGGAGACTTCCGTCGCGCTGGCTTCCATTTTTTTTTTTTTTTTCTTTTTTTTCTTACATTTTTTATCTTACTTCTTTCAGAATTCGATAAGACGAAGCTCTTCGGGAGCACGAACACGGGCCTGTCGCAGTCGGATCTCTCAATATCGAGTCTCGGCTCGATAAATCACAGCTATCGTTACGGAAATCAGGTGGAGTACGAGACGGGTCACATCGGTTATCCGATGTACGGAAACGGAGTGGGAGCTTACGAGTCAGAGACGACGTCGCGGATACTCGAGGGCGGTTCCAAGTGGGTGGAAATCGAATATTCTCCGGACACCGAGAAGACCCTCCTGAACGAGTCGAAGGCTTCCAGTATCGAGAAATGGGTGGAAACTGATTACTCCGCAGACACCGATAAGACGACGCCCAACGACACCAAGAATTCCATCCCCGAAACTAACGATAAAGTAAGATTTTTAATCATTGGTCAATCGAGAGTTAAACAACAAATCGTCGTTGTTGCTTGTCATGCTTAACGAAACACCGAAGAATACGAATTACTTGTTCTGTACAGTTGTCGCTGATCGAGAGGCAGAACAACATCGAAGCCTCCCAAGATTCGGGCTCGTCGATGGAGCACCAGGACTCGACAGACGCGAGTAACTCGACCGACACCGTCAGGTCGAATCCTAATCTCCAGGTCAACGGCACGACGCCGAACAAGCTGGAGTCCATGGAGCGGAAGAGTCTGACGAACGACTTCAACGACAAGACCGCCGACTCTAACAAGCCGGTGATAACCGGGGTTCTGCTGAAGAACGACACTCAGGAGGACACGTTTCAGGAACAGCAGAGAAAGTTGGGCAACGGTACACTGACGCCCGAGCACAAGAGCAACGAAGTTACGACGAACCGGGAACCGAAGATCGAGGCCACAAGCGCTTTCGTACCGACTCACAAACGAAGCGGAAGCATACCGCCCCGATTGATCGAGGAAACTATGGAGATCGATCGAAAGAAATCGATGGACATCTACAGCCAGATAAAGACGAGTACGAAGAACATCCTACCGGGACTGAGTCCGAAATTCGCGTTGCTGCAGAACGAGGTTAGCCCCGTCGAGGAGAAGGAGAGTTAATCGATCGAAAAAGGCCGTCATCACGCTGTTTTCGCGAGCGGTTTATTTATCGACGAACCACTCCGTTGGCCCTTTGGGAAGAGGCTTATCAGACTGTCCGACAGCGATGAGCCGCAAAGTGCAGCGCGGAGCGAAGGAACCGAATGTCCCCTCGTTGCGGCGTACACTGGTGGAGACAAAATTGGTTAAATCTCCGAGAAATGCATCGTGCGGGATGCGAATGGCGTGTGACGGAGGGACGGAGGGGGATTGGGAGCAGGAAGACGGAGAAAGGCAGAGATTGAAGTTGCGGAACAACCGTGGTTCGGGTCGACAATATAGCCTAATGACCAACACCTCCCGGTACTTCCCGGACAAATTTACCGGAAAAGACAGCGCTGACGGAATCGTCGAAGCGAACAATCGGCGGCTAACGAACTCGCCCGTCCGTCGGCCCTGGATCGAGCGTACGGAGGGCGATGCGGCGTTAATTTTCCGACATCCGCAGACCAAACGCGGACGAGAACTTATGCCCGCAGGAGTCGGAGAAGTTGGGACTTTTGCGGATAGACACACCGATTATTTTTGGGAGGTCGTCGAAGCGATTCACTTGGTTTGGAGAATTGTTTCAGATTTGGGCGATGAAAGAGTCGAATGGAATTGTTCGCCGGTGTGAGTGAGCGGAATGGAAAACGAGGTTCGAGCAACAGCGATGATGCTTAGGAGGGGACAATAGGCCTTGCGAATTTTTGACATTTGTTCTGTTAGTCGTTGATCTATTGTGCGGGAAAATGTACCAGGAAACATTGTACCAGGGAACACTATTGGGGTTGGCGACTGCGCCAAAGGAGGTTGTCTCCGGAAACTTGCGGTCTCAATAGTGTTTTTATCTTTTTTTTCCTGTGAGGGGTGTGAGTAAGATTGTTGATACCGACGATGTATGGGGTGAATACGGCTCGGTCATGTGTCATTGATTTACGTGCTAATCGGGGCGGGCCATATTCGCTTTTACCCTGAGCGGTGTATCGGGATGGTTGGAAGATGATGCACCAAAGAGAAGAGCCGAAGTTTGCAATAATTCGAGTATTGGCTGCTCTATAATACGAATTAAGGGAAACCGGACGAGGTGGCGAAGTTTGGAAAGGAGGCACGGACCAAGGATGTCCGGAAATAAATAAGGGAGAAAAAAAATATGGATTCCGAATCTCGATCCCGAAAATGCAAAGATTTTCGTGACGATCGATCGACCATTTTTTAATGACTTTAATCGCTGAACGAGAAGCGAATATAAGTACACACGACACAAACGGAAGGTCCATTGGCGAATAGCCGATCTCTAGCTCGTAAGTTGTCATTCCTTTTTTGAAGGGCAAAATTTCCTGATAAATTCTATGCACGACTGTCGGGTTCGGAGCTTTCGCGCATAGACGCAGGGCGGCGACATCGGCGAATGAACGGTGTTTCAGATTATGAACACTTCATTTTAATTCATTTTATAATGAAATCGTGATATATTTATTAAAACGTTTCTGTCACTGGTGCATCGAAGTTTCATTGAATTACAGAATATGCAACGAACACCGCTCGGCAGTTTCCAAAACTTGCCAATATATACAATAAACAAAACAACTGATTGCTCAGCACATTAAATTTTGTTTCGAAATAACATTTAAAAAAATTCATAATCGATGTCCAGTGGTAAAACGAATTTTTCTTTAAAAATCTTAAATGCCCATTCGCCGGTGACCTCCATTCTGTGTAAAGAAATACGTTCGCGCGAACATGATGTGAATTCTATAGTGCCAAAATAGTTCCTTAAGACTTCGAACTACGTAAGACGATAAATGTTCGCGGTTACGTAACGCGACATATATTATTATATATTATTATATATTATTATATATCATTATATATCTGTTTCAAGTATTAATACTACGTTATCGATTTCAAATTTTATATACGGTTCCGTTGAATATTACTAAAACACATTATTGACATTGTTAACGATCCTATTGCGTGAGTTTATCGTTAATAATTGTTTTCGTCAAAGTATGAGTCCTCTCTATCTCTCTCCCACTGTCTCTTTCTCTTTCTCTCTACTAGCCTCGAACGATAATAATCCGTTAGGTATGCGTATCCCGTTGTTTCGACACTCGACATTTTTTGCATTGGTTATCTCCGCCCTTAAAAAAATCTGCACTATATAATTAACATCGAACGAACGTGAGACGATTGACGCACGGGAGACGATAATTTCTCGATGCCAATCCGGTCGTCACTGGGTAACGACGATTGATGGCATACAATTTTCAAGTCTCTTCGGTAGACACGACATTTTAAGCCGCAGATACGCGAATTCGATGTGAAACACTGTAAAATAGACTTTTAGCCGTCATTACTGTTAGCGATAAATCGACCCCCCGCGATTCGAGTCCCGAGTCTTCATTTTGCATTACCCGATTTTTCCCCCATAGCTCTAAGAAAGTCCATCACTGCTGGGTATGTCGCAGGACGATGACGTTCCGTAATCATTAGGTCATAGATTAATCTAGGGTGCTAACGCAACGAGGGAGGCGGCTACTATAGATTTTATATAAACGACAACCCATTAATGTCCGACGTACTTCTAGAGTCCATCGTATAATCTATCGACTGTTGTTCATTAATCGTAGACGAAAATTTATGAAAAAAAAAAAAAAACAATAAATAAAAAACAATAATTCGTTGCGATCGGTTAACAGATTTATTTGATCTTAGACGGCTCGTTCATAATTCAGACGTTTGATTGCAAACATATTTTTTACTCGGAGAAATTATTATTATTATTTTTTTTCTCGATACACGATATAGAGAAACGCGCACAGAGAAGATCGCCCGAATCCGGTGACTCGAGTACACGAGTAGCGCGAGGATCGAATTACCGTCGAGGCGCGAGCGACGAAGGATCGGTTTTGTTTGCACAGCCTTTGAGCCCGTGTCACGCGACACCTTTACAACACCTGTTTTGTGCGTGTCTGAGAGAGAATAACGATCGATTATGAAACGGCCGATTTATCGTTTTTTCCCCCCTTTATCGAATTTCGTAGCGCGGTCATGTATCCTAATCGCGAAGAACGAAATATCGAGGAGACGCGGCGTAAGATCGAGTTAGGGTGTAAGAATAACGTTGTTCTTTTTTTTTCTTCATTTTTCATGTAATTTTTTTTTTTTTCGCTCTCACTCGACCCATCGATACAGCGTAAAATTGTATTAACGTACGGTGATCAATAAATCCTATGGACTGGATGCGATCTATGATTTATCAGAGTGTCACACATTAACGATAAGTCATCATACTATAGACGTTAGATAAAGGCGAGTCTCGAGGGACTTCATAACTCAACCGTTCCATACGATCAATTAAATATAATCGTAGGATATATTTGTAGCAAGGAACTCGCGAGTTCATGTCAATTTTTTCGGATGAATCTATCGCGATCTCCAACGATTAAACTTAAGCTTTCAGCCGAGATTGTGATTTTTCATGGGACACGCGTTCCATGAGAAAAAAAAGAGAAAAACAAAAAAAATAACCAAAACATAAACGAATTCCTACACCATTTTTTTTCACCCCGTTGTCCGATGTACTGTGTGTGTGTGTGTGTTTGCATGCGCGAGTGGATGCGCGCGTGTATGTGTGCAGGTCGAAATGGAACGAAAAAATTCGAAAGTAAACAATTGCTATCGTGCTACCTAAAAAATTAAGAAAGTCCAATTTGGACCTGTGACAAATTCATTTACGCTAATCGCTAAGGTACCATGTTGTATATGTCAATTTATTTTGCAAAATAAATTATTAATAATAGATTTCCACAGATTGTGAAAAAAAACAAACAATACTTTCTCCCCGTATTTGCGTTGCGGACGACCTTGATCGTAAGTGCGCAATTAATTGCCGTTGCGAAAATAGGTCAGTTCAAACGGTATTGATCGATCGCCTGGTACGATGAAGCTGCTATCTACGACCTGACAGTTGCAACAGCGACCCTGTTGATCGGGGGTAAGTCAACGAAAAAAAAATGGTGAATCTCTGGTGCTGCTGACGATAAATGCGGATGGTAACATATCGAGACCTGCAAAGTTACCACCGCACGGATGGTTGTAACTTCGCCGTTCGACCCCCGTCTCGAGTTAGCAACCCCTATATTGGAGCTTTATCGTTTCGGAACGAATCGCTGCTTTACCGACCGCTGATCAGGCATGACGCTCGTACGGGGGTGAAACTACCCTTACAGTTTTCCGCCACCTGACGGCTCCTCGCCGAGCAAATCGGCTTTGGGGGTCCTGAAAGTTTGACGACGGATAACAACGACCCCTAGCGCGGGAAGCTTCATACAAGAAGTATCACTGAATTATGCATGCGCGTTTTTAATTCGGTAATCAATAGTAAAAACCGCTCGTGCGTCCCCTCCACTGTGCGGCACCGAGCGACGAACTTCTCGAGCCCGGCTACAAGCTACCAGCGACCCTTGTTGATCCGGAAAGGGAGGGGCCGCAGACAGAAAACTCTTCCGCGGGCTTCTATTATGAAAAATTCCTTCGGTACTTCAATTTTTTTCCAAGAATCCAGGCGATTCCCATAGGCGCATTTGCGCCCTGATAACTATTCCGCTATTATACTGCACTGTTAAAATAAATTGTAAATTTAATGTACTGGAAATTGAAATTTGCTTACATTACTTACATTAATTGAACATTAATGTACTTTTTTGTAAAATGAAAATATCAGATATTAAAAGTACAAATCTTTTACAAAAAATTTACAAACATTTTCATTAAAAATACAAATTTCACTGTAAAATTGCAACGCACATGCGGTTGAATTTTCAGAAACAGTTTATGTAAAAGTGCTTCCAATACCGTTCATTAATTTTCAAACAAAATTTTTTTACAGTGTGTACTATTCTGTGGGTCTTGGTGAGTTGTGCACAATAATGCGGTGCATTATCGTCCTGTGGAAAAAAAAAATCATTTCTCGACCGTAAATACGTCACGTCCGCTTTGAAAATTTCATTTTTCGACCGGAAGTGAAGTCAAACCGATAAGACGTTACTTTCGGTTGAAGAATTGAAATTTTCAAACCGGCAAACACGCAATTCTCGTCCGACTTCACTTCCGGTAGAAAAATGAGAATTTCAAACCGGAAGTGACGCATTTCCGATACATCTCTGAAAATGTAAATTACCAGTTTCTAAATTCCATGTTCTATAGCGAGGGTGAGAAGAGTTCGAGCCACAACAACCTGCTAGTTTTTAAAATATTTGTGCCTGTGTATTATTTTACACATTAACATTTTACACGATCCATAAAAATGTTTGTAAAAAGTATGAATTAATAATTATTTAGTCCGTTAATATACAGTACTTTATATAATGACACAACGCTCTCGCTACCAACTTTTAAGAAGCATTATCACATTACGATACATCATTGGACCGAAAAATAATTTCGAGAGAAAAAATAAAATTATAATAACTTTCATAATATCACGTGCGGCAGGGAGTTTTGGTAGCAGCGGGAACAAAACCGAAAGAGAGCCAGCGAGAGCCAAATAGCTGCGACAGTTAAAACGTGCGGTCCTCGGATCCGTTCGTAATGACTGTTTATTAAACTCGATCCGCAAAAACGGAACAGGTGCGCGCTCACCGACGGAGGAGCGTCATTAAACTCTCCGCGAAAGTCTATATCGCGTCGCGACCGTCACGAGCGGGTGCGGTAGCGCGCTCCGAGTCGGTGCCGGTTTTATAACTCCTTCGTGCAGACATTTCGCTAATTTGTTTCTTCCTTTGCGAATTTCAGCCTCACGTTTGTGCCCAACCGTGCAGCGTTCGCCAGTTCGCGGGCTCGTCGTTAGAAAGAAAAATAATAATAACAATAACAATAAATCCACGAGATCTTGAGAAATTGCGCAACGGGCCTCAAAGTCGTACAGCAAAGCGCTACATTTTTCCCTCCACAGGGGCAACAAATTTTTTTTCATCCCATACACTCTCATGATTAAACAGAACCAGCAAACGAAATTACGAATCCTCCGCGTGCATGGAGGATGAGGGGTCAAAGTGAAAAAAAAAAAAAAAAAAAAAAAACCGCCCACACATTCCTCTCGAGGACGAGAACGGAGAGAGAACGTGACATTCGCGCGAGACGCGGGACCCGATCGTCCAATTATTTTTACCTACACGGAATCGCGTTATCCACTTGACGATTAGTAGAGATTTAATTGTGCAGTCTGCATCCCTCGTTTCTCGGTGGTGCCTCGGTCGGAGGGTCGCCGCCAGAAGGCAGCGGGTACGGGGTGCGGACGCGGGCTTCCGTACGGGAGGGCATGACGGGAGGACGCGAAAGCGCGGGGTGAAGGAAGCCCTCGCGGAAGCGGGGTGTACGCCGGGGAAAAGTGGGCGTCGGTGCCTACGTACAGATACAACATTATGAAAACACGAATGTACTTTTAAATCAATACCATAGCATTGTGGATGGCTACGGGGTGGGGAGAAACGGGACTTCAACGACGGCGTTGGGGCACCCTCCGCTGGTTGGAAATATCCGCGCTCTCGCGAGTTCTCCGCGAGCTGAGAGAGGGAGAGGGAGAGACAGAGAGCACCGGCCATGGGATTGGTTACATCTCGTAACATTAACCAATGCCTAACGTTCGTATAAAGGTTTATACTGTCGAAACACCGCGCCGTTTCCATTATCAAATACTGCCGACAGGCACATGTCTCATCTATCACTGTATAGCACCTCGCTCACGCATAACATCCTCCCACCGCTGTATCGGCTTTTTAACGCTCCTCTCAACCATCGTTCGTTTACGATCGAAACCGGTGGATGACGGCGTTATTTTTGACGGCCTTTACACGCATCGCTCTACCGTCCCGGTGCTTGCGCATCTTTCTCTTTCTGCATTAACGCCAAACCGTGCACGGCGAGACTCTCTATTTTCGAAATATACCTCGGTGTCGTTGTAAATGGGAAAGCACGACAAAAAAAAAAAATTGGATTCACTTTGGTAGGGACATATTTGCTTTTCTGGTTTGGGTTGATCGGTAGACCGATAGATTCGTTTGTTTCGTGTTCTGAGGACTGAGTAATCGAAGAACACTGTGCATTAAGGTACAGCGAACGGAACAATATGAGGTAACAGTAGGGGAGACCGGGGCAAAATGGCACAGCGGGGCAAAACAGGACAGGGCAAAACAGTGAGCGCAAAACTCAATTTTCCAATAATTTTTGCATGCCACATTTTGTCCCAATGATACATACGTATTTTCAAACCCGTTTCGCCCCACGTACCACCATCGCCACCATACCAAAGTTATTGGAGAATTGCATTTTGTCTCATTATCCCGTTTTCTCACCCCTAACATAATTAAAAAATAATAGAAATACTACTATGAGGTAACATTAAGTAACAACAAGAATTAATATAAAAAAAGGAAACAACAAGAAAATAGAATATGCGAATAATGAACATATGTGTTGTGGTAGCAATTAGACATAGAAATAACCACTGACGTGACCGCTAGGTGATTGAGGGACAGGGATGTTATTTTTATTCAATAAAAATATCGATACCCAGGTGGAAATCGAGTCCGAGCGCCGAATTGGTGTTTATCCATTGAGAGACCCGAACGTTATCTTTTTTTATTTATGTTATTTTTTTCCATTGAGCTACTGATGCGCCATGCACAAGCGGTGCGAAATTTCTTGCGGGGAATTTAATCGATGCGTGTCAGTTGTTACTGAGTTTTTTTTTTTTTCTTTCATTTTTCGTTATCGCTCAATTCATAACTTACGCTTTTGTCATCGGCAGAGAGCGAATTTTGATTTATTCCGGAAGTGCATTCGGCCATGGCGAGTTTTATTGTCGGAGCCCGAGCCAACGGTACGCGAGGCCCGCGTGCTTCGTCGAGCCTCCCGAATTATCAGCGCAACGATGCCCCCATTGTGCCCTCGCTACGGTTTTGTTACGCCCTCGTGTGATGGTTCGTTCGTCAATTTTTCGCCGGTAAACCCAGCGATAAAAGAGGAAAATTAAATTTGTGATTATTTCGTATTTCGGCGTATCATGGCCCGTCTCGTAAACCTTTCCGACCGTCCGCCCTCACCGGTAATGACAAAATATAAATTTTGTTTTTTATTCATCAATTACAGCGTTGCGCCCAGGAAATTTTACATTTCATTAATCAGAATATACGCTCCGCATGGATGTATGTTTACGAATATAACGAACCAATTTTCATATTGGTTGTTGTCATTTCGCGAGCTGTGGGGACAGCTGCATTCCGATTCGCTGCTGCATGCGATGTCACACATCCCGTGATCGTCATGGGAGGATACAGCATACTTTTCCCCGCGGACCAGCGCGGTCGCCGATGGCAAACATGTTACTGATTAAATCGTTGTACATTTTGCACGCGGAATCATGACGAATTTTAAATGATGATGAATTTTCACGAAATATCGCTCGTGCAGCTGGCGATTTTCAATTTTTTTTTTTTATTTTCATTTACGCAAAGTGCATCAAGCTGTCGGTTAATTCAATGCTTTCAATCCTCGACAAAAAAAAAAAAAAAACACAATTAAACGGAAATCTCCTTTAAACGAAATTCCTGAAAAAGAATAAATATTTTTTTAAATACTCCACGAGTGCGAATGCCCAAAAAGCAATAAAGGTGATGGATGAGCTCGGATATTAAACAAAAACGTCCAATTCGTGATAAGCATAGCCCAATGAGCCTCTACCAATGAGGCTCCGACATACTTGTGTAACACATTTTCTCATTCATCATTTATTAAGACTCACGATAATAAGCTTCAGCTACAATCAGAAATCTCGCATCGATATCACTCACAATTGTGCACAAGGAATCGTGACGAATTTTAAATGATGATGAATTTTCACGACATATCACTGATGCAGCTAGCGATTTTAAATTTTTTTAATTTTATTCATGCAAAGTCCATCAAGCTGTCGGTTAATTCAATGCCCTCAATCCTCGACCCACAAAAACACAGTTGAACGGAAATTTCCTTTAAACGGAACTCCTGAAAAATAAGAAATATTTTTTAAAAATACTCCATGAGTGCGAAAGGCCGAAAAGCAAAAAAGCTGAAGGATGAGCTCAGATATTAAACAAAAACATTAAATTCATAACCATAGCAAAATAAGGCTCCCCCCTACCAACGAGGCTCCAACATACTTGTGTAACACATTTTCTCATTCGAAGTCCGACAGATCTATCGGGCTGAATCAAGACTCGCGGCAAGCTTGTGCTACAATCAGAAATCCCGCATCGACATCACCCGTGATTGTCGTTTTTATACCCCACATACCCCCAAGTTCCTTTTTCGCCGTTTCCGATGTTGTCTCCTCGTCGCGCGTACGCATTTTTCTCCGCCGAGTCGAATTCCCGCCGACTGTCGGTGTCGCGGGATCGAGGAAAAACGTGAGGGACACGAGTGAGAAACCGGCGGATGTGTCGACGGGTTTTCCGATACGTACCACACCGTTTTATCCTCCTCACCCCCTTTCACCCCTTTACGCTTCGCACCCTCTCTTGCCCCCTCACTTTATCGCTCTCGTACGCTTCTCTAGGCGTGCTTCGCGTTCTCCACTCTACCTCCCACGTTCGCCGGCTACGAACATGTGTGCATGCATATATATATATAATATATATATTACGTATATATATATATACATGACGTTCTCATCCTCGTCGGATCCTCTCGTTCCACGTTCTCGCACGAGCTTTCGTTCTCCCTCACTTGCACACTTTCGCATACATTCTTAACCCGTTCTCGCCGCCTCGTAGCCACTGGGCTCTTCTTCGTGTTTGTAAACATATGCCCGCGCACACAAACGAGCCAAAAACCACCCCCGAGCACCCTCAGGCACACAAAGACACACTCGCACACACAGTCGCATATAGGATGGCGTGGTCGGCCACCTGTATGCTTTGCCCGCCGTGAATTGAACCTTACCTGTTACTCGCCGCGGGTAGCGTTGTAGCCCCACCGTCGCATCATCCCCTGTGCAGAAGAGGCCTCGAGAGCTCTGTCACGATGGAGGGCTTCCGCTTCCGGTGAGGGAGACGACGACGGCAACGACGGCGGCGAGGAGCCACTCGATTGGCCGTGACGAGAAGGTTAATTCCTTGAAAAAGAGGGTAGATTGTATTATACGTCGTGTCGATACAGACCACATGTTTTGTCAAATTCTACTTCGCGCAAGGTATGTAGGATTATCGTCGCGGTTTCTCACACGGACGCGAGGGCTAGAGATCGTGCATCACCAGTTCGCGTTGTTACCATTTTTTTTTTTGTTCACGTTTTCAGAGAAACGAAACAAAAATTGGCCCAGATTATACGACCAATCTGCAATTTTTTAATGTCGCTGCAACTAATTCGTGCATCAAATTTATCGAATGCTTCGCGTGGAATAACCAGCTTCAGGGTTTTATGGAGTTAATTAATTTTCAATACATTTCTGGAGGCTATTCCTCTATTTTTTATGTTAAAAAAAAATTAGTCTATATCACCCGGGCTTACCCTACAATTCCACGGGAACCTGGCAATTTTCTATCTATACACCAAGAAAAAAGAATTGTTGGATTAATCAAAAGTCGCGGTGACATACGTGCAAAACCGTATGTCACATTTATTTGTTTGATACAAACAAAGCATTTTTTTGTTAAACGATTATTTGCTTCAGTCGATTCAAAATTTGTCTATTCGAACAAACATTTTCGGTTGTACCAACAAATTGACACATTTGTAAGTATCTCACCGCGCCTAGGTTAAATCGACCATTTCTTTTTCCCAGCGTACGATTTCTTAAAAAAAAAAAAAAAAAAAAGGTTGTCGAACGTACAAACGAAATCCCAAATTAGTGGATTATCTAATTCGTCGCTGTGCCTGCAAGTTTTGGTCAAAGCAACGTCATAATTATAACCGCTGTAACTCGTATATCCACTTAGCGTAAAGAAGGCCCACCATTGTACTCGCCGACAAACCTGAGTTCCCAAGACTGTCAAGCTTGTCAGTTTCAGGTAGACTATTTTTCGTTCATTACAAAACATCGGACCAACGGTAATTCCAACCGTAGCCAGTTACGACGATGATATAAGGGGATATTTCGCCGTCGAGAAAGAGGTGTGGAAGAGGAAATCGGCATTGTGATACGGTGAGTCGTGACGCACATATAAAATACAAAATTCGCTCGGTATAACATAAAGACGGCGACGGGGAATAAAGGAAAAGGGACGCGTAACGAGGGTTGCGGAGACAAGGGAGGATGCGCGCCGCGCGCAGACGGAAGAGAGAAAGTGACAGGATAAATCGTCCCCGAGGCCGTAAACCCGACAGTCGGAAGGTTTCTTTTTTTTTTTTTCTTGTTTCACCATTTTTTTTTTATTTTTTTTTTTTCGTCTTTTTGTCAAAATGATTATTGAAATTCCGTCAAAAGCAGGGACATTCCCGATGCGTAGGGAGGGCGAAGTACCAGTGCGCAGGAGCCAGATTGCCCGACTATTTTAAAACAGTTCGACACACTCGCTCGCTTTGTCGCCCGTGCAAAAACGAAGAGTGGAAAGAGAGCGAGAGAGGGATGCTGGGCGGGAGATCCGGAATTCGAGTCGCAATTCGCAGTGTACATCGAATAGAGGAGTCCCGACGCGGCTGCGAGTGAGATACAGATGTGTATACAGAGGGAAAAAAGTGAGAAGAACGGAGAATGAGGGGGGGGGGGGGGGGGGGGGGGGGGCTGTTCCTGTCGTGGGCGAAGCGTCAGCCGGCGGAAGGGAGGATAGAGAGAGAGAGGGAGAGAGAGCGGGAGCGAGGTCTCTCCGGGCACGTGGTGCCACTATTGATTTTAATTTTAGTGAAAGGGGTGGAAAAATTAGAAGGGTGGACCCGAGCCGAGCGGGCACTCGGCGAGCGCCCGCGAGGGCCCCAGCCAAGGGAAGTGGGGCTGAGCTCACCGGAGTGAGGCTCTGTGTTGCTGCTCCTGCTGCTGAACAGTTTCGCTTTCATTTCCCTCTTTGCTCTTCGAGCCTTCCTCGAAGCCCCTCGCCGCCCATTCGCCCGTCGTAGCTAGCTAGCTAGCTAGGCTTGAGCTTTCTTTCTCGAGCCCCGCGACGGAGTCGGCCTGTGTACATCGCTATGTTCGCTAGGGTCGCGGAGTCGCGTCGAGGGGGGTGAGCGAGTTAGCGAGGGAAAAGCGAGAGGGAAAAAAAAAAAAAAAAAAAATAAGCGGAAGAGGGATGTAAAAAAGCTCGTGGATGAGACGGCGAAGGAAGGCGCAGAGAGGGAGAAGGAGACGAACGGCGCGATGAGCAAAGGGACGAGGATGTGAGGGCAGTAGAAATAAGAGAAACGTTGGAGGGATGCGGATGGAGGAGGGTGGATGAAGGGAGGACGAGACCGCGACTTCCTCCCACCTGGCGGACTCGGCACCGAGCATGAGGAATTGGGGGTGGAATAAAAAAAAAAAAGAGAGGAGAACAAACTCTCGACTGTGCGAAGGCACGGTTAGGCCCGGCGGTGCGAGATGCTTCGCATTTGAAAATCGGAAGTTTCCCCGTTCTCGCGTCGTCGGGCTCTGTAGGGTGCAAGTCCGGACGATGATATGCGAAGCCCGCCATGATGAAGTTGGCTCTAACCGTGGGCCGAGATAATTCTCATTGCGGCACACGCGCCGCAAGCCTCACGCATCCTCGTCGCAGGTCTCGCACGCCCTTCATCGCTGCACTATTATAACTCACGCATGATTTTTTTTTTTTTTTTTTTTTTTTTTTTACACCCTCGCCCTTATGTATTTATCTGCGTGTAGCTGCGTGGCAACGCGTATAGAGAGGTATAATGCATGTATTACGGTTCGAGGGTCGAGACGTAAGGGGACGACGGAAAAGAGTAGATATATGTGTATCTCGGTGAGCGCCTACGCGTACACGTACCGAGAGAGGAACTCTGGTTGCAAGGAATCCTTTGTGATAGCTAGATTAAAGGCCCGCGCTGATGGTACGTCAAAGGAAACTATTAGCGGAGACGGGTAATGCAATATTTTCACTCGAAGTATGACGGAGAATCTTACGCGGAGAGGAGAAGGTGCTGATGTATACCCCGGGGAAGCGGAGAACGAGGCGAGGAACGGGAATGGATAATAGTGGAGCGTCGAAAGAGAGCTTCGTGCAACGTGGGGTCGGAAGCGAGGATCCGAATGCGAGGTACACGCGAGACGCGGTAATTCATTTCATTACACCGTCAGTCAGGAGGTATCAATTTCGCTGGCGAAAATTTCGCCACGCCAGAGGTCAAAACCATGAAATTTTTACCTTGGAAACTTGCAGTACCGAATAAAAAAATCATGGCGACACGTACGAGAAGCAAAGGCCCGATGGTTTTCGTTCTGTCCCGTTCATTGACCACTCGAACGACGGAGAATCATTTTCCTTCGGCCGTCCGAAGAGCGGCTGCAAGGCATTTTGTTTCATGAAATGTTTACCTTAGAAACTTGCAGTACCAAAAAAATCATGGCGACACATACGAGAAGCAAAGGCCCGATGGTTTTCGTCCTGTCCCGTTCATTGACCACTCGAACGACGGAGAATCATTTTCCTTCGGCCGTCCGAAGAGCGGCTGCAAGGAATTTTGATTCATGAAATTTTTACCTAGGAAACTTGCAGCACCAAAAAAATCATGGCGACGCATACGAGAAGCAAAGGCCCGATGGTTTTCATTCTGTCCCATTCATTGACCACTCGAACGACGGAGAATCATTTTCCTTCGGCCGTCCGAAGAGCGGCTGCAAGGCATTTTGTTTCATGAAATGTTTACCTTGGAAACTTGCAGTACCAAAAAAATCATGGCGACACCTACGAGAAGCAAAGACTCGATGGTTTTCGTTCTGTCCCGTTCATTGACCACTCGAACGACGGAGAATCATTTTCCTTCGGCCGTCCGAAGAGCGGCTGCAAGGAATTTTGATTCATGAAATTTTTACCTAGGAAACTTGCAGCACCAAAAAAATCATGGCGACGCATACGAGAAGCAAAGGCCCGATGGTTTTCATTCTGTCCCATTCATTGACCACTCGAACGACGGAGAATCATTTTCCTTCGGCCGTCCGAAGAGCGGCTGCAAGGCATTTTGTTTCATGAAATGTTTACCTTGGAAACTTGCAGTACCAAAAAAATCATGGCGACACCTACGAGAAGCAAAGACTCGATGGTTTTCGTCCTGTCCCGTTCATTGACCACTCGAACGACGGAGAATCATTTTCCTTCGGCCGTCCGAAGAGCGGCTGCAAGGCATTTTGTTTCATGATTTTTTTTTTTTTTTTTAATAGAACGACCTCAGAACCCGCGTTGAAGCTGTGCGACGGCAAAGCGAGCTTCCCAATTAAACCGCGGAGCGATCCAGCGTCAAAAGAGCGAGGGGGCGTCTAAGAGGGAGGCGAAGAGGGAGAGAGGCTCGAGATAGAGCCCTGGCACAGAAGATACAATAAATGTACGCATTGCGCAGCATTAGTTGATTAAAATATAAAAGAAGGGGAATTCGGAGAGTTAGGGAGAGATCGAGAGAGTAAGAGGACGAAGAAGAAGAAGAAGAAGAGCCGTGGAGGCTAGGAGGGATGAGAGAGGGCAGCAGCCAGGGAGGATGAAGAGAAAGCGACGAATGGATGGATGGAGGCCAGAGGGGTGTTCGTCGGGGCTCCTCGAAGGAGGAGGGAACCGCCTCGTCGATCCCTCGCTATACTGACTCTCATCCTCTCTCCGCTGTACCCTGGCCTATCTGTACATTGGATTATGCTACTGTACACGGAGGCTATTCTCCCGATGTATTCTATCCTCGCGGGAGAGCGCGAGCGAGCCAGGAAATAAAGAAGAGGGAATAAGGTACAAGGTCCTGCTGTAAGTATACATGTAGATAAGATACATATAGTATATTTAAATTGTGCGAGTCGGAGAGTGAGGGTGGTCGGGGAGAATGAAGAAAAAAAAAGCGAGGGGGCGAGAGAGAGAGAAGGAGCGCGGCCCCGGGAAAAGAAATAATCTCCGAGCTGTATTGACGTTTCTAGTCTAACTCTGATTGAATTATGCATGAGCACACCGGTGTGCGGAATCAACGTGGTACACGAGCGATGGTATCAGTGAGGATGCTGGTGGTGGTTTCGGAGTACGCTATGGGTGCTTCGGGTCTCATACATTGTAGACCCGGCGATCTACATGGATACATGCCCTTCCGGCACGTTCCATCTTCGGGCGTTGAAGCTTCAATTCTCAACATTTGGCGACGTAATGACGTTTCTCGCGGCCACTTGAAGCGCCATTGTTTTCGCCCGAGTGGCGTTACGGAGCTCATCACATGACCCCAATGCGCATTGCGGACCGATACACTTGATACTTTTTATGTATCAAGCCCAGGCGGGATTGTGTCGTAACTGGAAAACCAGCACAACGCTGGTTCCACGCTGGCTGACGTACGCCAGAACGCCATATCGGTACTTTTCCGGACAGGGTAGGTAGCTAGACCGAAGCCGACGGTCTTCTGAGGACTAATAAGCACTGGCTAATGTTACTACGCCACTGCTCGGTAGAGAAAAATGAAAAACTTTCGCTGCGCTGTCGCTTTCGGTTTGGAAATATCATTTTTCGGCCAGAAGTGACATCATACCAAAAATACGTCACGTCTGGTCGACAAATGAGATTTTTAAAACCAGGAGTGACGTATTTCTGCACTGAGAAAAACTTACATAGTAAATAGTTCCCAGGGGGGACGTCTACATTTTACAGTTACGACAATGACCAAAAATTATAATTGTAACTATAATTATAGTTTAATCAATTGAGTATATACTATCACAAACTATCTATATAGACGTCCCCCTTGAGAACTATTCGTTATAGTAGGAAATACCATCCTTTTTCTCAGTACGGTATAATGTCTCTTACGGTCCGACAATTAGATTCGCGAGCCGGACATCATTTCCGGTCGCAAAATTAGATTTTGAAACCGGAAGAGTACGTTCCTTCCGGTTTGAAATATCGTATTTCCGGTATGACGTTACATCCAGCCGAAAAATGAAATTTTCAAAATGGAAGTGATGTATTTCCGGTACGACGTCAAATCCGGGAGATCATGAATCTACGGGGATCTATAGAGCATAGGCTCCAATACTGTGACCGGTGCAGGCGCGGTAACATTTTTCGTCCCACCGACACTCTAAAAAAAATTTAAATTTAATGTACCGAGCTAGAAGTTTTTCTGAAAAAACTGATGCATTAAATTTAAATGTACAATTGTGATGAAAATTTAATATACTTTTTCATTGAAATTAGACTAAATTATAAAAATTAAAGTACTTTCATAGTAAAATTAAGGAAAATTATTAAAAATAACGTATTCTCAATGTTTTTAATACACCGAACATTAATTTTTCATCACAATTGTACATGAAATTTATTATACCAGTTTTTGCATAAAAACTTCCGGTTCGGTACATTAAATGTCATACGATTTTTTTTTTACAGTGAATATGTTGGGTCCGACTCAATGCTAGTAGAGACGGGGATGCCGGCACCGTAAAAAAAAAGTTTGAAATTTAATGTACCGAACTGGAAGTTTTTATGCAAAACTCGTATTTAATATACCAGTACTAGATTTCATGTACAATCGTGATGAAAAATGAATTTTCGGTGTATTAAAAACACTGGAAATACTTAATCTTTTATAATTAACTTTAATTTTACTATAAAAGTGCTTTAATTTTAATAATTTACTTTAATTGCAATGAAAAAGTATATTAATTTTTCATCACAATTGTATATTAAATTTAGTGTACCAGTTTTTGCACAAAAACTTCCAGTCCGTTACGTTAAATTTACGATTTTTTTTACAGTGGGCTTGAGCGCCGGGCGAGTACGAGACCTAACGGCAATTGGCACGGTCGCGTAGCCGTCCCGATTGTCTAATCTCACCTCTGTACATAAATAAACACATGGATACATAGGAAGGAAACTGTGAGACTTACAGTAGAAGCGCCGATATACGGGACGTCACGTGGCGAATGGCGAGAAAATCTTCGTCACTCGCGGTTACAGACACGGAAGATGCGTGACGTATACATTGCAGAGAGATATACACG
Source organism: Exephanes ischioxanthus (assembly GCA_958510785.1). Classification (NCBI taxonomy): domain Eukaryota; kingdom Metazoa; phylum Arthropoda; class Insecta; order Hymenoptera; family Ichneumonidae; genus Exephanes; species Exephanes ischioxanthus. Next base: position 13,866,461 of record OY294015.1, read on the forward strand.
AGACGAAGAGAAATTCAACTTCCTACACGGAAGTAATTTCGTCTGATCGCTTGACATAAACAAGTCGGCATTGTTCACCGGGCTCGCAGCACGTTACGACGAAATTGTGGCCGGGACGGAAACTGTAGACAGGCGAATCTCGGGTCACGTGTTAATAGGACGAAGATAATGGTTTACTCGTTTGTGTCATTGAGCAATTTTGCTTTGTCGCTCGGTGAGACGGTGAGGTGTGCAATCGGCGCGTAACTTCCGTGGGTCAAACGCGGTCATCATCGAGGGCAGGCGAGACAGGCAGGGGATGAAATAGAGAAACGGCCACTGCCTTTGGCGAGGGAGACGTCGGTCCGATGTGAGGGACTGAGCCCTGATCCTGGTCCAGGATACGAACGATCCCCACTGATGAGCTGTCGTTTCAAGCGTCCTGGCACGTCGCGCGAAGAGGAGAGTACTTAAAGCAAAACTCAAAAAAAATTTAAAAAAATACAAAATTCTTTATCATTATTATATATTGTGAGAACGAATGGAAAGTGTGGAATTGCGATAAAATTTGAACACATGTTTCCCAATAAAAAAATCTAAAACAAAAAGAAGTAAAAGGAGAAACCAAAAATTAAGGAATTATTCAACTGAGGTATTTATTTTGCTTCTAACGTTGAGCAGATCCGCGCTTAACGTTCGAAAGAAGATGAAATGTTAATGGAGAGAAGTGAAAAAAGGAATGTTCGCTAGGCCACTAGAAAACGACAAATCCCGCAGGTTTGTCGTTTTCTAATGGCGGGTTGGGCTTTACGGCGGGCTGGGTACAGCAATGATGTTGCGGATTACCTGGAAAATTTGAGGGATAACATTTGAACACATGTTTCTCAAAAAAATCTAAAACAAAAAAGGTTTAAAACGTAAAACCAAAAATAAAGAAATAATGCAACTGAGTCCTCCTTTTATTCTAGAGAAGATGGAATGTTAGAAGAGCGAAGTAGAAAAAGGAACGACGGCCAAGCCACTAGAAAACAACAGATCCCGCTGGTAGTGGCGGGCTGATGGGCCGGGTATAGCGTTGGTGTTGCGGGGTAGCTGAAAAAGTTGAGGGACAAAATTTGAACACATATTTCCAGAAAAAAAAAATCTGAAACAAAAAAGGTTTAAAACGTAAAACCAAAAATAAAGAAACGATGCAACTGAGGTCTCCTTTTTTTCTAGAAAAGATGTAATGTTAAAAAAGCGAAGTGGAAAAAGGAACGTCGGCCAAGCCATTAGAAAACGACAGATCCCGCTGGTAGTGGCGGGCTGATGGGCCGAGTATGGCGTTGGTGTTGCGGGGTAGCTAAAAAAGTTGAGGGACAAAATTTGAACACATATTTCCAGAAAAAAAAATCTGAAACAAAAAAGGTTTAAAACGTAAAACCAAAAATAAAGAAACGATGCAACTGAGGTCTCCTTTTTTTCTAGAAAAGATGTAATGTTAAAAAAGCGAAGTGGAAAAAGGAACGTCGGCCAAGCCATTAGAAATCGACAGATCCCGCTGGTAGTGGCGGGCTGATGGGCCGGGTATGGCGTTGGTGTTGCGGGGTAGCTGAAAAAGTTGAGGGACAAAATTTGAACACATATTTCAAAAAAAAAAAAAAATCTGAAACAAAAAAGGTTTAAAACGTAAAACCAAAAATAAAGAAACGATGCAACTGAGGTCTCCTTTTTTTCTAGAAAAGATGAAATGTTAAAAAAGCGGAGTCGAAAAAGGAACGTCGACCAAGCCATTAGAAATCGACAGATCCCGCTGGTAGTGGCGGGCTGATGGGCCGGGTATGGCGATGGTGTTGCGGGGTAGCTGAAAAAGTTGGATAAAATTTGAACACATATTTCTAAAAAAAATCTGAAACAAAAAAGGTTTAAAACGTAAAACCAAAAATAAAGAAACGATGCAACTGAGGTCTCCCTTTTTTCTAGAAAAGATGTAATGTTAAAAGAGCGAAGTGGAAAAAGGAACGTCGGCCAAGCCATTAGAAAACGACAGATCCCGCTGGTAGTGGCGGGCTGATGGGCCGGGTATGGCGATGGTGTTGCGGGGTAGCTGAAAAAGTTGGATAAAATTTGAACACATATTTCTAAAAAAAATCTGAAACAAAAAAGGTTTAAAACGTAAAACCAAAATAAAGAAACGATGCAACTGAGGTCTCCCTTTTTTCTAGAAAAGACGTAATGTTAAAAGAGCGAAGTGGAAAAAGGAACGTCGGCCAAGCCATTAGAAAACGACAGATCCCGCTGGTAGTGGCGGCTGATGGGCCGGGTATGGCGATGGTGTTGCGGGGTAGCTGGAAAAGTTGAGCCCTCTCGGCAGCGGGCGACCCTGCCGGCAACGAACGCGGAAAA